>CM076570.1:584121401-584519003 GCA_034641835.2 Pinus albicaulis
AGATCTGATTATGGAAGGCTTAGATCCGTGATGAGGCGAGCATCTAGGCGAACATCTGTCTGAAGCAAAAGGGTAGATCTGAACTGAATATCTGATCTGATGAAGTATGCTGCTCTGTAATGATTGAAGATCTATACGCTACTTCGCCGCGGAGGAAGCGCGTATATACGCGGTTTCAGCGAAGAGAAAGCGCGTATGTGCAATAAAATATACATTGAGGTATACGCTGGTTTGTGTGGACAGAAGCGCGTATATACGCGACATCAGTGAAGTGAAAGCGCGTATGCAAACTAGGGTTTGCTAAAACAAAGGGTATGAAATATCTGATCTGTTCTGCTATCTTTCTGCTATCTGATCTGTGTTGTTAAGTATCTGTTGGTGATGTATGTTTGTGCTTAAGATTATGGAAAGGGTCCAGTATGGAAATATGATGAAATGTGGCCTGCAAGTGGTGTTCTATTGAAGTTGTTGGATCCAGTGTGAAAATTGATGAAACGTGGTCCAAGGTGGTGCTGAAGGTTGTAGCCTTTAGTCAGGGGGTTGTAGCTCCCTTCCAGGTGAGGCCGTAAATGAGATCGGGGTCGTAGCTCCCTTCCGTGAGAGGCCGGTAAACGAGTCGTGGGGTTGGAGCTCCCTTCCAGAGAGGCCGGTAAACGAGCGTAGGTGGGTGCCTCGTTGGTAAGTCAAGTTGCGTCAAAGACATATGTTGTAAGATGTTTTCTCTATAATAAAATATTGAAGGCTGAGCAACTGCAGCGGTGGTTTTCTCTCGATTTGGGTTTCCACCTAAAAATCCTGGTGTTCATGTGTGATGCTTTGTGTGGTGGCTTATTCTGTTCTTACTGCACATGTTAACTGTTTCTTGAACATCTGATGAATGAATGATGGAATGATATAAGTGAAGATTTATTGACATAACTAGATATCTGTGTATACGCGAGTTTCAAAGGATATCCGCGTATATACGCTAGTTTACTGGAAGAAAGTAGCGTATGGGTTTTAAGGAATGAAAAGTAAAAAGTTTTGATGCGGCAAAGAGAACACGATTCACTCCCCCCCCTCAGTATTTTTCCCAACAATTCAGAGGATGGAAAACTCTGGAAGGAGGCCATGGTTGATGAAATGGCATCCTTGCACAAAAATGAGGCATGGGCTTTGGTGGAGTTGTCGGTTGGAAGGAGCCCATCAGGAGAAAATGGGTGTTTAAAAAGAAGATGAATGTATAAGGCAAGGTGGAGAAATACAAAGCGTTATTGGTAGCAAAAGATTATTCCCAGGTGCCGGGAATTGATTTTGGTGATATTTTTTCTCCTGTTGCCAAAATTATTTCTATTAGATTACTTTTATTTGTTTCTGCTGCATTTGATTTTGAGATAGAACAGATGGATGTGAAGACATCATTTCTTCACAGGGATCTATAAGAGGAGATTTACATGAAGCAACCTGAAGGCTTTATGGCGAAGGGTAAGAAAGAACTGGTATGCAGTTTGAAGAAGTCTCTGTATGGGTTAAAATAGTCACCAAGGATGTGGTATCAGAAATTTGATACCTATATAGGGGGACTTGGCTTCACCAGAAGCAAGGAGGATCATTGTGTTTATTTTAAATTAATTGGTGACCGTGTTATTTATTTGGTCTTGTATGTGGATGATATGTTGTTGATTGGAAATGACAAAGAAATTATCCAAGATTTGAAGACCTAACTGTTCTCCGAATTCAACATGAAGGATATTGGTGCTAAAAACTATATTTTGGGCATGGAAATTAAGAGAGATTGGGCAAAGAAGAAGCTCTGGTTAAACCAGAGGAAGTATGTTGAGACTATATTGCAAAGGTTCGATATGTAGGATAATAAACCGGTGAATGTTCCTATTCCTATAGGTGTAAAGCTATCTTCTAAACAGTGTCCCAAGACACAAGAAGAAGAGGAGGATATGTCCCGTGTTCCATATGCAAGTGCAGTGGGTACCCTGATGTATGCAATGGTCTGTACCAGACCAGACATTGTACATGTAGTGGAAGTATTGAGCAGGTTTATGTCAAACCCAGGGAAGGAGCATTGGACAACAGTGAAGCGGGTTTTCAGATATTTATGTGGCACTAGTGATTATGGCTTGTGCTACCAAGGAAGACCAAGATTGGAAATAATGTTGGACATTCATGGTTCTTTTGATGCAGACTGGGCTGGAAATCTAGACCAAAGAATATCTACAAGTGGGTATGTGTTTAGCCTATTTGTATGCACAGTCAGTTGGATGAGTAAAAGACAGTCTGTAGTGGTTATTTCAACTACAGAGGCAGAATACATAGCAACCACTAATGCAAGCAAGGAAGCAGTTTGGTTGTAGAGATTGTGTTCAAGTATGGGGTTGGTACAACAAGCTATAAGGATAGACTGTGATAGCCAAAGTGCAATTTTCTTGGCTAAGAACCCTGCTTATCATTCAAAGACAAAGCACATTGATGTTAAATATCACTTTGTTAGAGATATGGTTGAGGATAAAAGGGTGTTGCTGGTAATGGTGGATACTTTGAAGAATGTTTCAAATGCATTGACGAAGTTTGTGAGCACTCAAAAGTTCTTTTGGTGTAGAGAAACAATGGGTGTTGAAGAATTGGGCCAATGACTAAGCTCTCATGTGGCCCCCTGCAGAAAGAAAACAACAAGTGGGAGAATGTTGGGTATGTATTATATTATTTTTATGACTAAGCACGCGCTGGGCGCAAGGGGTCCGGGGTAGTGCCCCGGCGAAAATTTGTGGGTCCTTAATTTCCAGTTGGTAGTCTGTACCCATGCTTTTGTGCATGGTTTTGGGGTACGATGGTTTTCGGCCCCTAGTATTTTTGTAGATCTAGTCAAGGGAACTATGGTTATGTTCTAATCCAGGTTTAATGGATTAGGGTTCATGTATGCTTCGGCATGTATATATATGTGTTGTAACACTAAAAGGAATATAATGAAAAATCAAGTTGGTCGTCCCGATTTGGGATCCAGGGGAAAATATCTGTATTTATCTGTTTTTGTTTTATGCTCTCGCTATTGTTTATTTTCTGTTATAAGATTTGTGTGTAGATAATTTCTGTTCAGGGTTAAAACCTACAATTTTGGGTTTACACTTAGAGAAATAAAATCTAGGTCCCTATATTATATTCAAAATGATGCTCTAGAAGTTGTAGCTAACTTTTCTTCCACTAGGAAACTTAAGGGGAAAATTAATCATGGAGAGAGAAGAAGAGGAAAGAAGGATGCTAGCTCCTCAAATCAGGAGCAAGAAACCCAAGAGTAGAAGATGGAAGAGATGAATAATTTTATCACGAACTTATTTAACACGTTGGTGAAGCTAGAGTTAGAAAATAAAGTTATCCACCTCACCAAAATCAAATGATTCCCAATCAAGGTTTCAATCCATAGTACCAGATATCTCCACTCTAGTTGTTGCAGAGAGAAAGGAAGGAGAAAAAATATCATATCCATCCCCCACTATATTTAGAGGAGGAGTTGGAAGGATAGGTAGATGAAATTACGACAACACAGGAGAATCAATTAATTTATTATTCTAATGAGGAAGGTGACATTGCATTACATCAAGAAGGGGGTGAGGAGCTAGAGATTCCCCCAGATGATGGTGAGATTGATATTTATTGTAGGAAATTTGTGGATTTCATTCAGGCACAGTTGCATAGAAAGTACGACCTCAGATCTTCAAGAAAGAGGTCTTGCATGCAAGATCAAAATGAATATATGGGGTATCGAGGATCTCTAGGAGAAGTTGAAAAAGGGAAGAATCCATATGATCAAACCATCCCCAAAGTGAGTACACCCCTGAATCCCTTCCTACATAATCCATAAACCTCCAAAATTGAAAAATCCCTTCCACCACCTCAACCCCTCGGTGAAAAAGATAAGGAACCTGCTGAAATTCCTTCTGTTGAAAAGAGTCCATTCGTGTTCAATCTGCAAAAAGAATTAGAAAGGTCAAGATCCCTATGCCATTGTTTGAGTTGTTGAAACAAACCTCCTACAAGGCTCAAGTTTATTATTTTATGTGTCATCATACCACAATCCATGTCCTTGATAGCCTTAATATCCAGGAAGAGAGACCCATGGTAGTCTTTGGGCCTCACGTGGAAGAACAAGATCCATCCACTCCTCCCTTCTATGTGAAGTTAGTAGTGCATGACCTTCTACTCCACAATTGTATGCTTGAATCAAGAGCTTCCCACAAATTTATTCCCTTATCGTTCATGGAGCAGCTAGGGCCGCAAATCACTGGGCCTTATAAAGACCTTTACTATTTTGATTCTAAGAGGGTGAAGTGTTTTTGGATGATCAATGATTTGGCGGTGAAATTGGCTCAAATCCTACTGAAGAGTGTGGTGATGGATACTGTGGTGGTAGAGATACTAGCCAGGTTTGGAATTTTGCTATCCCAGTCATGGGGATCGAAAATCATAGGTTCTATAAAGTTGGACCTAACGTATGCCATGATCCCAGTTTTTGGTGGAGAAGAAAGGAGGTTGTATAGAGAATCGAGTTTTGTAAATATGGTTAAAAAATTTGAAGGCTCTACAAATTCTCCCATATATTGTAAATAAAGTGAATTATCCTGCCTAATACTAGAAGAGGATGATCTCATCTTAGAAGAGACACAAACATTTCCCCCAATTCTGGAAAATCAACAAGCTCCAAAATTTTGTGAAATATGGACATTGTAGTTCGATGGAGCCTATTCTAAAGAACAAAATGGAGCCAGAGTATTTCTAATCTCAGCTGAGGGTTGTTTCATCCCACTCTCCTTAAAACTTGAATTCAAAGGCACCAACAATGTGGTCAAATACGAAGCCTTACTCTTGGGATTGTAGGCAACCCATAACTTGAATATCCATGACCTGAAGGTATTCAGAGATTCAAAATTTGTGGTGAAACAAGTGAGGAATTAGTTCCAGGCTAAGCACCCACAACTCAGGGCTTACTAAAATGAGGTATAGGACCTGATAGAAAGCTTTTTCTTGGCTTTCAATATTCATTTCATGCCCCGTGAAAAGAACCAGGTGGTGGATTCTCTAGCAGTGGCTGCTAGTAATTCCTGACCTCCTCGGAATCCTCTCTTAAGATATGAAATCAAAGTCACGTGTCGACCCTCAATTCCTGGCAACATCAAACAATGGAAATTTTTTGAGGAAGATGAAAAAATAAATCGTTTTATGGAGATAGTAGGAAAATTTTCTAGTTCAATTATTTATCAAGAGGAGGAGGTGATAATAGAGGTGCATGGCTCAATCTAGGAAGAGACTGTTGTTGGCTGTAAAATATTACAATTGAGAGGGAATTTTATTCCCAGGGTGATTATGCCTTTTGAAATATTTTTCAACTCTAATGACGTCCCTTCCAAACCTAGAAAGAAAGAAACTAATGAGTAGGTCATAATATCAGTTTTGAAGAAGAGCCGAAATTCATCAAATTAGAAAAAAAGGTCCCTAAGGAATTCAAGCAGAGGTATTTAAATATATTCAGAACCTATAAATATGTATTTGCGTGGTCTTATCAAGATTTGAAAACTTTTGATACAAGTATTATACAACATAAAATCTCTCTAAAATAAGGGTCTAAACCTCACAAGAAAAAGCTGAGGCAAATCAACCCGCTCCTCTTCCCAACCACAGAGAAGGAGGTGAATAAATTACTATAGGTGAAGATTATTGTACCTCTAAGATATTCATATTAGGTGGAAAAATTATCCCTAGTGAGGAATAATTATGGAGAAATTAGGCTATGTGTTGACTTCGGGAACCTAAACAGATCCTCCCTGAAGGATAACTACCCACTAAAAAAGATGGATCATATCTCACAAAAGGTATTCGCGTCTACCTGAATTTCCATGATGGACTAGTTCTATGGATATAATCATTTGGAAGTGCACCCATATGATCCAAAAAATATCGCATTCACCATGCCTTGGGGAACTTTCATGTATTCTTGGATTCCTCTTTTTATTATAAACGCAGGAGCCTCGTTTCAAAGGGCCATGGACATAGCCTTTATGGGAGATCAAAAAACGTTTTTGGTTGTGCACCTAGACGACATCACTTTTTTTTATAAGATTGATGAAGAACATATTGAGCACTTAAAGTTGGCCTTCTAGAAGTGCAGGAGATATGGATTATCACTGAATCCCAAGAAGTCACAATTCACCTTGCATTAATGGAAATTGATGGGGCCTATAGTGGTGAATGAGGGAGTCAAGATCGACCCAAAGCAGGTAGAAACAATAAATAAGATATAATTACCAATGAACAAGAAGGAAATCCAAGTTTTCTTGGGTAGAATAAAATTTTTATGGAGGTTCATATTGAATTATGTAGAAAGAGTCAAAGACATCACTGAGATGTTAAAAAATAACAATGAAATCAAATGGACTGCACCTTCTCGAGAATCATTTGCATGAATTAAATAGCCTTTTGCAAAAGCACCTGTGCTAATCTGCCCATACTATTTGAAACCTTTCTTTGTATTCTTTTTTGTTTCTCCTCACACAATAGTCGTAGTAATGTTGCAAGAGAATGATGAGGGGTATTAACAACCAATTTCCTCTTTCAACCAACTACTAAGAGAAGTCAAATTGAAATACAACATCCTGGAAAAGTAGGCATACGCCTTGGTCAAATCCCTCAAATCCTTCGGGATGTACATCCTCAATTCTAACAAAGTAGCCTACGTACCGATAGTTTTGGTCAAATACATCCTCATACAAAGAGATAATGAGGGGAAGAGGAGAAAATGGATAGCTAATATACATGAATATGAGATGGATCAAGACCAAGAAATTGATCAAAGGGTAGGGCCTACCCAAAATTATATTAGAATCAAATTTCCATGTGTTGGAGATAAATCTACTGGTCGAGATAGTTGCCGAAGTGGAAAAACGTATCCACAGGTGGGGATTGAGACTACAATAAAAAATACTAAGATGAAGTACCTTGTTTCTCATTGGGATAAAGATATAGTTGAATATTTTTTGTTCTTGAGGTGCCTGTTGAAATTCGAAAAAGTGAAATACTGCGCCTTGAGACTATGATCCCAAAAATTCATCATTTCCAATGTTAAAATCTATTGGAGAGATCTAGTATGAATCTTACTCATGTGTTTGGTAGAAGATGAATTCCAACAGATGATATATGAGTTTCATTGCTACCTATGTGGGGGACTTTATAGTTGGCGTGTGACCGTGCATAAAATACTTAAGGGTAGATTCCTCCGGCCTAAATTATTTGGGTATGTCCACGCTTATGTTCGAGCTTGCGAGAAATGCCAATTGTTCACAGAAAAACATAAGTTTTCCTCTTTTCCTCTCATCCCTATTGATATGGAGGGACCTTTCAGATAGTGGGGACTTGATTTCATTGGTGAAATACATTCCCCATCTAGCGGTCAACATTGATGGATAATGACAGCTACTGATTATTTCACCAAGTGGGTAGAATTCATGCTTGCAAGGAACTCCGTAGATGCATTAGTCATGAAGTTCATGGAAGAAAACATACTCTTTAGATTTGGTTTCCCAATGAAGATAATAAAAAAAAATTCCCAAGCATTCAAATCAACAAGGTTTGTGAAATTCTACCTAAAATATAACATTATTCTAGGTCATTCAACCATATACTACCCATAGGGGAATGGATTGGCTCAATATTTGAACAAGACCCTGGTGAGGATATTGAGAAAATAATAGCAGAAAAACAGAAGAACTGGTATTCAAAGTTCAGATTTGATTTGTGGACAAGAAGAGTTACCACTAAGATATCCACTGGTAAGTCCCCTTAAGAGATATTATATATATGGTAAGGCAACATTCTTCCCTATATAATTGGAAATCTCGGTGATAAAATTCCCGCAAGATAGTGATGAAGAACCCAAAACTTTAATGATAAGGATAAACCAACTCGTAGAGCTCCAAGAAAAATGGGAACATGTGAACCACAAGATGATCAGATAACAATACAAGATGAAGTCCTTGTTTTATAGGATAGCTAAAAATAAAGGATTCCAGCATGTTGATTTGGTACTGAGATGGGACATGAGAAGGGTGGACAAGGGAAAGCATGAAAATTTTGACCCCTTGTGGTTTGGGCCTTTCAAAATCACTAAACCAAGAGGGAAGAATACCTTTATGCTGGAAAATTTGGAAGGTGGCATACTAGAACTGCTAGTAAATGGGTCATTTATCAAGTTATATATACAATACTAAAAGGTATTTCTGCCCCATTGTACATATTATTCGTTTGTAAATATTTACATTTAGCTATGTACTACTCTTTTATTTTACAACAATGTTTTCAGTAAAGTGACTCCATGCCCAAAGAAAAAAAGAACCAAGACTACAGGTTCTCAGCATGTTGTTTTAACCACACTACCCCCAAATGGAGCTGGTGTTGTACGAAGCACAATATCCACTATACACACATAAATTTTTTCATAAGACATTATATTTTATTGATCCCACGGTAATGATTTCAAAACAAGATATTAAAGGAGTGGAAGGATACCCCTCGGGTGAAAATTTAGCAAAAAATAAAAACATTACAGAGAACTAAAATTCAAGATATGATTGGGAACATGGGATAATCTTATCTATCAGGAAACTTAAGAGGAACCGACTGCTTTGTTTTCACTGGAGCGATCATGTTACATATTAGTGGGCTGTGTGGCGTGAGCATTAATGAGACGTGCTCCTCCAAAATTAACTATTCAAAACATAGTCCTGTGGTTGAGATGCATGCGAGGGGTGACCTCTCCTCCATGCTTTGGCCTCTCGACCCACTAAAAACTAGTAGGGACCACCAGTGATGTGTTACATAATGCACAATCCAACAGATAAAAAAGGAATCTAAAGTAGTGTAAGGTAAATTTTGTAACTCAGGTCTGCCATTTTCCATCCAAGTGCCTGCCAACTACCCAACACAATCTGATCAATCTACCTATTATCACTCCCCCCAACTTCCCAGGGCTGAGAATAGAATTGAAGGAAGGTAACCACAGACCAAGATTTAGGTCAGGTAGCTAGCCCTACCAGGACCAGAGAGGGATATCTCAATGTCACTTTGTAGTCAATGAAATGAATAAATATCTAATGATATTAGGATAGGTATATAAGCTCAATAAATAGTGTTTTTGTTTGATTTTTGTGTGGTGGATAGGAATCACAATAAGGAGACTAGGTCTATGGTTTAAGGTCTGACTTCAAGATCAATTTGCGAGAATATGGATGAGGCTAGGTAGGTAGCTTGAAATAATTTTTAGTTTTTCATTGTGTATAGGATGAAATGATAGAAAATATGAGTGAGCACTAAGGTGAATTCATTCATTTCTAAGAACATAGACATATAATGTAAATCTTATTAAGGCAAAGCATGAAAATGTATGATTTCTTCTTATAGATTGATAATATAAACACATAGAAGCATGTATAATAAATAGGAAAACATATCATTCAACATGATAAGATAAAACAGAGAAAGAACAAATGCTCCAAGGCATACCACAGGATTCTCAAGACAAATTCTGCAACACTGTCTTTGATTTCATTCCAAAAGGCTTGTACAATAGCTCCACTACAAAAAAAAACTATGAAACCCAAGAAAAGACTAAAGTGGGTCTACTTATAGAAAATATGAACAGTGACACCTCATAGGGTCAAAATACCATCCAAAATGCATCATAATTACATAAGATGAGTCACTTCCTAGAATCTAGGGAGGTTAGCAACCATTCGCTCAAATCCAGCTAAAGACTGTGAGTGTGTGTGCCTGCATTAAATTACATCTTTCCTCATGATAAGAGGAAAAAAACAACTCAATTACTCCAATTCCATCTTAAAGGATATCAAAACCTCGAAAATATGACTTTTTATGGGCTTGACAAGTGTCCTGAGGAATCCTTTGTAGATGTGTAGCACCATTTTACAGATGCACACTGCCATTTTACAGATTCACAACTCCACTTTGCAGCTTATTTTGAGGGACTTTTAGGACTCCAAATCCAACTATGGAAGACAGTTCAACTAGCCATATGTATCTAGTTTCCAAAACATCTTGAATTTTGAAAAACCACCCACTGTAAGGCCTCCAAATTTTGATTCTCCCAACCTTACTCTAGATGCATAGCAACATGTCAAAAACAGTGACAAAAGCATAGAAAACTGGTGGATTTTTGGCTTTTTTTTCCTGCAAAAATAGAGCTTGTCATGCAAAAGGAGTTCTTAATATGTGATGTACTCATCAAAATGCATCAAACCATGTAATAAATTCATCATTTAGGTGCCCTAGGAAAAATCGTAGTGCCTTGGCACTACACATCTTTGGAGGAAGAATTTCCAAATTAGTGTAAAAATCACCAAAAATACCGAAATTGCTCAAAACTTCTCCAATTTTTTTTTGTGTCACTTGTGGATGATGTGCTAAAAACCAATGAATCTTCAACCAAGAAATCTAAACTATCCTTCTCCTTTAGCTTCATTTGAATTCCTTTTAGCCTTTTCTTCAGTTGTTTAAGCCTTATTCATGAAATCTTTTTTCTAGTGTAATAATGATTTTCCATGTGTCTCTAGAGGTTGTTGTCTCTTTTGGATCTTTTCAAGAGCTTCTCAAAATTCTCATTCACCCTTCCTAACCAATATTCTCTGTCTTGATTTATCTCCACAGCTATTAACTCATCAAAGGTCAATTTTTTAGGTGAATGAGCTCACTATCTTTCTAGCTCTAGTGCCCTCTTAAGGCATCTTGTCTTTGGCCTTCTTTGGTATGTTTCAGTCTCCATGTCCTGCATTCGATCGACATCCATTACTTGATGCCCTTTACCTTTATCTATCTCTAGGTCTACCTTAGGTTTACATTGTATTAGCTACTTCACCTTCAATTGCCAATTTTCTTGTTGTAGTAGGGTTTCCATGTCATTCGCCTTTGAGATTTTGAACTTAAGCTCTATTATTTCTGCATCCTTCTCCCTAATGACCTCCTTAGCTGATTTGATTTTAGCCTTCTCTTCCACCTCAATTTCCAAGAGCACTTGTTCATCATGTTGGTGCAATGGTGATTAAATTTGATGCATGAGTGGTTTCTCCTCTATTTCTCTTTACTCAACTATAATGTCAATAGTATATACACTTTTTATGGATTTGGGATCAAATATCTATCTCTTTCCCTTCTCATAGGTGTGATTAACCTCAACAACCATAGGAGCCTTTGAAATCTAATTTTTCATTCTGTAAGAGCCAACCTCCATTGGTTGTGTTAATACTTGTGGTGCTGGTGTGCTATGCATGACAAGAGTACTAGTGGTGGGCGCTACTATTAATTTCTCCATGAAGGTTTCCCAACTCATGTTGATGGTTGAGAGATAATGAAGAACAATGAATTTGACTAGACCATGGCAGAAAATACTTGGGTAGTGATCTTTTTTTTTTACTCGGAACCTTCTCAGTCATTCTAAGAAAACTTCTACACAAGTAATTTGACAAGTAAAATGGTTTAGTAGAGGTAAAAACAATGTAAAATTTGAAAGGGGAACTATAAACTGAAAATAAAACTCTTGCCAAAAAGACCCCAAAAAACATGGAAAACAACCCAAAAATGAAAAGTGTGTATTCTAGAACGAGGTTTTATTTTTTTCAGGGTTAATTCGCAACATTTTTTAAAAAATGTTAGTAAAACCAATTTTTATGTACCAAATAAATGGAAAAAGTTGTTGGTGCTAGAATATCATTTTTATTTTTCGAGTACATTTTCAACATATTTTTAGTAATGACATTAAATATAAAATATGAGATTTTAAACACATTAAAATTCTAATCATTTTTATACATGTCATTTAATATCATGAGACTAACAATCCCTATAATTATTATTTTTTTCAACCATAATGTTAAAGATAAAATATATTCCACAATTTTTCACCAATAGAATTAAAAAATATTAAGTTTTCAACATATTTCAACCATGATATTATGAAAAATTATATGACTAAAATAACCCGATGAAACGTAAATTATTTCTCCATGTTATTGTTGCATTGTGAATATTTAGACAAATGAATTCATCATAATTAAAACATATAATCTAAAAACATAAAAATGACTCATAAATTCATGTAAGATCATAGGGAAGTTAAATATCATTTTCATTTCTCAATGCAAACATCATTTATATCAATTTTCTTACAGAAAATTTCAATATCACTGATATTTTCTTGCACACCATTAGAATTCACATCTTCAAATGAAAAACTGGATGCCTATGAAGATGTTCCATATTCTTCTCTTACATCAACTAGTGCCCCATCTGAGTCAACATGCATGCCCACCACTTGAGGTTTCAAAATTCTTCTAGATCTATGACTAGGTTCAACAGACTGCCATCTCAACACTATTTCTTGTGGTAGCAAACTCTTAAGAATCTCTATCGTCCTAGAGAGAAGAGTTCCTCTCTTTATTAAATCGAATTCATAAAAAAGTATGTCAACTTCCTCCAATTTTAAGAGGTATGTGCGGTGGCGATTTATATTTGTACCCTTTCTTTTTCTCTTTCCGCCAATTTTTTTATCAACTACCATCTCTAGCTCATACACACCATTGAATGGGTGTGTGTTTGTGGCATACCAACTTACTTCAACATCTTCATTTTCTGTAATCACCTTTATAACCTTGGCAACCCAGAATGGATAGCCATGTGTATCTTCAGGTGCTAAGACTGCGATCATGCAACCCTCCATAATATCCTGTACTGGAGCCATGTAAAGGTCTTCCATGGATTCACATTGTGCATGAGATATTCTGGAACCAATATACATTTCCGTTTCCTCCACCTGTGTAGAATTAATAATACCATGTGATTGTTTTTGTTCAATAATGTTTGTTTCCCCTTGTTCATTTGACACATTTTGTGGCGAAATAAATGGAGTCCTCAAAATATTATCTTCATTTGTTGGTCTTGAAAGGATATCACTCTGATCATTGAAAAAGGACTCCCATGAAATTGAATCATCAACATCAAATTACTCTAATGTATATCTAATGGTTTTTTAAATTTCTTCCAGGCATTCATAATAATCTATATCTCTCTTTTTCCTTCGTGCATTATGAACTTCACCAACTAATTGTAATAACAATATATTTGACGCAAATATTGGATGATGTGGAATGAACTTAAAAAATTCCAAACCTGATGATGGCACCCATTTTGCAGTTGTTGAATACTTTGTGCCCCACGTAAGTTTTTTCCCATCAATTTGTTTCATACAAAATTGATGTTTGAAGATAATGTCATTAAGTTGTTCAATGAGTTTCTCCTCACCATGCGATCTGAGAATAATCCTTCAGATGTCAACACTTTCTTCTAACACGTGAAAAATAGGCTTTGGCATATATGATTTCTTAATACATTCAATTAATGATGGCAAGCTCCCAACATTATTCCTCCTCAATGTTACTGAAAAACGACTGAACATCTAATCAATATGGTCATGAGTGTGCCCAACAAGAAGGAAACCAACTTCTACCTTATGAAAAATTATCGATTCAACAAGCATGTTTAGATATCCAAAAACAATATGATTTTTGTTTTCACGACAAGTGTTGTCTAATTATAGATACAAAATTTTAGGAAGATTACCACCCCAATGAGAAATCACATCACGAGTTATGGTTATTGTCATATTTACATCACTATGAATATTTGGAGCTATGAAGTAAACTCTTGGTGACATTTTCCCATTGAAGACCGTGCAACCGACCAAGTGAAACTAGAAAAATTTTCCTCCTGCGAATTTCTGGTTGTGCAAACAAAATGTGGTAGAAGTGTTTTCTTCTAGTCCATACCATCAATTATCAAACCCAAACATTTATTTGGATTATCATAACACTTATTTTGATTCTTGTACAACTTTTTCCTTTCACTTGTTTATTGGTCGTGATGCTCTTGAAGAGAATTAACAATGGAATCTACACATAACATAAAATAAAAGCATTAATAAATACATTTTCATAGTTGATCACTATACAATTTAAAAGAATAATGTTATGAATGATTACCTCTTTCTACTCCTTGACATTTATCCCTTTTTTTTTATTTTCGAGAAGCACATGTATTGCAGACCCCCATCCTTGTCTTCTTAGGAATAAAAAATTGTTGAATTCTCTCCTCTATATATGCACTAAATATTGATATGTAATAAAACAACCATTTCCTTCAACACCTTGGCATATTCCTTGTATAAGTTGTAGATTTCTCTTATTGAGAAATTATCTGGAATATGTATTGTATCTCTATTTGGAAAACACTCTCCATGTTTTGAATAGAAGTCTTGTAGCCATGACATCGCAATGTTTTCTAGTGGCCCAAACTCTCATTTATGACGAATGTCTGAATAATATGTAGGATCCTTTTCAAAATTATATTGGATTCTTGATATGCGAAAATTTCCAATTGAATGAATCATTTTGAAAGCCTTTCTACAGAGCAATAAAGACACAATATGATAATCATAACCTGCTAGTGTAGATTGCATGCACCCCACTAAATATGAATTTTGCATGCTTTTATTCATTGAAAAATAGTTCTTCCTTTTCTCTAAAGAAAAATTGCAAATCCATATGTTTCAAGCAATCCCTTTTAGAACAATCACTTGAAATGAACACATTGATAGAACTTATTCTCGTGTGATATGCTACTCTACCACTTCTATAACTAGAACATCTTGGATTGATACGAAAAGGTCTACTCCTACTCCTAGAAACAATATTTTCTGGCAACATATCTATCATTTCATCATTCTTTGAACAAGAATTTCCATGATTGTTAGGAGGAAAACTATTCTTACTATGTTCATTTTTAATATAGTTAGGAAATTCACCACCAAAATTGTTTGAAAAATATTCATTACCATCTTCAGTGGCATGAAAATTTTCAATACCATCATCTGCAGTTTTGAAATACTAAATTGTAGGATATTATTCACCGTCTTTATCTTTCCCTTCATCACTGTTGCTCTCATAGTCCATAGGGTTAGGACTATGTGGAAATTGTGACTCTCGATTTATTGGAAATCCTTCATCCTAACATTCGTCATTGTTGCTCCCATAGTCCATATGATTAGGAGTAAGTGGAAATTGAGACTCTTGATTACTCTCAAAGTCCATAGGGTTAGGAGTAAGTGTAAAATGTGACGCTTTATTTACTGAAATTTTATCATCATGCCATTCATCACTATTTCTCTCATAATCTTTATGATTAGGAGTAAGTGGAAAATGTGACTCTCTATCCACTAAATTTTTTTCATGTTGCCATTCATCACTATTTCTTTCATAGTCCTTAGGATTATGACTAAGTGTAAAATGTGACTCTCTATCCAATGAAAATTTTTCATCCTGCCATTCATCACTATTGCTCTCATAGTCTTTAGGATTAGGTCTAAGTGGAAAATGTGACTCTCTATCCACTAAAAATTTGTCATCCGACCATTCATCACTATTGATATCATAGTCCTTAGGATTATGACTAAGTGGAAAATGTGACTCTCTATCCATTGAAAATTGTACTTCGTGACATTCATCGCTATTTCTCTCAAAGTCCTTAGGATTAGGGCTAAGTGGAAATTTTGAGTCTCTTATTTTTGGAAATTCTTCCTCTTTCCATTCATCATTGTTGCTCTCATAGTCCATAGGATTAGGAATAAGTGGACAATTGGACTCTCTATTCATTTTAAAATCTTCAAATTTCAATTTTTCATTACTTCTCTTGTTATATTCATCAATATGAATAGAGTTGTTACGTGACAAAGATGTTGATGCTTCATAAAAATAAACTTAAGTATAATAGGAATCCATAACACTCAAACAAAGAGATGTTGAATGATGGAAATTATCTCTCTCACAATGATAATATATAGCTGAAACAATGAAACCCCCCCCCCCGTGAAATTCCCTCCAAAAATTTTCATCGAGAAATTTTGCTTGAAGTATGTCCCTCCAAATTTTATTTCTAAAATTTATTTGAAAATTAGTTACTGAAATATTCTCTTAATATGGACCCTAATTTCAAATTAAATTCCCTGCACATTTTTATTTTAATAATTTTTTCAAACTAAAATATTTTTAATTAAATTTTACAACGTTCACTTCATTATATATTTAATTTTTTTAATATTCATTATAGTTTTTTATCCCACATTTACCCCGCTGAAAAGAAATTCTATTATTTCCATTTTATATGAAATTTCATTGTCACTATTCCACACATCATGTCAAGATTTCTCAAGGTTTGTTTAAAATCTTGGAACAATTTTCTAGAGTAACAACATTGTCAAAGGGAGATTCTCACTTTTGAAAGGTTACTTTTATTTCTATTATTTTGAAAATTAGTAAATTGTTAAAATTAATGAGTCAAGTTCAAATCTCACTTAATAAATATTTTAAACCCTTATAAATTTACCATCTTTTACCTTTAAATGTTTTTGGTAGCAAACGATATCTATCTATATATATATATATATATATATATATATATATATATATATATATATATAATATATACATTTTCGGTGGGACCACCTCGGGCAGCACATGGTCGTTCTGGCCCAAGTGGGTATGCCCACCGGCCCCCTGGGCAAGCAGGGGGGCCGATTTCTAGAATTAGCCCTCCTGCTTGCCCACGGGCTAGTGGGCACACTCACTTGAGCCAGGGCGCCCATGCTGAGGGCGGACCCTCCCACTGGATGGCATCTTCCCAAGCCCAAAATCAACCCCTCTCGATTCTCATAATCGGCATCTTGCTAGGTAGGGGGTCTGATTCTCATAATTGGGCCCCCATGGCCCTCGGGTTCAGGCGGACACCACCTTGTGGGTGCATCCACCCATAACACAATTTCGTGGGTAGACGCACTTAGGCCAAGCCCCCCCTGCTTGCCTAGGGGGCTGGTGGGTGTGCCCACTTGGGCCAGGGCACTCGTGTTGAGGGTGGATGCACCCATGGGATGGTGTCTGCCTGAGCCGGAGGGCTGCATTAGGCACCCTATGGCTCGGGCGGACACCGCCTTATGGGTGCATCCACTCGTAACATAGGTGTCATGGGGCACCATGCTATGAGTGGACATGCTTGCGAGGTAGCATCCACCCAAGCCCGAGGGTGCCCAAGGGTGGTCCACAAGGCAGCATCCTCCCGAGCCCGAGGGCACCCATGGGTGGCCCACGGGGCGGTGTCCGCCCGAGCCCGAGGGTGCCCCACAAGGCAGCGTCCAGGCTGTGTTGCGGGTGGGCACGCCTTCTAGGTGGCATCTGCCTAAGTCCGAGGGTGCCCAAGACAGGGCAATTGATTCTGAGAATCAACCCCTTAGGCATATAAAAAAATGTTAATTTTTTTTCTAGTGGGGTCAGGGAGAAAATGTAAAAAAAATTAAAATTAAAGGAACTTGTTTTAAGTTCTCAGAATCGACCCCCAAATTATAATTTTTTTTTTTTTAGGGGTGTTGGGGAGATGACATGTAAAAAAATATAATTTTTTTTAGAATTTCTATCAGGGAAAAAATGTAAAAAAAAATAAAAAATCATTATTTTTAAAATATCTAGTTTTATATTTTGTTTACATAAGATACTTTTTTTATGATTTACGAATTTATATGTAGATATATATGTTTGCAGGAAAATGGCATCAATGAAGGTTTCTGTCAATATTTCTGGACTAAATTCAACATTTTCATCATCTAAAGCTACATGTCGGCCTTCAAAAATTACTATTGGATGAACTGCATCTCAATTAATTACTGAAAATGCGCTAGATGCATCCAAAAAAGAAAAGAATTTGGTTTCATACTGGAAGACATCAACAGAAATGAATTTTTCAAAGTATGCATGGTTTCTAAAAGGTATAGAAGACAAAACTCTACAATTATATCTATATGCTAGTAATAATTTTGATGCTGAAATCTATGACCTTGTGGGAAATGTATTAGACCCATATATTCTTCCAAATAATGAAAATGTTTATATACTTTCAAAATCACCCAAATCACATTATAAAATTAGATATCATTTTACATTGTCGATGTATAACATAGGGAAATATTCTTCAAAGATATGCAAATAAATCGTACAAAATATTGCACTGAAGATTGTAAGTATTTTTATTAACACTTATCTGTTTTATGGTATTCAAACTGTGTCATTGTATTTTTAATAACTTAGTTAATATTGACATATTATATTTTGTTTTACAGGATTTTGCTGAGGGAATTTCAATTATGTTGGGGGTAATCTATTATATAGAGCGAGATATTATGACGGTTGTCTCCATTTTCCCTGAACATGAATAAGACAATATGTCAAAGAATAAAAAAAATACTTCATGACGCTACAAGATTATATCAAAGGGATTAATCTAGTAAAGGTAGACATGTTACTTTTCAAAATAAAGAAGTTGAAGCTGGAGTTGAAGGTGACCCTGAAGATGAACAATGTGTTGCCATATCTGAGGATCAGATTAGAACTGTTGTTAGAAAGGAGAAGAGCCATAAAAAAAAAAAAAACTTCCAAGAATGTTTCCCTTCTCGTTGATGATGAGGATATTGTTTTGATTAAAAAAAATATCATAACCAATAGGAGGAAGAAACAAAAAAATTATCATAGTGAAAAATTCATGGACAACAATGAATGGCCAAGTGGAAACTCAAAAGGAAGAAGGGAAATCATTACACCCTAATCTGATTTAGAGGATGGTGTTATGAAGAAAAAAAATTTCCATTCGACATCATTTGGTGAAGACAAATTTAATTGAGGGTGGTCATTCATTTCAACTTAATGTCATTCAAGTCTACAAGCCAGATGAAGGACAATTCAAGTATCAAATTAGAAATCCACACCACTTGCATGTTCATAATTTGAAAGCATTGATAAGGTAAAACCCTTTTGTATATGTGGTTAATTATGTTCTTCTTATTGATCCGAGTCAAGTTCCTAAAAAAGAATCATTTGACAAGTCAAAATGTTGTGAATACAAATATTATGTACTTAGGGGCAACCATTCTATAGAAGCTCAAAGGCGATTGATGGAGGAATATCCCAATAACCCATGTTTTGAAGCAATGAAATGTATCATTTATGTTGTTTTAACAGATACATAAGAAAAGTAATTGGCATGGGATCATAATTCAGATAATGAGTATAGGATTTTTATGACTTTCATCCAATGGGTGAGATTTATTCATAGAGAATTTGAAGAAAAATGTAGTGGTGATAAGACAAAGGTTGATCATGCATTCCAGAAGGAATGTTGTATGGAAATCAGTTATCAAATCAAAGAAAAAATAAGTTCAAAAGATGTAAAAGTAAATTATGAAATACTCATAGGTATGGATAACATTTTCTAGTTGGCATTTATAACTGGAGAGATATACGAATTGATTTATTTGATTTTTGAGATGTGGGAGAATGTTGGCATCAAAATTCAGAAGGTCAAAAATCTTAAACCATTGATGTGTACCAACAGTAAATCGGGTCCTCAAATGAAGCTCCTTTCAGAAGATATGACTATCACATCTTGGAGATCAATGAAATGAGCACAGGATGAAATGCTTGTCAAAACAATATTATCTCGTGTTAATTCAGGAGAATTATTAATGGAGGAAATGTCTGAGGAATTTCTAAAGTAAGTCTATTATTTTTACTTATTTTTGGATTATAAGTTTATGTTAAATATAATATATTTTTGTTGTTATTATTTGTTATACATATCACTATATTAGCATTATTTAGTTTATTTATTCAATCGCAAGGTTTATATTAGAATACAAGAACAAATGGTTAAATTGTTGAATGGAGATAGTTGGGATGATGTTGTACGCAACTACCCAGATTCAAGTTCTACATCATTGCTAAAAGATTTTTATGTTGCGTTTAAAAAGGTATGTTCATTCATACATTAATTTCTATTTATATGTATATTATTTTATTTCATAACTTATACATATATTTCTTTATTTTATTAAAAATGAAGAAGGATGCAAATTGAGCACTAAATAGTTTCAGAACCTTTATTGAAAAAATTAAAATGGAAAGGATGGGAAAACAATGTCTTAGTGATGTTGAACTTGATCCCGGTCTTAATCATTTCATTTGGAATGGGATCCACACTATCTAATTTCAAAAAATATAAGGTGATTGTGAAGACATTGCAAAACTCATGTACCTAAAAGGGACTATTCCATAGTTATTGTAGATATTAGTCATGGTTTCAATATCCAAAACATTGAATATGGTAGTGACCCTTATACTTATCAAGAACTTAGTAAAGTTGTTGTGGGATTTCTAGAAGTCACAACATCACTATTTTGGAGATTTGTGACATTTCATTTAGACACACAGTTAGGGTTGTTATTATCAAGTTACAAGGGAAAATCAAAGTCAAGGATGCAACTTACATGGTAAGACATTGAAACTACATGTTTTATTAATGTTAAAAAAATCATTTATGTGCAAGTTAATTCAACTTTTACTATTTCATGTTACTAGAAAATTTCAAGTCTTATTTGTGGTTGAAGTCAACCAATTATAAGTGATTGTGAGTTCATTCATGTTGAAAGTTGGACAAAGGATGATAGTTGTAAACCTATTATTTTCAATCAAGTAGATGGAAAGAACCATAAACAAGTATTGGTCCATGATGTTGTTGTAAAAAAAATAACATATGAAGATAAATAAGCAAAAGGAGAGATAGCTAATATATATAAAAAACCATGATCATTTATTAACTATATTTTAGATTTATGTTCAAATTAAGGAGATTGGGTTTTTGATTTATTTTTAGGCTCAGGTAACTTTTATTATATAAAAATGAATTTCACTATTTTATTTCTTAAATTTTTTTTGTTTATACTAATTTACTAAAAAAAATTCTTTTGTATTTGATGATTAGGTACAACACTAGCATGTTGCTTACAAAAAGAAACAAATTGCATTTCCATTGAAAAAACCCAGTATAATGCAAATTTATTCAACAAAGAATCAATTCTCCTCAATTTCTTCCAGATGCAATGCAAGAAGTCGGTTTGAGAAAAGGGGATTTTAATGCATCCAGTGTGGTAAAAAAAGAAAAGGAACCTCAACCACCATTAGATGGAATGATTGGAAAGGCATACTTTGGGACATTCACAAACATCAAAGAACCATTAGAAGAGGAAAATGATGAAAATGAAGCCAATAATAAAAATATTGTGGAAGAGGACAATAATGAAACTCTTGAATATGAAGAGTTTGGGTTACATGATATTATTGATTAATTTTTAGTTAAGCCTCCAAATGAAGCTGATTTTTTGTAACTATTAATAAGTTATACTTGTAATGTTTTGACTTTGAGATTCTATGAGAAGAAATAAATATTCAATTGTTGTTATTATATGTTTAGTATTTGTATATTGTGATTTTCACTTCATTTTTATGTGAATCATGTAAGTTTTGAAAAAAATTGTAATTATTATTAACTTTTGACATAAAATTCACAAAAATTGCTAATTTTTATACTTTTTTTTTGTTAATTTTTTCCTACAAAATGGTTTATTTGACATGTCACTTTTAGCAAAAAAGACTCAAAATGTGTATTTTTTCAGTTATTTCTATATTCAAAATGTGTTTTTTTTATGTAAATTGTTAAAAAATCTTTCCTTTTTAGTGAAAATTATTTCATGCACAATGAAATATTATTTAACAATATATACTTAGATAGAAGATTGAAACTTTAAAATTTAGACCTTTTTTGTTTTTTTGACACTGCAAAAAATCAAATATCTCACTACAAAATATATTTTTAAATAAAAACAAAAAAAAAAACCTGAAAAACACTTTAAAAAATATGTAAGTGAAGAGGAAGAAGACGAGTACCTCAAAAATTGTTAAATTTAGAAAATAATTACTAGTATTTAATAGATTAGAAAATTTTAAGTCAAAAATAAGTCTTTTAAAAAAGGGGATGACGCTCACAGCAACCCTTTTCAAAATCAACATAAAAAACAATAACATTTTAAAAATAATGTCTATACATGGTACATAAGAACATTCGATGTGTAAAAAACATGTTAAAAAAATTAAGATTATTCTGAATTAGCACTTTTCAAAATTAGACCATTTTTTGCTACCTAAAAAAGGCATGTACTCGTTTTCGTTCACGTTTCAAAGTCTACATTGTTTAAAGTGCATCAATAATATGATATTGTACATATACAACCTAGAGAGTCTCCTTTCACATGTGAAATATCTCATAATTAACCTCATCAAAGGAGCATATTTGTCAAGGAGGTGCTTGAAATGGAAAATGTACTCAGGGTTCTCTCTAACATGAGGTTTGAGGAACAATTTTTAATCTTCAACGTCTATGTCCATGCCCTTAAACCACTTCTGTCCATGACTAGGTATACTTGTTGCTAAAGAAATCGCATCTGTTGATAAGTTGAACTCTACACCTGCAATGATGGCCTTACCCATACTGAAACTAGAGGCAAATAAGATTGTCAATTGGAGATGACAACCTTCTTCCATGATTTTCTCATAGAATCTCAAGCATCTAGTCCTCTCAAAGAATATTTTGGAAAATGGCAAGGCATTGATGTCTTGGAAGGTCAGGGGCTAAAATATGAAGTGGCACCTGCCTTTGTGTATTTTCTTCCCACTATCCATAATATCTATCAGAAGGATAAACCTTAGGTGTTTAGGATGTAGTGGGTATGTGCAGTGAATCTGGAAAAATAGAGGATAAGGATAGTGTAGGTTTGTAAGGTGAGATGAAGGGTAATGAAGCCAAGATAAATTCCCAAAAAAATTCAAGAGGTAGGGTTATATGTTAGCTTCAAATTATAAGTGAAATTTTGTGAAATGGGTATGATGTAGGTGGCTAAATTAGGAAAACACAAGAATTTCCTATTTTTCCAACGGAAATGTAGTAAGAAATTATGGTTTGATGGAAATGATGCTTATGGAGGGTGTAGGTGGCGGGGAAAGATAGGAAAGGGCATGTGAAAGGTGTATTAGGGTTTTAAATTAAAGTATTAAGGTTAATTCCACTAAAAGCACTCAATGATAGGAAAAGATAAAAATGTAGTGGGAGAGAAGGTAAACAAGAAAATCAATTCTGACCTGCTTGATTAATTGACTTTGAGGAAGATATGAGATATCCACTTACTATTGTATAAGTTGTAAAAACCTTGTGAATCAATTCTGGATCTTAGATGAGTGATTTAGGAGCAAAACCCCAAAAGCGTAGCACACTCACAGATGTGTAGCATAGGTGTCCATATGCATAACACAACCTTCTTGGAGCAAATTCCTTGATTTTTTTCTAACCCTTGAAAATTATGGAGCAAGAAGAAGGTAAGAGAGGAGTTCTACCAATTATGAAAAAACAAAATGAGTTAAAAAAACCTTCTTTTTCCTCTTTATAACACCTTGAAATGACTTTTTGTCTTTTAGTGAAACCAATAACTTTGAGGACAATTTTTCATTTTTGGAACAATTTGACAATGAATTTTTTTTTGAAATAAGACAAATTATCTTCATTTATTCCCCTAACTATTTTAAATCCATTTAAAATTTTGATATAATTAAAATGAAGCCTTGTTTTCCCTTTTTGGTGACATATTTGGACATTCCGGTGGCAAAACAAGGACACCTAGATAACTGAGTTAGATGGAGATGGAGTGAATGACCTAAGGATTTAAATGAAAATGAGTGACATGACCTCTGAGATGATGATGCCCATGGATGGAATGAGGGGAGAAACATATCTGACCTAGACCATATGCAGTGACCAAAATTTATTTGAAAAATTGTTTGAATAGACAAACTTTTTGACCTAGGACTACTAGAAAATAAATTGAAAGAGCATGTTTGATCATTGAACATGTTGACACTAACATTGGCTCCAGCTGTGGATGGAAGCTCCCTCAGAATGTGTCAAGAACATCGCAGATCAGGTAGCCTTATCCATAGGTAAATGAAGTCACTTCAGCTACAATCCTCAAACTAACTCAAATCAAACTGAAAGTTGAAATTTAAGTCATCAACTACAAACTCTACTGGAAACTGACACTGAAAAATATGTTGATAATGATGATCTTATTCATCACACCTTACCTAATCTAACTTATCCATAAATCACTTGATCAAGTGAAGCTGAAGATCCAATGTAACCAATCAAGTAAATGACTACCTGATTGATGCTTGTATTCAGCTCCACTAGGCATAAAGAAATATTTAGTAAACGAAAACTCAAAGTGAAATCTAAGCCCAAAACCTGTCGGTGAACAAAAAAAACTCCACCTTTTTTTATGCTTGCAAAATACTGCCCAAGGGGTCTTGAAAATCATGAAACATTAACTCTTCTTGATCACCAAAAATAAGGGAGATGCATTCAGATATAATGGATGATTGTTCTTCTTCATTTGGTTGATCCTTATTAAATAAAAATGCATCAATTTTATCTTCCATATCATCGAGCTCAGAGAAAATATTTGTATGTTCTCGTATATCTTCAATTGAGGTAGCAAAATCAACATCAATACAAATATCTAGAACTATTTTTTCATGTATATCAAAAAAAGAATTGTCTTGGCTTTGAAAATATTATATATCTTGATCATTTGAAGGCTAATGAACATGTTCATCAAACTCAATACAATAAACTTGTTGTACATTTTTTTGACCTCAACGAATAGATCATGACTCTCTAGAGTTTCTATACAAGTGAACTCAAAATTATGATCTGCACATATTTCTTCCTGAATTAAAAACTCAGAAGAGGAAAGGGATGAAGGGAAGTTGGAAAAAAAATCTTCATATATCTCTTGATCGCCTGAAGATTGGCAAGACTGCTACAAATTGTCATAAGCTTCTAAAGATGGAAGATCAATGTCATCCTTTGAATAATTCTTCTCAAGTTCGCTGTCATCCAGGGTAGAATACATGATCTTCTCATGGAAGTGAAAAGAGTTTTCTTTCAAATCATCCAAGAGTTCATCATCCCTAAACTCTTCATCACCATAAGCACTTTCTAGCTCTTGAAAAAAATTCTCAAAATGATCACAACAATCCTCAATCAAAAGCAAAGAAGGATAGGTTTCTCTATAATTTTGAAAAAATACTAAGTGAAAATCCTTGAGAGAATAAGTACAATCAGGAGGCAAGCTTTCATACCAAAACCATGCTTTTTCTTCTAATTTGATCATGAACATATTCATGAAAATTAACCTTAAGCTTACACACATGCATATGAAATCTTATTAAATGAAGTGTAGCATCATCACCTCTTCCATCTCCGAATTTTTGCAAGTATGTTTGTCGATCTACCTGAGACATACAATTTGGAAAGCTTATAATATGATCTTGATGCATAGGAGCATACCTTATAGTAGCTGATTCCATCTTGAAATCAGTGAAGTCACCAAGAATTTCTTCAAGCTACTATTTTTTGAACAGTGGAGCCATCATAAAAACTCTGAAATTTTGGATTCTTTGACACTAGAGTCTCTAGGTGAAAGATGCACAACCTTCTTGTGTCTGGCCATTTTTCACCATCAAAAATCAAAGATAATATTTTTCATTATTTCCCGAGAAAGATTGAATGTTCACTACCCGGAAACAACACCAAAAATGTTATCACTCCCCCCAAATTCCCAAGGCTGAGAATCAAATTGACAGAAGGTAACCACATACCAGGCTTTAGGTCAGGTAGCTAGCCCTACCAGGACCAGAGAGGGATTTCTGAATGTCACTTTACAGTCAATGAAATGGCTGAATATATAATGATCTTTGGCTATGTATATAATCTTAGTAAATAGCGTTTTTTTTAATGTTTGTGTGCTGGATAGGAATGACAGTAAGGAGACTAGGTGTAGGG
Organism: Pinus albicaulis; assembly: GCA_034641835.2. Taxonomy (NCBI): domain Eukaryota; kingdom Viridiplantae; phylum Streptophyta; class Pinopsida; order Pinales; family Pinaceae; genus Pinus; species Pinus albicaulis. The sequence continues at coordinate 584,147,322 of CM076570.1, forward strand.
TTTAAGGTCTAAATTCAAGATCAATTGGGAGAGAATCTGATTGAGGTTGGGTAGGTAGCTTGAAATCATGTTTATTTTTTCATTGTGTATAGAATGAAATGATAGAAAATATGAATGACATTGAGGTGAATTCATTCATTTAGAAGAACATAGACATATAATGTAAATCTTGTTAAGATAGAGCATGAAAATGCATGATTTTTTCTTATAGACTGATAAGATAAACACATAGATGCATGTATATGAAATAGGAAATCATATCATTCAACATGATAAGATAAAAATAAAAAATAAGGAAAAAATTCTCCAAGGCTTACCAGAGTATTCTCAACACAAATTCTGCAACATTGTCTTTGATTTCATTCCAAAAGGTTTGTACAGTAGCTCCACTATAAAAAAAAAAACTATCCAAACCAAAAAAAGACTAAATTTGGTCTACTTATAGAAAATATGAGCAATGACACCTCATAGGGACGAAATCCCATCCAAATGTGTTGAGTCACTTCCTAGAATCTAGGGACGTTAAAAACCATTCCCTAAAATTCATCTAAAGACTAGGAGTCTCGGTCCCCCACATTAAATTACATGTTTCCTCATGACAAGAGGGAAAAAACAACTCAATTACTCCAATTCCAACTCAAAGGATAGAAAAACATTGAAAATATGACTTTTTTCTGGGCTTGACAAGTGTCCTGAGGAATCCTATGCAGATGCGTAACACCATTTTATGAATGCGTAGTGCCACTTTGCATATGATTTTTAGGGAATTTTAGGACTCCAAATCCAAATCAGGAAGTTATGTGAACTAGACCTACATGACTAGTTTCCAGAACATCTTGAACTTTAAAAAACCATACAATGGAAAGCATCCAAAAGTTGATTCTCCCAACCTTACTCCAGATGCATAGAAACATGTCAAAAACAATGGTAGAAACATAGAAATCTAGTGGTTTTTTGGATTTTTCTGCAAAACCACAACTTTCATGAAAAAAAATTTCCTCATCTATTATGTACTCATCAAAATGAATCCAACCATGTAATCCATTCATCATTTAGGTGCCTTAGGAAAAAGCATAGCGCCTTCGCATTGCACATCTATGGAGGCAAAATTTCCAGATTAGTGTTAAAATCACCAAAAATACCAAAATTGCTCAAAACTTCTCCAATTTTTTTTTTTTGGCACTTGTGGATGATGTGCTAAATATAAAATGAAGCTTTAGCTAGAAAATCTAAACTATCCTTCTCCTTTAGCTTCATTCGAATTTCTTTTATACTTTTCTTCAGTTGTTTAAGCCTGATTTGTGAAATCCTGTTGCTGGTGCAATAATGATTTTCCATATGTCTCTAGATGTTGTTGTATCTTTTGCCTCTTTTAAACAGATTCTACAAATGTGCATTCACCCTTCCTAACCAGTATTCTATGTCTTGATTTATTTCCATATCTATTAACTTATCAAAGGTCAAATGTTCAAGTGGATGAGTTGATTATCTCTCTAGCTACAACACCCTCTTAAGGCCTCTTGTCTTTGGCCTTCTTGTTTGTGTTTCAGTCTCCATGTACTACATTTGATCAAAATCCATTACTTGCTTCCATTTACCTTTATCTATCTCTAGGTCTGCATTAGATTTACTTTGTATTATCTTCTTCACCTTCAATTGCCAATTTTCTTGATGTAGTAGGGTTGCCATGACATTGGCCTTAGAGAGTTTGAACTTAAGCTCTATTATTCCTACAGCCTTATCCCTAATGACCTCCTTAGCTTATTTGATTTCAACCTGCTCTGCCACCTAAACTTCCAAGAGAGCTTGTTCATCATGTTGGTGCAATGGTGATTCAATCTAATACATGAGTGGTTGCTCCTCTATTTCTCTTTGCTCAACTATAATGTCAAGTGTAGATACACTTTTGATGGATTTTGGCGAAAATACCTCTCGCTTTTCCTTATCATAGGTGTGAATAACCTTAACTAACCTAGGATAATTTGAAATCTAAGTTTGCATGCTAGAAGATCCAACCTCCATTGGTTGTGTTGATAGTTGTGGTGATGGTATGCTATGCATGAGAGGAGGACTAGTGGTGGGTGATGCTGCTACTTTCTCCATGAAGGTTTCCCAAGTCATGTTGATGGCTTAGAGATGATACAAAACAATGATTTTTACTATACCATGGTGGAAAATACTTGGGTAGTGATCTTTGTTTTTTCTCTGAACCTTCCCAGTCATTCTAAGCAAACTTTTACACAAGTAATTTGCCAAGTCAAGTCAAGTCAAGTCCATCAATAATATGATATGGTACATGTACAACCTAGACAATTTCCCTTAACATATTAAATATCTCATAATTAACCTCATCAAAGGAGTATATTTGTCAATGAGGTGCCTGAAAGGGAAAATGTACTCAGGGTTCTCTCTAGCATGAGTTTTGAGGAACAATTTGTAATATTCAAGGTCTACGTTCATGCCCTTAACCCGATTTTGTCCATGATTGGGTATACTTGTTGTTGAAGAAATCACATCTGTTGATAATTTTAACTCTACACGTGCAATGATGGCCTTTCCCATAGTGAAACAAGTGGAAATAAGCTTATCGTTTGGAGATGGAAACCTTCTTCCATGATTTTCTCACAGAATATCAAGCATCTGGTCTTCTCAAAGAATCATTTGGAAAAAGGTGATGCGTTGACTTCTTGCAAGGTGGAGGGCTCAGATATGAAGTGGCACCCTCCTTTGTGGATTTTATTCTCACTCTTCATAATACATATCAGAAGGATAAATCCTAGGTGTTTAGGATGTAGTGGGTATGTGTAGTGAAACGAGAAAAACAAAGGACATGGATAGGGTAGGTTTGGAGGGTGAGATGAATGGTAATGAAGCCAAGATAAATTCCCAAAAAATTTCAGGAGGTAGGGTTGTCTATTAGCTTTAGAGTATAAGTGAAATTTGGTGAAGTGGGTATGATGGATGTGGCTAAATTAGGAAAACACGGGAATTTCTAGTTTTTCCAATGGAAAAGTAGTAACAAATTAGGGTTTGATGGAAATTATTCTTAGGGAGGGTGTGGATGGTGGGGAATGATAAGATAGGGCCTATGAAATGTGTATCAGTTTTTTAAATGATAGGGCTAGGGTTTATTCCACTAAAAGCACTCAATGATAGGAAAAGCTAAAAACATAGTGGGAGAGAAGGTAAACAAGAAAATCAATGCCCTGCTTGATAAATTTACTTTGAGGAGGATGTGAGGTGTCAAATTATTGTTGTAGAAACTGTAGAAACCTTGTGAAATGTTTATGGAGCTTATATGAGTGCTTTAGGATCAAAAAACCAAAAGCGTAGCACACTCATAGATGTGTAGCAGAGGCTTCCAGATGCGTAACAAAACGTTCTTGCAACAAATTTCTTGATTTTATTCCAACCCTTGACAATTATGGATCAAGCTGAAGGTAACAGAGGAGGTCTACCAATAATGAAAAGACAAATGAGTTGAAAAACTCTTCTTTTTCCTCTTTATAACATCATAAAATGACTTTTTATCTTTTAGTGAAACTAAAAACTTTCAGGACAATTTTGCCTTTTTGGAACAATTTAACAATGAAACAAGTTTTTGAATAAGATGAATTGTCTTACTTTATTCCAATAACTATGCTAACTCCCTTTAAAATACTGATATGATGAAAATCAATCCTTTTTCACCCTTTTTGATGACATATTTGGACTTTTTGAATGGAAAAACAAGGACACCTATACAACAGACCTAGATGGAGATGGAGTGAATGACCTGAGACTCTGAATGAAAATGGGTGACATGAATTATAAGATGATGATGGCCATGGATGGAATGAGGGGAGAAACATTTCTAACCTAAGACCATATGCAATGACCAAAATTTATTTGAAAACTTGTTTGGAAAGAAAAAAATTTTGACATAAGACTACTAGCAAATAAACTGAAAGAGCATGTTTGATCATTGAACATATTGAAACTAACACTACAAAATACATGTGTCAACCTGATGACATCGTCCCAATGATAACCCTCCATTTTTCATCTCCCGCCTTGAAATACCCCACATCCCTCGCATTTTTCGCCTGACCATTATCTTTTTCCTCCATAAGCATATATCATTCGAGCGCTAGTGTAGAACCCAATTTGGAATATTCACCACTCCAGTTTGTCTCCTTACATCACTTTCATTCACCAGGTATTTATTCGGTCCCATGAATTTGTGTCTACCTTTCCATATTTTCCTTAAAAATGAAAAAGAATGCACCTGATACCCCACAAGCTCATGAAGTCAGAACTTCCCCTGGTCCTGAGCTTCTCATGGACACACAAGCCCATACTCGTGACATTGTCTATCCATTTCACATGGCCAAGAAACACTTTGACGTGATGGGTTACAAATGGAGAGAAGAGGAACTCTTTAGGGTAGTCGACTATGGATTATATTACCAAATTGCCCCTTCTGTTCATAATTTCCCTGATTTCGTCTCTTGGCTCTCTGAAGCCTACATTGAGCAGAAAGGGTAGTTTGTATCCTCTCAAGGGAAAAAGATACTAGAAATTACTCCTCGGATAATCCGAGAAGCCTTGTGTTACCCTTCATCTTCTATCGATCTTTAGTTCATTGAGGTAACCCTCATGTACCACTTCACGAGTCTTCTTGTTAAACGACAGGATTTCCTCCTTTAAATATTCACGATTTCAAATTTTTCAAACCTCCCTACAGTAGATAATTTACCTCTTTCTCTATTTGTATACCCTATTCAACCTATCTTGTCAGTGATTGTTGGAATGTTAGGAAAAGATGATGCCAGTTGGGTAAAAAATTCTTCCCTATGTTTTATGGATCAAATGATGAAACCTGGTACTCTCTTTGATATTCCTTCATCCTTAACCTCTTTTTATAAAAACCTAGCTTCATTCATGCATGACGAAGAATTCGAATGTGTAGGTTTGGATAAATTTTCTCACGGAGGAAGAAAACCTAAGTCTGTGTTTAACTAGACTACCTTCGTTCACCAGAATTTTCATGATGAGGGTTATTCCAATTTTATATCAAAATTCATGTCCATATCCTATAAAATAATTCATCGGGGGTCTTAACCTTGGATATTTCCTGAACAAAAGGAGCTTCTCCAATTCAGTGAAGAATATTGTATAGGGGATTGGTACTTCTTCAAGGACCACACAAAACTTCGAGTGTATGGTTGCGAACTCCCCATCTCCATTTACCAGTATTCATCCCCATGAGAATATTTTCTCTAGAATTTATGGGATAGTGCCTCAGCTTAGGCCTGGTAGATTTTGTCTTGACAAAGAAAGGGCACATGTTTAAACTCTCGAATGTGGTATGCCCTTTCATCATCAACTCAAGGCATGCCTCCCCTTCAGTTGAAGAGATCCTCAACAAAATGAAATTCAAACAAGGGGATATTTGGCACTGTGATGTTAAAGGGGTTATTGCTTGAAGGAGATAAAAGATCAATGCTTCAATGTATGTACATGAGCCCAAACATGATATTGAATGGAAAGCTAAGTTTTAATCTTGGCTTTTTAATACAAAAATGGAGACCAAGACCCCTAATAAATACAAATAGTCAAAATAGCCAATAATCAAGTTGATAACATGCAGGAGGATGAAGAAGTACATGAAAGAAAGAGGGAAAGACTATACTAACCTAAAGGACAGGTCCAAGAAAAAGAAGATGAGGTGGTACCTGAGCTGGTGGACTGAGGGTCAAATCTACCAGGCTTTAAAATTGCCCCGGAGGAGCCATCCTCACCCACAAAATCCACTTCTACATAGGCAGTTGTCTCAGGAGAGGGCCCATCAAGTACAGGATCAGGTTGGCCTACGGGAGAGTAAATCAACAAGAGAAATAGAAAAGTGATGGAGTAGCTAAGAACAGAAATATCCCTACACACTGATCAAAATCACACCAGGATTTTGATAGCAATGGATGTAGAGAGAGATAAAATGGTGTTATATGTGCAACACCCACCCACTCAGCTATTTCCCTCAAGGGCACAATATATGGGTCTAGATCTTATTCTTGATTTGGCATTAATTCCTTTGTATGACAAGGTGAATATTCATAAGAATATTGGGTAGATGCTCTAAATTGAGCTCTGGAAGTATACCATGGCTCTGGATAAGGCTCAAACGTTTTTGGAAAGAACAATGGCCACTCTAAAAAAGAAAGGGATGCCCTTACACTACTAGTCCAAACTCATAAGAAATTGATTGCTAGAAAAGGGACGGTTTTTGGTGGAAATTCATCCATTAAATCTCTCCTCGAGAGATCTCAGCACAAATTCTAGGAGCTAAGGAACATATTTAAAATGATCGATAGAGAACATATCCAAACTCCTGAGATGGCTCAGGTGGAAAGAGAAAAGGAGGAAATTTCTCAAAAAATGTTTGATATGAATGATGAAGTCATAATGTTGAATCGACGATTAGAATAACTACAAAAAAAGTTGGATACCCATGTTTGCTTTTTTTCCATGCATGGTGACCCCCAAAATCTTGTAGACCAGCACATGAGGGAATTGAATGAGCTCCAGCTCTCCAAGGGTGAAGTGAAGAACATGTAGAGAGATCTCGATGCAACTCAGGAAGCTTTATTCCTGAAATAAAAGTACTGAAAAACAATCAAAGCAGAAGTTGACCTTGCTTCTAAGAATTTGCAAGTTTCTAATAAGAAAATTTCAGATCTGAAATACCGGCTCAAACGGAATATGCCCCTTTTCGAAGCCAAGAAAATAATCTAGGAGGAGATCATCTCAGAGAATAAAATCTATTGGAAACACCTCATGCTAGTCAATGAAAAAAAGGTCACAGTTCAAGACTTCAAGAATAAAATCAAGGCGTGCAGGGAATTGGGAGCTAAATACTCTATGATTGCAAGGAAATACATCCAATTTGTAAATGAACTGTGAGCTAAAGGAATAGGGAATATTAATGTAGTGGATATTTTTGGCAGTGTTATGGAGGTTATGAGGATGATTCAAAGTTAAGATGCCTGAGTGAAGGCTAAGGAGTGTTTGGCGCTAGTCACCAAAGGAATTAGATTTTTTATGTAGAGTTCAAGAAGGTCATCGAGGCAGTACTTCCAACCTGTTGGGATCAGGGAGGATTTTTTATACAATGGGATGCTTATGAGCAGAGGCTAGTCAATATCAAAAGAAGGGTGGACACTACCCATAATAGGACATCCAAGTTAAGGGGAAAAACCATGGTGGCCTATCTGAGGAAATAATTTCTCCTCCTGGGACGGCAAGAAAAATATTTCGTGCTAACCTGGATTACTTGGAGCTAACTCAGCTTTGACCCATGTATGATATGTATAATCGAACTCTTGTTCCTTCCTCAGTTTTGTGGCAGAAATGTTATGAATTATTTTACCCTCCAACTATTTTGGTTATCCCACCTTCTAGACCGGCTCCATAGTCTTCACCACAAACTTCGAAGTCATTAGACCAGGCAGCATGATCCTCTCAACAAGCTTCGTTGACATCGTGCCAAGCCTCACACTCTCCACACCAGCCTCGTTATAGATGAATTTTTCATGATGCTACCAACAAGGCATTGTTTACTTTTACTTTTACTCTTATGTTGGAGGTGTTTGTCCCATGTGATGTTGTATATGATAATGTCATTAAAAAATATTAGGATAAATTTTCTGAGATAAGGTTTTAGAAGATGGTTCATGGGGCTCTGAAAAGTGGAGGGATAACTACAAAGAACAAATGGAATGACCAATAATTCATAATGGCCTTCATGTGTTTGGAAGGTTTTCTTGGGAAAGTCAACTTCCTTCATGTGTATTTGGTGATAGTCCGAGCAGAGGTTGAGCTTGGTAAATAATTTAACACCATGTAGTTCATTAAGAAAATAATCAACTAGTGGAGTAGGAAATATGTCCTTGATAGTAATCTTGTTAAGGGCCCTAAATTTGGGACACATGTGCCCTTCGTCGTATTTCTTTAAAACCATGATCATGCGAGATGAGTAATGGTTGGTGATGGGACGAATAACACCGGCTTCACGTAGATCCTTGAAGATTTTTTCAGTTTCATTCTTTTGTGAAAAAGGATATCGATATGGGCGTACATTTGGTAGATGAGAACCCAAGACCAAAGGGATGTTATGATCATGTTCACCCCTAATGGGTGGGAGCTCTTTGGGTTTTTCAAAGACCTACTGGTGTAAATCTAGGAACTGTTGCATATCTAGATGAATGTGAGGAAGAGTGGATTCAATGGCCTTGAGGAAATTAAATTTGGATACTACCCCATGATGGCCCTTTTATAAAATATTATCCATTCAATGTGAGATGATGATAGTAGGAGCATCTTCCTGGAGTCCCCACAATGTATGAGTGTGGTAGTCCTTCTTAAAGCTCATATATAACTCCTAGAAATCCATTGTGATAGGGCCTAGTGTGCAAATCCATTATGCACCAAGGATAATGTTGGAACCACCGATTTTAATGGAAAACATGTGGGTTTTGAGGTGATAATCCCCCATTTTAATCTTAATGATTTCACAAAATCCTTCAAATTTCATGGTCCCCCATTAGCGATAAGTACTTGGAAATTAGATACCGTCCTTATAAAGCAATGAACAACTTTCACTACACTCTTATGGACAAATTTATGAGTGTTTCAATTATAAATAAACACCACTACTAGTCGATGTTTAATGAAACTGCATATTTTGAGAGTCTGGGGTGAAGAAATTCTAGCCAAGGCATGTAGTGATATAACTAGCTCATATGGCATAGCTGTGAGATAAATTTCTAGGTCAACTTGGGCTTCCTCCACTTCATCCTCAAGAACTTCAGTGATGGGAGCTTCATCGACTGAATTGTTTTCAGATGAAAACATTTGGAATAATTTAGGTCCTTGAATTTATGTCATGGGGAGTAACTTTCATTACAGTAGAAGTAGAGTCCATTTTTCCTTCTCTCAGCGATTTTTGTCGAAGACAGCCTTTGAACCTTAAGTGTTTGGGTGGGGTATGCCTTTTCGATGAAATTAGGACGATTGGAGTGGCCTTGTAAGGATACTTATACATCTAAGGCCTTGCAGCATGTGTCCAACCAAGTAACGAGGCGATGCATTCATACATGGGCTTGGATGGATTCCTTGAGGCCACTGATGAAACATTCCGAGTAAAATTCATCTCCCATTTCATTAGTTCTGATGGCCAATTATTTAAAAGTTGCAATGTAGTACTTCACTGTACATTTTTTCCTAAGCTTAGTGATCTGACCCAAAAAGTGAGAATCTCGATCAAAGTGGTCACAAATGGATTTTGAGAACATGTGCCAAGTTTCCCTTCCTAAATAATATTTATGATTCCACTTCCACCACTACCATCTATATTTTTCCAAGTAAAGGGATCCCACCTATATTTTAGTTCCACCCTCGAAAAAATTATTGAGGAAATATCATTCCCTTTGGGACACCCATACTGTTATATTACGGCCATTGATGTTGTACATGTCCAACTTCGGTGTATGTTGTCCTGACAATTGGGAACCTCCATGGAAGTGAATGTGATGGCTAGATTCACCTTCTACATGTGCATCCACATTAGGTTCTTCCCCATGGAGAATCTAACTTTAGGCCAATGCTACTGTAATTCTCTAGGGAAGGAACTCATTGATATTCTTGAATTGTTTCTCAAGGTGTTCAACTTTCTCCAATGCCTTCTCTACAATATTTTCTGCTACCATAACTTGATACCTAGTTCCATACATAGACTAACATTGGTCAATGTTTTTCAAGCTTACTTAAAAGTATTATGGCTGGGAAGAGGGCAAGATCTGGAGCCTAGTGATGTGAGTCACTTGAGGTCGTGACTTGAAAAAATTGGGACCACTTGAAACGTATGGAATTACAAGTGAATGGTACCATTGCAATCATCTCATTGATCTAAATATTATGGGCTAGGTCTCTAGAAAGCGTCCCGAAATGGCCTAAGTTTTTTTTTTTTTAACTCCCATCTGTTCAATACTATAGTGGTCAAATACTAGAAAGCTTGATACTTCCAAATATCCTGCAAAAATCAAGCCTGGACTGTAGTAGAAAAAACCCCAATGTCTTGGTATTTCCAAGTGTGAAGCGATAATCTAATCTAGACTATGGAAACAAAAACCCTTACTGCACACCGAGTCTGATTTGTGATGTGAATACCCCAAATACTAAATTTTTTATGTATGACGGTGACAAACCTCAACTATTGGATCTTATTAGGACGAAAAAGGTAGCGGTGATCTTCAGATAGTTGAGGGAACTATGGTCAGAAAGGAGTTTGAGGTGCTACATATCTCTATATACACAAGGGTCGAACAATAGTACTCGACCCAATCTTTCAAAGCACCAACTAAGGAGGATCGACCGTACACTTAGCCATATTACCCGACTAACTTGATGTACATGCTAGTTATCTCCTTGAGTGTCTCTCTCAGTGTATTCTAGCAGCAATATGGCCGATGGGTTAACTTCTGATATACCCAAGGGTACGTGGAAGTGCAATCCGTGTGTGGTTCTATCTAATGTGCTACTAATCGAAGGGGTATCCACATGGGTTACAAGGGACTCCAACAAGTGAAACCACCTCTTATGTTTTATGTGTTCATACCTCCCCAAATCCACAAGTTTATTTGCTCAATGAAGATCCCATGGTTTAAATATGTTGAAACACATCTCTAGCCTTAAAAAAATTCTACAAAAACTAGAGGTACTGCTAGCTCTGGAAAGTGCTCTGATACCACTTGTTATGCACTTGACCTGCAAGAAAGCCCCAATACCATAAATAGGAAAAAATATATCCAAAATATAAAAATATCACATGAAATGAGACAAACGCAAAATATATTTTATTATTCATAATAAAAATACAATGTTCACTTTCCTCTTCGAAGAAAGAGCTCAATTATAATACAACACGATGCTTATTCCCTTCTATCTAAGACTATTTGTAGCTCAATGACATCCAAAACCTTAACTACTAGTGGTCCCTTGCATAACATGGGTTAACTACTTTATTTATTAACTATCACCCATTTATAACTATTTTTTGTCCCTTTTCTAGAATGTGGGTCAACCAATTAGAAGTATTATTAATGCGGATAACTGCTTATGGGAATTTTGACTCAATAACTAAATATGACACAGACTAGGATGCTTGGTATTCTTACACAAATAAAGGGGTTAGGGTTGGACCCTAACACTATACTAGGGATGAATTGTACTTTTGAGGTTTCCATGGCCTTCTAGACTCAAAATAAATTATTTTAAAATTACATCTTTCTTAGATGGGTCTTGTAAACATGATGTTGACTCCTTTTACTCATGACAATATATATTATGATATAAAAAGCCATAGAATCATCAATAATATTCTTTTACACTCATGAAGACACATTTCAAAACAACAACATCCTCTTTCACATGGAAACCTCACTACAACCATGATTGACACCATACATGTGCAACAAGCATATAGTCGACAAGGATGATTAACATGCGTGCAACTGACATGAATGCATGAACAACACAAATGGATCATCCAGTCCAAGGGGTGAACCATTATATGATACGACTCTATAACACCCTCCTCCCATATCTACCTAAGTAATGCGCCAACTAGGGTAAACATGTGACGAGAGGATAATATGATCAGAGAACAACCTCCTAGGTGACCTTAAGGAAGTGGAACTGATGGAAACACATCATACAAACCTTCCACATCAACAACAGAATTCCTAGGATCTAACCCAACCAGTCAGGCATCTAGCCCCTAGGTTCCACTAAGGTTTCATAAAGAAAACCCCCTGGACATGCACATGCCTGCATCCATGTGTCTGCAAGGCTCTGGAAGAATGCATAAGCTTACATGCCTACATCTAGGGACTAAGGTTAATTGTGCCTCCATCCACAATATCGAAGGTACTTTTTCAGTCCCAGAGTCTAGGCCACGTCCCAGAACTCAATTAAAATTTGAGAAATGAAATAAGACAACAGAGCAATGATGTATTTTCAAAAATCATGAAAAAACCTAGACTTGACCCCTACTATCCATGACAATTGTTTCGTCAAACATATCACAAATATGTAATATACAATTGTAAAAAATATATCTGAACATACATGTCTCATACTTATCTGAGAATTGCTAAGAAGCATTGTTACCTTACATCATCAGTTGAAACATCATCTATTAGGTCAAAGATAAAAATTTTATTCATTTACAAAAAAAAACATGAGGAGAGCCATATATCATCACTGTAAAAATACATGCTCATAACCAACATACTAACAATAAAAATATCATGGATATAATCCACATATTAACGAGTACATTTACACATAAAATTTCAAGGAAATGAATTTCTCATTAATGAATGTAAAAAAAAATCAGGGATGGGACTAGCATGTTCCCCCAAACCATAAATTGGCTGAGCACCCAAATATATCTTCATCCAATCACCCCCGTGCCATATTCCAAAAATGAATGTGGGACTCAAACCGAAAGAACCAACCAGGGAATCTCGAGGCTAAACCACCTCACCGTCATCAATAGAAACCAGGCTTTACTGCAATCCACACCAGATCATTAGGCCACAAAAATGAACATGTCATAATAGGCTTTACCATGATATCCACCCGATCACTAGGAAAAAACAAGCATGGATGCCATTGGATTCCTCCACCTACACCATGAGGAATTTTCCCCTCTCCTGGTCTCTTAGGATTTATCACAATCCACTGTATGATCCAGGTATTACTAGTCCCTAAACCGAGAAATACTCTCCAAGATTTACCATATATCCCAACTCAAGATTCATAAGCCTGATGGAGAGAAACCACCTCTCAGGATTTACAACAATCCACATAGGATCCCTAGGCCCTAAACCAAGGCAACCCATTATCCATATTTACTACAGCCCATAGTCTAATTTAGTTGTTACTAGGCCATGTGTTTTATCATTTCGTAGATCCATCTCACTGAGCTTCAAATCCATCCGACAATCCAGCTCAACCAAAACATGAGAACCACGTCATGCCATGGATATCTAGAAATAGCAAGGATAGGTTACAAAACACTGACACACCTGAAAAAACCCATGGCATGACATAAAAGAACCACATTAAATACAATGCATGCAACATATAGGAAGGAAACCACACATAAAAATTAATACCCACAAATAATCCTCATGTAGTTGCTTTATCCTGCTCTTCCTTGCTTGCTCCTTCTTCTTTCCTTCTTTTCCTTTCTTGATCCTATCCCAAAGTGATCTTAGAAAAGTCTAAGTTTCCAAGAGAGAGAGAGAGAGAGAGAGAATAATGGGAGAGCTCCAAAACTGAACTAACAAAAGGTACCAACTAGTCCTCAGAATCCTTTTTATCAATGAGGCCTCTATTTTCTTCATTTCCTCCTCACATGAAACTTGTTACCTTTTGTTGTACATGAAATCCCTTTTGTGGACATAACTAATCCCTCTAGTCCTAATGATAGGATCTAGAAAAAAATGAGACAAATGTGTGCAACCTTTCCTAACTTATGCCATCAAAACATGAAGGAGGATTGTTGGCTTGAGGGGTTCTGACCCAGGTTCATAGTTAAGCTTAACCAACAAAACCCTCTTACTACTAGCCCATTCGGAAGTGACCTACTTGTGTAGGTCAAAGTCTCACCCAAAGTAGTATGGGGGGGTTGTGGAACTAGGTTTCCACAGCCTGAGAGAGAATCAAATGATGTGGGTGTATTCAAATCTATAATAATAGTGGACTAGCCTTCGCAACACAAACCCTAACTAGAAACAGATCTAGGTAAATTTACACAGACTTTTCTGCATGTGCACAAACAATGGCTTCACAATCCCTTAACAAAATTAATAAAGTTCTATTTAGGTCTTACAGTAACGGATCTATGCAACTAACCTTCATATTAAGCATTGAAATATGTACGCAACCGATCCAGTCACAGATAACACAAATCATAATAAAAATTATTAAAGAAACATATCATAGATGTATTTCATACTCAAATTTATCCAAAACACTTATTTATTCATTCATAGTTGTACACCCTTTACAATTCTTCAGATCCACCCTCATACACAACCAGTGGGGTCCGCACATAGCCAAACTAAGGTCTCTGCGCACACAACTAGCAAGAGCCTCTTAGACACTACATATTTGCTTCACAACATAGGACATATCATAATCCATCAAAACTTCATTATAACTTCTTCTATCCAACTCGATATAGAATTCTATTCATATCTTAGCCTTCGCTCATCTAAGGTCCACAGACTATGGTTTGTGACTCCTAGTTTTACCCTTTAGCTCATTACAACTCATGAAGGGGCTTTGACGCACCCTGAAGCCCCTTGACCTATGCATTTCTTAGCATCCATGACTCAAAACTACAAAAATACTTATTAATTTACTCAAAGAATTTTCCTAAGGGACCCTGCTCCAATAGTCCCCCAACACAATCTTCTAATCTATCCCAAGTCACATAGGTACTAGGGTCTTCACCTTTATCTTCAATTCTTCGACGACATCAATGAGGGGTGCAAGGATCCCCGTGCTTAGATCAAATTTACTCTGCATTGTGTCCACCAATTTCTAAGAAGTCAACCCCTCTTTAGTGAGATTGATGCTTTGATAGGTCTAGTTCAAGTTCTTCACGGAAGCATCCAAATATTTTGACAGCTTCATCACTTCATCTTCCCCTAGCTTGTACTATTGACCAACAATCAGTGTAAAATCAACTGCGCACGAAACTAGCTCCTTCTTTTGCTGCACCAAGTATTCAGTAGGTGCACCCCTAGTAGTCAAAAAGTGAATAATATCGACAAAGTGCTCATCAACCACCATAATATCAAAGAGCTACGCATCAGGTAGTATATGCTCCAGGATGGTTGGTTCCTCCACTTTCCCAAAGTGTGACAGGTGATCAGGTCTAGCATTCAATCTACTAGGTTTCACAATGATTTCAAAATCATATTCCCAAAATAGCAACAACACCCAAAAATATTCCCCACCAACACAGGATTATTGACCAGGTATTTCAAAGTAGAGTGGTTAGTGAACATATTGAAGTGCCCTCCTAGCAAATAGTGCCTATATTTTTGCAGAGCATAGACCATTCCCAATCCTTCCCTTTCTTGTGGTTGAGTATTTGCGTTCTGCACTGGAGAGCTTCATACTAGCAAAATCAATTGGGTGATCAATGTCTCCTTCCCCGGGCTATGCTAAAACAACTCCAAGTGTTATACAAGATGCATCAACATGTACCTAGAAGACCTTGGACTAGTCTTAGAATATTAAAATGGGTGCAATGACCATATTTTCCTTTAGCAACTCAAAGCTCTTTTGAAATTCCTCATCCCATAAAATTAACACATCATTCTTCAAAAATTTATCCATAGGTGCAATGATCAAAGCATAGCCCTGAATGAATTTTCTGTAATATCTAGTGTGTACCAATATTTTTCATTGGTAGGGACTTCTAGGTTGATAATAACTGCAATCTTAGCTGGATCTACCATAAACCCTTGCTGACAAACAATATGAACCAACATTATTCCAGAAGGGACACAAAATATATATTTCTTAGAGTTAATAGAAATCTTATGCTTCCTACAAGTTTCAAGCATCATGCGCAGGTTGGACACATGCTTATTTACTAGCCCAAACATAGTCCAGTCAACAAAATAAACCTCCAATAACTTGTGCATGAATTCTTTGAGCACATCTAATACCACATGAGAGAAGATAAAAAGCGCATTCTTCAACCCGAAAGGCATGGCGGTGTATTGGAAGGAACCCCATTCCATTGCAAACGTGGTCTTGCTTTGGTCTTATAGCACAATATTGATCTCATAATATCCTAAAAATACATCATTGAAATAATAAGCCTCTTTCCCTCCCACATTGTGCAAGATCTCATATGAAAATGGAGTAGGGAAGGGTTCGTGTAGACATGCATCATTCAACTTGCGCAGATCCACACAAATCCTTATCTCTCCCTTACTCTTCTTTTCTTGAAAAACCATTGGGCTCACCCAATCAGATTCCTCCACAGGCTCAATGATTCCTGCAACAACCGTATTATCTAATTCTTCTTTCACTTTCTTCTTATACTTGGGATTTAATCGATATTGTGGCTACTTGAAAAGATGCACATATGGTTTCAGAGTGATCTTCATAACACCCAAATCTCCTACAATTCCTTTGAGCTCAGAGAACTTCATGGGAAATAGGTTCTTTTACTCTGTCAACAGCTCTGAAATGTTTCCCACTATGTCATCATCCCAATAATATCCTATTTTTTCCAAATTTGGCTTCTCCTCTATCCCAATGTTGAATTCACTTAACTTTAGAGGCTTAATTACATCCACCATTCCTAATAAGGGCCCTGCAACTGTGCGCTCCCCTAGGATCACAATTTTGAGTAAATTAATAAGAATTTTTGCAGTTTTGAGTCATGCGCGCTAAGCAATGCACAAGGAAAGGGGCTTTGGGGTAGGTCAAAGCCCCTTCATGAGTTTCAATGAGCTAAAGGGTAAACTAGGAGTCGCAAACCATAG
Organism: Pinus albicaulis; assembly: GCA_034641835.2. Classification (NCBI taxonomy): domain Eukaryota; kingdom Viridiplantae; phylum Streptophyta; class Pinopsida; order Pinales; family Pinaceae; genus Pinus; species Pinus albicaulis. The sequence continues at coordinate 584,163,944 of CM076570.1, forward strand.
TTTGCGGACCTTAGATGAGCGTAGGATAAGATATAAATAGAAGTCTAGATCGAGTCAGATAGAAGAAGTTCTAAGGAATTTTTGATGGATTATGATATGTTCTGAGTTGTGAAGCGAATCTGTAGTATCTGAAAGGCTCCTGCTAGCTATGTGCGTGAAAATGTTAGTCCGGCTATGTGTGGATCCCACTGGGTGTGTGCATGGGTGTATCTGAAGAAGTGTAAAGGGTTTATGAATTTAAATGAATAAAGAAGTGTTTTGGATAACTCTGAGTATGAAATGCATCGGTGATATGTTTCTATAATATATTTTTTTATTATTTGTGTTATCTGTGACTAGATCAGTTGCGTACCTATTTCAATGCTTAATATGAAGGTTAGAGGCATAGATCTATTAATGTAAGACCTGAATATAACATTATTAAGGCTATTAAGGGATTGAAAATCCATTGTCTGTGCACACATAGGAAAGCCTGTGTAAATTGACCTAGATCTGTTTCTGGTTAGGGTTTGTGTTGTGAAGTCCAGTCCGCTATTATTATAGGTTTGAAGACACCCACATCATTTAATTTTATCCCAAGTTTTGGAAACCTGGTTCTAGCACCCCCCCTGTACTGCTTTCGGTGAGACTTTGACCTGCGGAAGTAGGTCGCTGCCGAAAGGGCGAGTAGTAAGAGGGTTTTGTTGGTTAATCTTAACTATGAACCTGGTCAGGACCCCTCAAGCCAAAAATGGTTCCGCTACCGGGTCTGGGATCATTTTTCAAGAGATAGGGTGATGTGGTAGCTATCAAAGCCTGATTTAGAAGACTGTTTTGAGAAGAAAAAATAATAATTTTTCGTTAAGGAAAATAGAAGTAAGAAGTTGTCTATTGCAGATTTTAAACAGGAGTATATTTTCACATAGGTTCATGAGCTTTTCTTTAAGAACTTTGTGTTAGTATCCTATAAAGCATTGGATCTCAAGGTGATTGAGTTTTTCATGAGTTTCAGTTTCATATTGAGTATGATTTTCAATATTCAAGTGATTTCCAAAAAAAATATGAAAAAAGAAAAGAAAAGAGGGTATATAGGAAAAAGAAAAAAGAGAAAAATAAAAAGAAAGAAAAACCATAAAAAGGAATAATACTGAAAGTGCTACAAACCAAAATGCGACTACTGTTTATATTTGTCTGTTCAATCATACAGTTTAAGCATGATTGTAGAATTTTAAATTTTTGTTGATGGGTTAGAAAATAAGGATTTTCCAAACCATTTAACCTTGCCAGATTAGCAGTTAGGTAGAAATAAAATTGACTCAACAACTTAATCTAAGTCAATGGAAGAAATAAGGATAGAGGTAGGTTAGAGTTTTAAAGAAAAATGAATTAGGTCTGGAAGTCTAAGTGCACCCTGTAAAGAACATAAAATGTTAGATTAGTGACATGGGTAGGTAGGGATGAAAAGAAGAAAGTATGGAGGAAATATGAAATTCATCCTAATAGTTCAGTCAAAGGATTTCATGTGTTCCTGATTAAAAGTTATTATAATTTTGGCATCATTCCCAATGACCTGGTTAACTGGGAATCATCTCTAGGACCAATGTATAGGGTCTATCATCCCCTAACATTTCAGTTGCTACATGCCCTAAGACAAACAACAAGACAAATCAATCAAAGACTTTCATCTGCAAAGGTTTCCAAAGTTTGAAGTTTATAATATATCATATCAGAGCTCACCAATGCTGCCTCTAAAGGGACTAAGTGTGTTGCATATGCAGGTAGCCCCATGCAAGGCTGCTCTGCAAAGAACTTATTGACATTCATGGGTGCATTGATCACATTGGGAGCGAAATTCTCATTGTTCCGGAATCTCCACTTGACCAGTGCCTTTCGAGAAGAGTTCACATGTGTCAAAATTCAAATCCATGTGTCCATTTGACATCTAAAATATTGGTAACATGTCTTTCCTATTACTGGAAAGTCATTGATTATGAAACTACCCTTAGCTCATCTATAAATTGAGCGTAGATCTTAGTGTTTGAAGAGGAATAATTTGTGTAGAGAAATGCTGGTGGAATTTCAATTGAGGAGATTGATTTTATTGACATATTTCTAGAGATATCTACATTGTGATGAGGCTTGGATGATGTTGGATATGGTGACACTAAATCAATCACTGGGTTGTAATCTCCCCTTCTATCATCAATAAATATTACTGCATATTTTTCCCTATTTGCATCTATATAAGCTTTGATTTTCAATATCGTGGTTTCTTAGTTCATGTATATGGTTTATGCTTTATTGATTTAGCTAAATAACTTGAATAGACATATGTATTATTACTATCTCTTGATGTTTAGTGTTCATGATTGCAGGAAATATTTTGCACAGTCGGCTGAAATTTGAAGCTACAACAAAAGCGACAGAAGGAGACTTTGGAAGCGCTTGGATCCCAAGTAGGTTCCTTATTTCATTCCGTGTGTCTGTTTATAGTTAGGAACGATAATCGTAAAGTCTTTGACTTATTGTTCTCGATTAGCACCTATCTAGGGAAGAATGATTTATCCATAATTCATAACTCTGCATAACAAATTGGCAACTCCACTGGGGAGATTACTCTTTATTCTAGGTGTTTTAGCCTCTGATTTTCTCTGTATATTCACCCAGTAGTTGTTACTCACAAAGATTAGGCTTTTTAAGATCAAAATTTGAAAAAGAAGTGTGTTAAACAGTTGTGTTTTTCCTTTGACACTGTGCCCAACACACTCTTGGACAGGACGCAGTGCTTTGCATAGCATAGTCTCCCTTTCAGGCCTACATTGCAAAGCACTATCTCTCTTTAAAGACCGTGTTGCCTCCTGAAACCATCCATATTCCCTTGAATTTATCTTTGTAGTTTGTTTCATTTTTTTTGCTGTTGTGTTTTGAAAATCTTGAGCCTCATATTGTCCTGTGAAATCATCTACCTCTTTCTCCTTTGAAATAAAATCTGTTCAATGTTTGTTTAAAGCATTTTTCTTTATCATTTGAAAACTAATTTCAAAGTATTTATATTGTCCCATTAGATCCATTTTCTTTTGAAAAAGGAAATTTTCATAAAATATTCATTTCCTGATAGGAGAAATTGTTGTTTCATTCCTCATTTTTACTTCAAACAGAGAAATTGTTGTTTGTATCCCTCATTTCTCAAAAGTAAAAGGCATTTGATTTTGTTTATTTAGTGCACTTAGTTTCTTTTCTGCATTCATAACATTAAAGTAATTAAGAATAAAAATCTGCATTTACATATAGTGGTTTTTGTGACTTGCAAAAGGAACAATTAGGAAATCTACATTTAGTTTGTGTTATTTGATTTGTTTTCTCTCAAATTGATTGCTCTTTCCCTCTAGTAGATAGGATTTTCATTGAGAAACTAAAAGTGAAAGATTGCTTATCATTATTAGTTGCATTTTATGAATTTTCCAATACATCATCGTGGTGGACCTTTGAAAGGAAATTTTTTTAACAAGATCAACATAAAATTAATCTCAATTTACCTAACAAAGCATTGGAACCATAACGATAACATTTAGAAGGTTTAGGTTAGAGACATGTTTTTGCATTGTAAAACATAGTAGTTTTCGTTAACTTGTCTATGATACATTCCAAGTGTGATACCTCACTCCACGTATGTAAGTATATTGTAGCTCATCCACGTACTTTCGGGTATATTGGGTGGTGTTACAGTACGATAAGTATAACGAGGTGCTCTCACTGTGCATTTTCGCATCAGAAAATGCTAATACAGACTTGGGCCTCCATGTACCTTCGGTTATATTTGGGAGGATAACGTTTAGGTGCTATCCATCCATAGTGAATAGGTGCTATCCATCCATAGGACACCTTGTAAATTGTGATACACTGAACACAACATTCGGAGATATTGCCTGCTCGTACTTCTTGGTTCACCAAGAGGTATTCTGCAGTTCACAGTTTCTTGGTAAACCCTTTTGCCTAGAATTACCTTTTTATTTTATTTTTATTTTTTTTTGGTTAAAATAAATCAGTAATCATGGAAGAACAAAATCCTTTCCCCGCCGTTCGCGTAGACTAGCATCAAAGCCACCTTTACCACCAGAAGTTACTTCTGGTAGGCAAAGGAAATCACGATCTTCCGAATCAAGTACAATTCGTACCTCTTGTTTGTGCTCAACCTAGTCTCCTAAATTGAGTTCATTTAATTTTCAACCAGGGTCAGTAAACTGCTGAAGTGTGGTGCACTATATGTGCCTAGGTATCTATTTCCCACTACGTTGTGTTTAGTGTTTTCTGATGTTTTTGGTTTTATGGTTTTATTTTGAAAAGGAATAGAACTAAGTGCTAAATGAAGGGAAACTATTGGTCAAAACAGAGTGAAGCCTAAACTATGATGGTAAACAAATGCAAATGCTGAAACAAAACAGAGTCAAACTATGACTAGCAACCAACAAATACAAAGCTTGATAATGACTCTATTGTAAACTCACAACATGAAATTGAAATGAACCTGAGAAATGAACAAGCTAAGTGTAAATGAAGTTTTCTCCTAAATCACTAATCAAACAGATAACTTACAATGTACAACATCTCATCCATGAATAAAGATTTGTTGAAAATATGTGGAAAAGAATATTTGTAACAAGGTAAAGTTTCTACTCTAAACTAGTTTCTACTTCTATTTTGCAACTCAATTTAACACCACTAAACCTTTCTCAAAAGTTATAGATTTCCTTTCAAAAATAGTCTTTGAGAAAGAGACTTGTTTGTGAAATGATAAAGAAGCTGCAAAATACTCCAGACCTTATAATAATACTATCTTTTGTCCAGATAATTGTGTATGAGTATGAATTTTGAACAAAAGAAGTTTTGTAAATAATTAAGCCTGTGAGATTGAATTTATCAACTAAGACAAAGTAAACTACAATGGACAACAACTAAACTTGAAGTGTTAAAGCAATGAGTTAAAACTAAACTAAGATGCTATTAATCTACAATGAACAGTATTAAACTAAAGAGCCATTATCATACTTGAAAAGAAAAGACAAATCTGAACCACATGCATTCTACCTCCAGAGTATTAAACCATAGTGCAACTAATCTATTGCATATTACAGCCTTATCTTGCTTAACATAGTGCTATTTTGGAATAGCTTAAGAAAACAAGTCTGGCTGTAATATCTAATGCAGATTGACATAAAACACACAGTTCGAAATGAAAACACAATTAAACTCCTAAAATATCACAATTAATTCCCATTCATCATTAAAGGTATTTTGGAAGAATTCTTAGAACAGGACTAACCATAATATGTAATGTAAATGAGCGTAAAAGCATGAAGTTGATAAAACTATTGAAATTGGAAATTGAAAACGAAATCAAGCTAAGGCTACTTATCTAAATCATCTGAACGGAGCTTCTCGGGCAGTAGGGGCCCTCTACTGCCAAATTAGCTTGCAAATCCAATTAACGTTGACTCAGATCTTGCACTAGAACGATGTCTTTTTCATTAAAGGAGAAAAATACTTAAAATAGAGTATTCACGGTTAGCAGCAAAAGCCAAAATCTAACCAAAATCTAACCTCTTTCTCTCGGTTCCCCAAGCATATTAATAGCAAATTTACATAACGGAACTGGAGAAAATAAAGGGATAAGTGTCTTTCTACTTCTAATCAAATTGAAACTCTTATTGACAGCCTCGTTCTTCATTGCGGACACCTGTAGAATCTGTGTTTTAATAGGAGACTGCCTCTTAGTTTGGGTGTCCCATGTGCATAACCACTTAGATATTTTTGCTCAGACTTTGTGGAGAGCAACGAATGATGTGGATGAGGTAAGGAATCTGCCCATATGCGTTTTTCCTTCAGACGACACCTGGAACCCACTCAAACTGTAAAACAGCTGCGGAATGCGGGATCAGCTACGGAATGCGCGGTCAGCTACAGAATGCCTGTATTCTGTAGCTATTTTGCAGAAAATTGTTAAAATAGCAAAAATCATGAAAATACAATATGTTAATCAATTGCATGTAACCTTTAAGAAATCCTAATCAGTCTTCATTGATTTTAGGCTTATGAAGTGATAAAATAATGATGAAATGAAGTGAAGGTTTGTAAAAGAGAAGGCAATTCTAGGGCTCAACATACCCCCACTGCAAGACTATTGCATGTCCTCATGCAATTTCATCAAAACTTATTCCATATGCTTTGAAACCTATGTTAGAACATCCAACCTTATCTTTCTGCTTCTTTTGGCCCTAATCTATTTTTTAACTCTGTTAACTTTTCAGAAATTAGTTCTTCATCTTCCTCTTGTAGTGGAGTGTCAAGTTTATTTTCAATAACCATGTCAGATTTTCTTCTTCTGCTCCATCAAAATATTTGGCAAAAGATTTTATAATCTCCTTATGGAAGCCATCAAATTTCTCTATAAAATTTAGCCTCCCTTCTTATTGTAGTAGCTCCTTGACTTGTGGATATCCGTCCAAATACTTGACTTCAACTGATTGTGTCCTGACAATTAGCCACATTCCTCCTTTGTGCAGATTATCTTCCTTTCAGAATTACTTTTCTATGCTTGAAGCTAGATTGACTACAGAGTATAATGCTTTATTTTGAAACTGTATCTCTGTGTCTGGAGATGGATTAGTTGAAGAATGATGCTTCACCCTTAGAATTACCTTTCTGCACTTAGAGATGGATTGGCTACAAAGTGTAATGGAAGTGAATGGATGGAGGTAATTAAGCTATAAGGGAAAATGAAGTGGCTATGGATCTGATGGAGAATTTATGATGAACTTGTAGTGAAATAAGTGAATGATACAATCTTAAGGAGATGTGGAATAGTAGGTTGGAATGTTGGATAAGGGATATGGCCAAGATATGTTAATCAATTCGAATGATAGGTTGTTTTAGGAAACATATGATTATACACATTGTATCTATTTCATGTTTTAACTTTTTGCTATTAAAATAATTTTCACAATTTACCTCAGAATTTTGACCTTGTTAATTGATGTGCTTGATGTTGTTCCTTTGGTCCTCTTTTAGCTTGTTGGTCTTCAAAACAGAATCCTTCAATTTCCTGTAATCATCATCTCTTTGTAGGCTGTACAATTATGTCATAACTGCTGAATAAGATGTGGCTGCAACATGCAATCTGTAAAAAGAAATGAAGTATGAATATGGAAGATGGATGTGAAATGTGATGGAGTGAAAGTGGAATAGGACTTGTGAAATGAAATGAAAATGGCATGAGATGGAGTGAAAGTGGAATGGACTTGTGAAATGAAATGAAAATGGCGTGAGATGGAGTGAAAATGGAGTGAGATGGAGTGGAATTGTAGAATGAAACGAATTTTGGAATTTCTCTCAAATGGTACATCAGAATTCCCTGAAATTTTCTGAGGTTGTCACCAATATTATTATGCATTTTCCGGCGAAAAATCTCTGCCATTGGTTACACGGATCTCCCGGAAGATGAGGAATGGCTGTAGGTGAAAGTGGCCATTTTCTTGAAAAATACACACTGAAATTTTCTGAAATTTTTTGTGTTTATTCACCCTACCTCAATTCATTTACCATAAAAATTTTAGGACCAACGGATGCACGGTTTGAAAGTTATGACAAAATCAATTTCTGCCCTGTTTCACCCTTTATTTTGCCCAATGTTGCAACAAAAAAAATACGCCACAAACTCATTTTAAGGCCAAATTGAGTGATTCCAAAGGGAAACTGTGTATTTTTACCTTCTCTACTGCCACATGCTTCCAGAATTTCATTTTGATGAAGAAAAGGCGCTGCTGTGCAAAAATACTCAAATCTGTCCTATTCTGTCCATAATGCTGAAAATTGAAAATCTGCCTGGAAAACCCTTCTGAAATGCCCTTAAAAATTGTTTTTTTCCAAATTTTGTTCGCATCTTACTCAATTTATCATATTCTGAGAAAACCCAGAAGCTCATAATTTTTTATTTCTGCTCCAATCTCTTGCAATATTTGTGCCAAAACTGCCTTCTGGAAAAAGTTGCAAAAAAAGAAAACAGGCTGCTACAGCAATAGCTGCAGAAACTGCCACTTTCTGCAGCTGTTATTGAATTGACAAAAATATGAACATGCTGCTACAAGAACTTAAAAACATTGGTGTAGGACTCTTAAAAACATTCCATAAAACCATTTAGTCATTGAATATACCCATGGCATTACAAGTAGAGTATTATATTCAAGGGGTCCGTTAACAACCTCAACATAAATATTCATTGTTTTTCCCCCTAGTTCAACATGCAGGCTATTAATAATACCACAAGGTTTGTATGTACGTCCATAAAATGCCTTCAACATTGTTGATGATTGTGATAAGCATGGTGAGCCAAGTGACTTCTAAAAATTTAGATACATATTGAATGTAGATGCTCCCTCATCAATAATAGTGTGATGAACAAGGTGATTGAGAACATTTACTTGTATGGAGAATGTTAATTCTACTGGTAGTTGCGGCACATAGCTTGTATGATTAAAGACGAAAAGATTAGAATCAGTCGGATCAATTCCACTAATAGCCGACAATAAAGCTTGTTTCTGGGAGGGAAGATTTTTTAATACCTCAACAGTGGACATAGCTAAAGGGGATTGAGCCAAATCTTCAACTATATTATATGTCGATTTGTGAATGACTCCCTTTGGTAGCTTGATTGTCAATTCAGGAATAGCAGTAGGCAGTACTGATTTTGTATATGGATTCGTTGTCAAGGTAGTAGGTTGATCCGTGGCTTGACTACCATAATATTTATTACGCGTTGACACCAAAATAGATATTGAATGTTTTGTGACAGATAAAATTAACACTTGGGAACTAGGAGTTGGATATGTAGCAACCATGTTTGTGTCTGGATTTGGAATTGGGTCTGTCAACACAGCTGACACATGGGAAGTCTTAATGATTTTTGAGACTTCAGCACAATGAGGAATATCCCTAACAAAGTGTTCCTCATTACAGATTATGCATGGTAATGAGGTTTCCTAGGTCCAGACGATTGATCAGATGATCTTTCCTATGGGTTAGAAGTTTTATTTTTCTTATATTTCCCCTTTTTCTTATTTCCGGGTTGCTTGTCACTTTTTCACTTGTCAAATGAAACGGCATTAATTTCGGAAGCAGGAGCAGGATCAAATGCAATAGTGTGATGTGTGCTTGCAGTTCCAATCAAGCCATCCCCAACATGAGTGTGCTTTAATTGAGGAGGAACAATAAAATTAGATCTCGGCGCATTAGGAATTTTTTCATAGAGTGTGCCAGACTGAGTGTAAATAAAGTCTAAATATTAGGCATGAGCGATAACTTGCTCTTCTGTGATGATGCCACCCTTAACCACATCCTTCGTTATAGATGGTAATAGGGACTTAATGAACCATTCAACAAGGAGTTGATTCGGAAAAAATGTCTTAACCATTCAACGATGACGACGCCACTCATGAATATGATCAGAGATGTGAGTAGCATTAGTAGATTTGAAATTGGTCAAGAGTTTCATTCCAGTTTCATATCTGATGGGTAACTGGAAATGATTCAAAAAGACAGTAGCTAGGGCAGTGAAATTTTCAAAAGACGCTCTAGGTAAATCAATGTATCATTTTGCAACCGGACCTATGAGCGTACGCTAGAAAAGACGTAGTCAAACAAAATCATCATTTAGGGAGTTTGATGAACACCTTAAATGATAAGTCATGACATGAGTCGACGAATATTCTCCAGGGTTTCCATTGAACTTAGGAATATCCGAGGGTAATTTATGAGGTATCACCAGCCACCAAGGACCATAGTTAATTGGATCATTAGTTAGCCGATTTAAATCTGGTAACTTTAAGTTGCAACAAAAGGAAACTTTCTATTAAGGTCAAGTTGAGCATAGCCAGGGTAAGATGGAATTGCTTGAGCAATATGCCCTTGAGCACCAACATAAGGAATCTGCTGCTGGTAACCCAGATAGGGATTGTTTTGAAAAGAAAACGATTGAGGATTCTGTTGACGAAAACCTGGATATGATACTTATTGAAATGAAGTTTGAGGTATTTGTGCCTGATGCTGCCAAGGGGTCTGTCCACCTATGTTATAACCAAAATTAGGATAACTTGGATTCGGTTGATAGGTATAACTAGGTTGCGGTTGTGACATCCCATAAAATGGTAAACCAACTTATGAATAAATGATTCTGAATACAGGCTGTCATAAATTAGCAGAAGGATTTGGAGTCTGTGGACCCAACATTTGATGATATTGAGTTGAAAGACCCATTTGATAAGGTTGTACAACATTTTGATTCTATAACAGGGGTAAATATGTATTGAAAAGTGGAAATGATGTGGGTTTAATAGGTTGAACTATTTGATATGAGTGTACAATCAATTGTGATTGGATAGGCAGAGTGGGATGCCATTGAAAAACATTCATTTTGACACTAGGTTGACCAAAAACTGACGGAGTACTGTCATATTGGGTGGCAAAGGTTGCCCCCCAACATGAGGAGGATAATAAGACATAAAATATTGCTCTCCAAATTTTGGGAGTCCAATTAATATGGTACTTGAAGGAATAGACCTAGAAGGACCGGCTTGATATTTCCCTGAAGATTTGTATAAGGAATCAAGTCGTGTAGTACTCACTATAGGATTACCAATTAAAATACTAGATGATGTCATTGGTAAAGTCCATTGATTTGAAGATGCACCAGAGAAAATTCCAGATAATGATTTGTAACCTGATGGGACAAAAAGGCCACCCTGAAAATATGACTCTGGTGAATTTTTAAACATCGACGGGGTAGCTAGGGTAGGAGCTGAAGTAATTGGAACATATGGCCCAACCGAAGATGTAGGTTCAGGCATGGTTACTTGGCCAAATGTATACCATTTTGAACCGACGGGAGTTTGAATAGGAACAGGATAAACCAAATCAAATGGTGTCAACGGAGGAAAAGACTCATACAGGTAAAGCTCCTCCCCAAAATGGGTTGGAGTTAAAGGTGTCTCATCTTGTGGGATTTCTTCAATCACAATTAAACCAAGTGGAAGTATTTCACCGTCAGGCCCAAAGTATATTTCAGGTGGTTGACTGTGTGATATTGGAGATTCAATAGCTATAGAAATTTGTGGAATGACCAAGGCAGGAACAAATTCCAGATGTTCGACTTCAGGATACAGATGTTTCTGCCGCCCAGCCCTATTGAGTGGGCATAGAAATCAATATATTTGGCTTGGGAGGTGAATACAAAATTAGCATCGCCGAGTGTTTAGGTTGATCGTTCCTTAGATTTTGGTAATCCCTCTGATCCTTTTTCCTCAATGTTCTTGACAGATGAGAATATTTTGGAAGTCGTGATGTCAGAATGAGAACCATGGGAAGATTATCATCATCGTCCCCATTTTCCTTATTATGAAGAAAATTATCTTAGTGAACTATATCACCCAATAATAAAAAAATTCTTTTCGAATTATTTACACATTAATGTAGTCAATTCTGAGCGAAATCTGTCAAATATTGAAGAAACAATTTCTATCGATATTTTGACCAAACCTAGCATTGTAGAAAAGATTCATGTCGGTGTATCTTGTTCTCCATCAAAACTCGAATCATATTGCTCTCTATTTCGTGAATTTTGTGATGTATTTTCTTGGTCTTACGAGGAAATACTGGGCATAGATACTAGTGTTGTTGAACACATTATTAATATGTATCTTGATGTCAAACCAGTGCATCAACAACTTCGTCCTATTCATCCAAAGAAAGGTGCTACCATCAAAGAAGAAGTTGAAAAAATTTTGCGTGCTGGTTTCATATACCCTGTTCCGCTAACTGAGTGGGTTTCCAATATCATTCATATCATGAAAAAGCAAGGAACCATTAGAGTGTGCGTTGATTATCGAGATGTAAATATTTCTTGTCTAAAAGACAACCATCCTACTCCCTTTATCGACTAGATTATTGCCGATTGTGCTGGATGTGAAATATTTTTGTTCATGGATGGATTTTTCGGCCACAATCAAATCAATATCTGACTAGAGGATCAACATAAGGCAACATTCATCTGTCCCTGGGGCACATTAGCTTATAGGAAACTATCGTTTGGTTTAAAGAACACTGGGGAAACTTTTCAGAGAGAAGTGGACTATGCTTTCAATGACATCAAGCACATTGTTCAACCTTATCTAGATGATTTACCAGCGCATTCACGAAATCGGACTAATCACCCAATGCATTTGAGAGCCATTTTCTTACGCTGTCGACACTACAAAATATGCCTCAATCCACATAAATGTGTGTTTTTTGTTGGTTCTGGTCGTTTGCTTGGATTCGTAGTCTCAAAAGAAGGAATTTGAATCAACCCATTGAAGGTTTAGGCCATTCTTGATTTTCCTGCACCATCAAACTTACTTCAGATACAGAAACATCAAGGAAAGGCTAACTTCCTAAGAAGGTTCATTCCAAATTACGCTAAAATGGCTAAAGGATTTACTCGACTATTGAAAAAGGGGGTTCCCTTCCATTGGAACCAAGTTGCGCAAGCTTCTTTTGATGTTGTCAAGGATACTCTTGTCTAAGCATCATTAATGTATCCACATAATTATCAAAATGATTATTTCCTATATATCGCCACGACTGAAATGACCATTTCTATGGTATTGGTCCAAGTAGATAATGGAATTGAACATCCGATCTATTATTTGAGTCGTAATCTCAATGATACAGAAGTTAAGTATTTATACGTAGAAAATATTGCCTTGGTAGCTATTCAAGTTGTCCAAATATTTTTCCATTATATCCTGCTCCGAAAAACCACTATCATTTTGGATTGCAACCCCATGACTTATATCTTATCACGTCAATTGCTGGGGGGGGAATTTTCAAAATGGATTGTAATTTTGTAGGAATTTGATTTGGAATTCATCAAATCCAAGTCAAACAAGTCTGTAGTTTTTCCTGAGCTTCTCTATGACCTTCCCTTTGATAGTACTACGTCAGAACCATCAATTGCTGACGAGTCTTTGTTTATGATCGAATCATCTAATCCTTGGTATGGCGATTTCATCATTTATCTCCAAACTCAAAATTTTTGACCTAATACCTCTCGCTCTAAACAATGACGTATTCGATTCCAATCCAAATATTATCTGATCATCGGCAATACACTTTATCGTTGTGGTGTAGATGCCATTTTAAGGAGGTGCCTCACTCATGGGGAGGCCGAAAAAGTGTTAAATGATTGTCATGTTGGGGCTTGTGGTGGACATTTATCTGGATATGCTACCACACAAAAAATACTCTGTGCTAGTTACTTTTGGCCTGCTATTTTTTGAGACTGCATCCTCGCGGTCAAAAGTTGTCATACGTGCCAGATTTTTTATCATAAAATCAGCAAACTGCCAGCACCAATGCATCTTGTTGTCTTTGTGGGACCATTTTTGAAATGGGGTATTGACTTCATGACCTATAACCCTCGTTCGTCCGGGGGGCACGGTTATATTATTGTCGCAATCGACTATTTTACCAATGGGCTGAAGCAATGCCTACATTCAACAACATAGGAAAGAAAACTGCATTGTTTTTCCTTAATCACGTTATTGCATGGTTTGGAGTCCCACATGCTATAGTTGTAGATCATGGGAGGTATTTTCGCAATCACATGATGGTTGAATTAACTGCCAAGTTAGGATTGTCACATGACAATTCTACTCCTTATTATCCACAATCAAATGGACAAGTTGAAGCTATCAACAAGATTCTTAAATGTATGCTTCATTGAATGATAGGAGTTCGTAAAAGAAATTGGCATTTGATCTTGTACTCTGCCTTGTGGGCATATCGAACCTCGGTGAGAAACGCAATTGGATTTACTCCTTTTCAATTGGTGTATGGTCTGGAAGCTATCTTACCAATCCAATGTGAAATACATTCGTTGAAACTCACAATCGACTTGTTACCTGACACCTCAAAAGAAGAAGCGCATCTCCTTAACCTCATCCATATTGATGAAACGTGTCGTGAAGTCCAATTGGCCAATGAAGCACATAAGAGACATATAAAGGCGCAACACGACATAAATTCCGAGACTCGCATTTTCTCAGAGGGCGACTTGGTCCTTCTTTATGATCAAGAAGCTGATGTAATAGGTACAGGAAACTTTGAGCCATTATGGCATGGCCTCTATATTGTCAAAAGAATTCTTGCTAATGGTTCCTACGAGTTAGTTGATTACGATGGATTTTCATTGGCACAACCTAGAAATGGGTTGTATTTGAAACGTTACTATGCTTAATCATGAGTGTAGTAATTTTTATATTATACTGTATATATATTCTATTGATTTGAATTCACTATCTTAATTTGTTTTTAGAGTTTTCTTAACGTTAGTAGTCCACTTTACATTTCATCATAGCTGTCTAAATCTTTGGAACCCTTTGTTGGATATGCTGATGGTGCTAGTCATAGTACGCATAATCTATCCTCTGCAGCGTGGGCCATTTTTGCTCCGAACGGTGAGGTAGTGAGTTTTCAAGGGACTTTCGTATTGATAGATCGATGAAAAATATCGCTGAGTATAGCATGTTGATCGAACTTGTCTCTGATGCCATTTCATTTGGTATTAATCGTATCATCATAAGGTTAGACTCACAACTTGTGGTATTACAACTTACTAGTGTTTATACTGTTAGAAATCCAACATTGCATATATTGTTCCTAAGAGTTCGATTTTTGGAAAGACACTTTGATTTTATTGAATATCAACACATTTCCAGAAATTTGAACACATTGATTGATTCATTAGCTAATCAAGTTTTAGACATACATTTGCAACATATGTAAAGAAAACATTCACATCATTGAATAGGATTGCAAAATAAACATAGAAAAACACTGAAATCATATAGATAGATAGTTATAGGTTTTTACAAAAATTTGTGCCCAAGAAACATTGGTCATTTGACCTCAAAATGTATGCAAAAATGTCACAATTAAACTAGTGGTGCTCGTGGTAACATGCTATAGATCTAGCTATCCTACGTAGTAACCACATCCAGTGATTAGGAACCCCAATAGTGTGTCGTTGCAGTTGCATGGGTAGCTCTTCGATCCATAAATCCAGAATCCCGAAGGTCAAACCCTCTATGTTTTGTCGAAGTTCAGCCAAAGTCTCAACCATATCAAGATCCTGAAGGACTGCTCTCCTGACAGCCCTCTCTGCTGGCAAATCTGCTTCGCGCTCTGGTTCCACTACTGGTTGAACACAACCAATATCTGCATTACATCAAACATTTAGTTTAGTCTTGGGAAAACATAAAAATAAAAAAACATTGTATAAACCTTAGGAAAATAAAAAACATGGTCAAAAAATTATTACCCATTGCACCCCACTGAGCGCCCTCTAGTAATGCTAAATATGGATCTCCTCGGAAATCTACATCTCTGTATGCATACTCATTGATGGTGAAAATCTGTCATTGGAACCAGGAAAAGAACGTAGTTGAGAACACAATGGTAGATTGGCATGCATGCCTACCCATGAGTTCCACCCATCTCTGCAGCTGCAGATCTCTAGGATTAGACACATCCAGTGTCACATGTTGTGGTTGCATTATTGGAATTTTTTCCAAGGCAAAGGATATAAGGATAGAACCATAACTGAAATTCTTATTCCTTCCTCCCTTTTCTTTGTTCAGTTGTTCCTTTATCTAAGAAAGAACAACTTTAGACCAGTTAAAGACTGTTGGCTCCATACACTCTAGCGAGTACTACATATACGATATATTCACTACATGTAGTGTAACGGTGCCAACAAGTTTTGCGATCGTGAAAAGGATAGTTCTCAAGGGAAAATATCTAACATCTCAGATGTTTATCTTTCCATATTTGCTTAGATCTTCCCCTGGATAACAACATTGCAAAACATAATACCTCACTGTCTCTCCTCCAACAACAAACCCTGAGAGCAAAATGGGCAAGCCTCTCCTCGACAAACCTGTAAGAAATTACACATCCTCGACTGTTATGGGAGCCACTTGGTTCTTAATATAATATGCCTCAATAGCTCGATCCCATGCTCGAACTAAGAACTATAATATTTCTATTTGTTGCCTCATCCCTGACAATTCGAAGTACTTAAGCAGTCCACAATCTCTTAGGGCTATTAATGTACCAGGATCATTTAAGGAAATCATATCTTGTTATTCATGTTATCTTTCCCTCCATGTAATCGTCATTATATTCCGATGGAAACTTGAAATACAACCATAAGATCCATTAGATTCCACTAAATGCAAAAAACTAGGCAAATTTTGGGCATAATGTGAGAAACAAAAATTTAGATTGTGCCCAACGCCCTCCCAAACAAGAGAAAATGCATGGTCTATGAAAGTAACCTTCACTGCACTTGCTATGCAACACATGTTTCGACATTCAGGGGTGCGTTGCCCTATTTTTGGGCATAATTTACCCTAGAGGCCTTAAAACCCTGAAAATTTGCAGAAATTGGAAATGAGATGAATACTGAAGGAAAGAGGAGGTTCATATCACTAACTTGAATCAAACGGCAAAGAAAAACGTCCACAGAAACGATCACAATCAATAGCTAAAGTTCGGGGGTAAAATTAGGTTCAGAGCTCCAAAATGCAAATGGTAACTATGGAATGGTAAAAATGAATAGTGAAACTACTTTTAATAGTCATTTAATTATTTTCAAATTGAATTTATTGCTATGACTATAGTTTTATTATGTTTTTTTATCATGAAAGAGGTATTTTTAATCCAATTGATGTTGTTCTGAACAAGTCTTACAATTAATGAAAAGATTAGTCATGCAGATTTATTTCAAGAATGATTTGACCACAAAGAATACTTTTTCTCCTTATTTTCGAGCTTTGTTAAAAACGAAAAAGGATTTGAAGCACACTTTTATCTATTTTTAGAGCTTCGATAACAGTGAAAAAGGAGCCCCTGGATTCTTCTTTCAACTCTTTTCAGATTCCGATAATGTGAAAATATTGCCGATCACTTGTATTTTCGAGCTCGTAAAAATAAATGAATTGATATCTACTTAGTATAAGTTTAACCCTTTTCTGGGCTGAGATAGATTATTTATGAAAATGGAATACCTTGATTAAACATGACCAAAGAGGTTCTCTCAGATATTATTTTACACTTTTTTCGATCTGAGTGACAAATTTATGAAAAAATAATTATGGAGTTTTCTTTTGTCCTATTTTTAAAACTCTCTAAATATGAAAAAGTACTGGGCTATCACTATCGTTAAGCTCGTTAAAACATAAAATAACGATGGGCTTGTCAATCATGGCAAGATCGAGTTTCATTCATCACTGGACTCATTAAATTATTAAATAGCGATACTTTATTCGCCCGAAGTGAATTATAGATCAAGAAAATCTTATCCTCCTCAATATTGTTAAAAAATAAAGAGGTATTGGTCCACAAATGACTGGGGAAAATTTGGGAAAGTGAGAAGAATTCTTTATGGTAGTAGGTTTCTCTTCAACATGACACTTCTTTCACTCCATGTCCGTGACTGTTTGGGTTGGGTAATCATCTTTATGGTTAGTTCATACCTATGGTTCATCATACCCTCACTTCGGTTTTGGGTCAATGCTTCCAACTCATCTCAGTGTCACCGATATGTTCAAGAGAAGTCATCCAGTGAATAACTCATACTTCTGCAATACTTGTAAACCTTCATTCTCATTACCATCATCCCTGAAAATCGCTATATCAATTCATACATTTTTCTCTGAAATTAGTAACTCCTGTTTCACAATAAGGTGGCTTCCTGTCAACAACAAATCATTATCTAGGAAGTTCACTTAGAACATCAAATTTCAGTACCATGAGGCTTGTTACAGCATTGACAAGATCCTCGCTTCCAGACTTTTCACCGAAAGATTTTGTTTGCCATTCGACATCAAATCATCTATTCATGCCTTACAAAATGTACTACAGTACCTTGAGGGCCATTGACATTAATGGTGGTTCTCTCGCGTTTGTTAACATCTAACATCATTAGCTGGTAATCAAACGATTTCTTTCCATGTTCGACAACAAATCATATATCTGCATGGCTAGACTTGTACTTGAATGATCGAGTGAATGAGATAAGAAGACCTCGGATTTAGTTCAGCCATCCGAGATGTGATTTTAGGATTTTTGTACACATGATCTGTACGATGACCTTACATACAGATTGTCATCTGAACATGGTCCTATATCTGTAGGCATGTTTGTATTGGGCAACATTCCAGTATAGATGACTTTCTGAATTATGTACATGTTATTAGATTGTTTATGTGTTGAACATGGGAATTCCTACCCTTAGAAATTATGATCAAGAGGATATATCATGATGTAATGTATTGTAATATTGATGCAGGTCGCCACTCTGCTTCATCTCTAGCCCATCATAGTGTAAAGCATATCAATCAAAATATTTTTGTTATTATTCTGAATTCATGCTTTAGGGGGCAGTTGTTATCGGTCAATTTTGGCATAATTCCCAATGACCTAGTTAACTGGGCATCATCTTCAGGACCAATGTATAGGGTCTATCTTCCCCTAACATTTTAGTTGCTACATGCCCTAAGATAAAGAACAAGACAAATCAATCAAAGACTTTCATCTGCAAAGGTTTCCAAAGTTTGAAGTTTATAATATATCATATGAGAGCTCACCAACGCTGCCTATAAAGGGAATAAGGGCATTTCATATGCAGGTAGCCCCATGCAAGGATGCTCTGCAAAGCACTTCTCGAAATTCATGGGTGCGTTGGTCACATTGGGAGCTAAATTCTCATTGTTGCAGAATCTCCACTTGGCCAGTGCCTTATAGAAGAGTTCACATGTGTCAAACTTCGAATCCATGTGTCCATTTTACATCTACAAGATTGGGAACATTTATTGCCTATTATGGGAAAGTTATTTATTCTGAAACTACCCTCATCTACTCTATAAATTGAGAACAGATCTTAGTGTTTGAAGAGGAAGAATTTTTGTAGAGAAATGCCGGTGTAATTTCAATTGAGGAGATTGATTTGAGTGACATATTTCTAGAGATATCTGCATTGTGATGAGGCTAGGGTGCTGCTGGAGATGGTGACACTAAATCAATCATTAGGTTGTAACCTCCCCTTCTATCATCAATAAATATTACTACTTATTTTTCCTTATATGCATCTGTATAAGATTTGATTTTCAATATCATGATTTCTTAGTTAATGTATATGGTTTATGCTTTATTGATTTAGCTAAATAACTTGAATAGACATCTGTATTATTGCTATCTCTTATTGTTTAGTGTTCATTCTTGCAGGAAATATTTTGCATAGCCGGCTGGAATTTGAAGCTACAACAAAAGCAACAAAAGGAGACTTTGGAAGCGCTTAGATCCCAAGTAGGTTCCTTATTTCATTCTGTGTGTCTGTTTACAGTTAGGAAAGATAGTCGTAAAGTCTTTGACCTATTTTTCTAGATTAGCACCTATCTAGGGAAGAATGATTTATCTATATTTCATAATTTTGCATAACAAAAAGGGAAAAATCAAAGGACAAAGGTGTATTTATTCTAATGTTTGGGGATTAATATATATTTGAAAACACATTTGACATATTACATGTCATATCCCCTATATCCTATGTTCAGAAACTATATGTTTTCCTCCACTCTTCATTAACTCTCCCCGACCCCACCTTCCACTCACCCATCACATCACTTCTAAACTCCCTGCATCTCCCATCCCATTTCTGCTCACTCCTTTTCATCTAATGGCCCAAAAATGTTCTCGGCCCACCCTCATCCTATGAATGATAACTTCGGAGGGGGGGGGAGTAAGGGGGGGTCCAAAATGGATGATTTTGAAGACCACCCCACTTGCTACATGTCGGGCACTAGTTATTTCACACTCCCCCCACTCCTTACCACTTAACGACCATGACCCCCTGCTAAAAGTTGTTTTCACTATTCCAAAACCATGCCACTTACCGTTGCACTAATGTCTGTTTCATCCATTACCGTTGTGCCATGAAAACTCCCTCCCATCACCTCCATCCAATCACCTACACTCTCGCCTTAAGCCCGTTAGACATTGAATGGCTTAGGTCATTACCCAATGGGCCCGCGCCATGTCAACGGTAACTCAATCACTATACAAAACCAATTCTCCTCACCTGTTTCGAGTTTCACCACTACTCCCATATTTTTATTGTTGTAGGTGATCACTTTTTAAAGGTTTTACACCAAAATAAATGTGTAGAAATGTTTTTTGTTCTCTAACAGATCAATCAGAATTCCATTTATACCATTTCTCCTCCCCATTCTGCTCAGTAGAGTCCCTTTCTCTATTTCCATCTTCTTTTAATACTGTTCTTCTCTGCAATAGTGTAAAACACAGTTAGTTCATTTTATAAGTAGAGAAATGCCTCCAAAGAAGGAAAAACAACCCTTTAATCCAATGGTTTACCCCCAAGAAGACTTGGATCATGTGACTCTGGTTGAGAGAGACTACAAAATACATGAAATAGAGTCAAATTTTGATTTATTCGATGTCTATTGTTGGATGGAGGACAAACTGATTGATGAAGTTCATGATATAGGGTTATGGGAGACCAAATTACCCTATTTTATATTCCCATAGACCCACAGCTACCCCAAATTTGTGAGGAAATGTCATGCATGATATGATATAAATGAGAGAGATATAGTAGCCCCCACACAAGAAGTCCATTTTACTTTTAGTGCTGAGTCAATCCTTCAAATGATGCAAGCTCCTACTATTGAAGAAACTATTCCATTTTCCTATGAAGCTCTCAAATAACTGTACCAAAAACTGGAATTTTCTAGTAGAGGCAAAACATTAGAGCTATTCATGGCTACTGATGCCCCACTGTCCAACAAGAATCCTCCATATCCGTCATCCGCTTTCCCTGATAGTACCCAACATATTGTCACTATCCTTTCATATTTACTAGGGTATCATTCATACCAATGAATAGATGAGGCCATGATAGGTTTCCTATCCATTATTTTATCCAATTCCAAGCCCTCAATTATGTTTAACTTTAGCCAATTCTTAGTTGATGCCATCCATGATCAATTTCTAAAGTTTCACATAGAGGAAGTTCTCAAATAAACTTCATTTTTGGTTTATATTTTTGTCTATTTTTCAGGCCAACAGATTCCAGTTTAAAATGAGGAAGGTTAATGATGACTCTCAGCCTCAATTGGTCAACTTTTGGACAACCATGCTAATGAAGGAGTAGAAGGATTTTACTTACAAGAGACATGTTGATGCATTTTTGCATCCAGTAATGAAAATACTCAGTAGTACAACATAATCAAGAATTAATGGGGATATTAGGAAGATTATGTTGTTATCAAATGAAATTAGAACTAGATATTGGTGCTTCTACCAAAACTATACTCAGATCAAAAGTTATGGGTGTGAGATATCCCCTTACAAGTTGCCAAAGTTCCCCCCTATGAGGATCTTTTCCTTGGAATACATAAGGCAGATGATCAATGGAGATGAAGTACACTTTGTTTCTGCCAAAAGTAAGTCTCAATTTAGGATCAAGTCCCAAATTGGTCCTTTTATTTGTAATAGTAGAGCAATAAGAGAGGAGGCTGATAAGATGTTGAGGGAGATGAAATTTAATCACAGCTCCACTTGGTCTTATGACCCACTGGGCATCATCTCAAAGAAAAGGGTGGAGAACAAATCAACCCCTTATATTCACACCCATAGGTCTAATATTGAGAATTTTATGAACCAAGCAGAGTGGGTAGCAAATACAATGCAAGAGGCTGAAGAACAGGCAATCTCAACCTCAAGCATTCAAACCGCTACTCCATAAGAAAAGAAGACTACAGAAGGAAAAAAGGACAAGGTAAAAGAGCTAGAGAAAGAGACAATAGGAAAAAGTCCTAGACGTGATCAGTCTGCTATGGAAACTGATACATCTAGAAAATAATTCAAGATGAAGTACAAAAAGAGAGCTAGAGTCCACATGGATATTGATCAAAGCAGTGAAAAAGAGAAGTAAATAGTTATAACAATCATGGATTCTCCTAGTTCTTCTCAAGCAGGTGACTAGACCATATTCTCTACATATTCAGCCACAATCCCATTCCAAGAGAAGAATCTACAAAACCCTACATATACTGCTATTATAGGGGGAAAGGAGGAAAAAATCAACGATACTTTCCAAGAAATTAATAGGAAGAATGAGATCCTAAAAACTAGCACCTACAACTAGTTTTGGAAGCAAACCAGCAATTCACAAAGCAGGATTTTATTGGCCTTTGACTAAAATAAGGCAAAGATGAGAATGGATTTCCTAGAAGCTCAGATATCTCAGCCTAAAACACTTGCAGACTTCAATCACACTCCTTCTGAATTTGATGTCAAGGACATCCATCCAATAGACCAGATGGAGATGCATAAGAATACTAGAGAGATGATTTCCTCCACATTGACAAGCACTGCAATGAGCTTGTCTAAACTATAGGTATCATTGGCCATAAATCTCAGCTCAAAATGGAGAATATTTCTTCTCTCGCCAAATATACTAGAATCAAATCCCTGGAGGAATTAGTGGTAAATATTGGGTATGACCCAACAAATGTAGAAGCAGTGGAAGAGATATTGAAGAAGAAGAATGCTGATATATTAGCCCTCAGAAAAAAACTCAAAATGTCAGCAATTGAAGACCCTTTAACAAAGGAAATTGAGGAGGAGGAGGAATTCCTTATGTGGATTCCATTTGGAGTGGAATAGATGGCTTTGCAACTAATTTTACAATTGCTTGAGGACAAGCAACATTTTTCTGGGGAGGACTATAATATTCCTAAATTTTCACATGATATTTGGAATATTAGATTTCTTAATAAAATTAATTAATTAAGTAAATAAAATGGTGGAGGGACCCATAATCCTCAAAGATGAATAAGGTCCACCTTTTGATGTGTGAATGTGGATTATTTAGACATAGATCTACATAATGGAGTAGTGGAGAAGCTACTAATGTGAAAGGAGTGGTGGTCATGTCTCCTTAATGAGATAGATCATGGAGGTTGAAGAAGTCAACTGAGATGATGGAGGGAATCTAATGTAATATCATAGAGAATTCATGATGAAGTGATGGAGTAAGTAGTGAATTTAATGCACACATGATGGAGAGGGTGCACATTGCATGTTGACATGATGGAGGACTTGGAGAGACAACGCAGTCAACCATGGAGGATTATGTCCACATGAACAGTGTAGTTTAGAGGTGGGCTAGGGCTTGTGAAGGCTCACTTTGTATATAAGGAAGGTGAAGGAAACATTGGAGGTAGGCTTTAGTTTTATGATTTGTGATCTGTTTAGATCTGGAATTTTAATTTGACATTCCATGCACTCTTATGTTGTTTAGTTAAGTCTACAGTGTTGTTTAGCACAGGGTGTTCCCAAGCAGGAATCCCAACCTTACCCATGGGGGACTTGTGTTCCTACTCTGGGAAGTTTATTATGAGATTATATTCATTATCAGGCATTCATGCCACATTGTTTCTACTCTCTACAGAACACATACCTTCAAGAATTGTGTTATTTCTAAAGATCAGTTTGGGAGGAGGAGGTTGTCTTCATTATTTTAGCTAGAGAACTGGTGAATGATTATTATTGTCACATTGGGATTCAAGATCAGAATTACCAGGGCATCATTTCATATTTGGAATAAGGCCAAACATTATTTACCTCCTATCAGCAGCAGTCCCATCAACGATTGTGCAGTCCATTATTGTAGATCCAGAGGAGGAAGGAAGTTTCTAGCATTTCAGCTAGGAATCCTATGAGGGATCGTCCCCTCACCTTGCCATCATTGTTTCCATCAACTTGGACCTTATTTCAGCACATTTCAATAGGCATTGAGTCTCTCCCGCTTGTATAGTGTAGCTTTCCTAGCAGCTGCATATTTAGTTGCTGCATTTTGAGGAGGAAGAAGAGACAAGATCTCAAGCTTCTAGCTTGGAGATCTCAAGGAGGGATCATCCCTCACAACTTAGATCTAGTTTTACATCATATTACATCCATCATATGATCAGATCTAGCTTCATATCTTCATAACCCATCAGACCAGGGATCAAACCCTAAGAAGGTAAATTTCCGATCTCATAGATCTGGAATATCCTTTCTGGGTTATCTTGGGTTACCATCTTAGAGCCTAGATCTAGAATATTGGAATCATCAGAGATCCATAGTTCCATATATCTATATTTTCCTTTCAACCAGCAACCATATTTACATTATCTGCTGAAGGAACAACATAGTATTACTTCCAGTAGCTCTCCAGTTACACAATGTCTGCTTTGGCATGATTTCAGGGCCATTCTAGCCTATGTATTTGGCTTGAGTGCATCTATTTGAGAATTGTTCTATTTTTTATCCATCCTAAATAATAATAAATGGGCTTATCTATTTTGTACATTCTATGATTTTTCAATATTTACATTTACATTTTCCATGTTACAAAGATTGTGTTTTTGTATCAATGGATTATTCCATTTTGGGATATTACAATGGTATCAGAGCATGATCATTGGCTCATCTTGTGGACATTATTGACAACATATGAAAATAATATAGCAGATATCTAATATAATGGAGGGATTGAGTATTTCCTCATATTTATTTAGAGCTATGAAGGATCTCTCCAAATATATCAATGAAACAAGAAGATAAAGGAAAAGAGAAAACTCAAGAAGGTTTCAGGATGAAGAAGGTCCAAGTAGTTCTTATTAGCAAAAAGAAGATCAGAGAATTAAAAGGCTTCACATTATTCCACTAGATCCACTTTCTTTTATGAGAAAGAGGACTGGTCTGAATATGTGGAAGACTTGGGGCATGAGACCCTAAGTAAATATCTGTCTGAATACAAGTCACAGCCTATAGCATTGAAGGAGAATATCTCTCTCCAATAGTTTTTTCAACTCAAAGAAGAGAGGAGATCCATAAGCAGCAATAGAAGAAAAAGGCATAGATTCTTCTTGCCTACATTTGATGGATCTTCCACAATCACATTGAGGGCTTGGAGGGAAGAATTAGTTACATTCTTTCTGAAATATTCTATATTAGACAGAGAGGTTGTGGAGTTTGCGGCGCTTCACCTAGAAGGTGAAGCAAGAGATTGGTGGTTTATTCACTTGTCACATATGAAAGTGTCTTCTTATGCAGATTTTATTCAAAGACTAAAGAAGAGGTATGGTAGAAAGGAACTAGAGACATCTCACATAATATCATCTCCCATCATCAAGGAGATAATACATGAAGATCCAAAAGAAGAATTCCTCATTATCACTTAGGAGGAGGAGCCTCTACCACCACCAGTTGTAGATATGCTTACATCAAGAGGAGGATCACTTTCATATTTGCAAGATGGCCTTGAGTTCTTGAAATTTGAAGCCCCATGCATGATTGATGAGATGCATGAGGAGGAGGAGACAGATAGTAGCGCTAGTACACTTGTAGAAGAGCAGTAATCACTCTTACCAATAGTTGGAAGGACTATTGTTCCAGTTGGAGGAACTCTTGTGGTCTTGCAAGAGGTTCCCCCACATTAGCTGATCTAAGATATGCAACCACTTTCATCTCATATTATTTCAGTATCTCTTATTGAAACCTATCAGGACATTCCATCAGGGCTAATGCATGACCAAGGGTTAGGACAACATGCTGATTTGGAGCAACATCATATAACTGTGCAGAGGACCCTTGATCTAATCAAGGAGGAGATGAATAACTATCCCAGTTCATCATTGTTGAGCTACATTAAACCCTTTCAGTTGAAAATTGTAGTTTTAGAAGATGGGATGAGTATGATCTTATGTACAATGGCTGGCTATGAGTTCAGCATTGTGCCTTGCTTTGAGACAACACATGTTTTACTTTGCAGATCTACAACATTATTAATGAACAATAGTGAGAGTAAGAGGACACATTCCTTATGGGAGAAATCAAATGAAAGCTTCATTCATGAAGAAACAGAGAAGAAGATGATATATGGTAGACATTTTGAGATGGTAAACCTTTTCCCCTTTCAAGATGACTCTTTCTCAATAAGCATCTCACAGCTCAAAGAGAAAATTCTACCCGCGGCAGATCCAAAACCTTACTGGTTTTGCAGGTCCATTGATGAGAAGAAGATCTCATGGAGAGGTCTCACTGGAGGTGCACTTCAACATATCACGGAGTGCAAAGTTCTTCATCAATTTGAGGAGGATGGTATCCTACAAATGGAGGATACCATGTTTATGCAAAACATCATTCATCATCCACATTGGGATGAGCGGGTGAGGATGATAAGCAGGGGGTTGCATGACCACTTGTAGATATATGACATGGGCCAACAAGAAGCTTGGTTACGCTAGTTGTTCTTGGGTGAGTTTGGTTACTACCCAAAGGCTCTTGTTTCTTTCATCCATGCCTTGAATAACACTCATGTAATGAATAAGGAGGCATGGCTACACTGGTTTCTCTTAGGTGAGTATGGTTACCACCCAATAGCTCATTTTTCTTTGTCTCGTGCCTTGTGTATCAATGATAGAATGCAACAAAAGAAGGCATGCTCACTTTGGTTTTCCTTGAGAGAGTTTGGCCATCACATAACATCTCCTATATCTATTTGTTTTGTATTGTGTAGAGCTTTGCATGGTTCTCCCATGATGTCTATTGATGGTGTTTTCTTATATTGGGTTGATGTGACATTCCACATGTCTATCAATATTTTTTTACTCCATCATGCACATGAGGAGGTGAAAAGGCAACAAGATCTCTTGTTTCTTTGGTTACTTTGGGGGGATTTTGGCTTGTCCATCTTGCATGGTGGAGATGGGGGATGGTAGCAAGAGGTCCTACTCCAGTGGTTAATATTGGGAGAAAATGGCTTGAAATATTTGTCTACCCATATGTCTCTATTTATTCTTTTGCATAATGTTGGAATGATGCTTGGATCCAACAAGACCAACAAGGCTAAAGATGAGGTCATGTCAATGCTCAATGTACTTCATAAAGCATGGGATGAAGCGATATTTTGTTATATGTAGCTTCTCCTTTGTGGGAAGAAACACTTTTTATTATGTATCTCATGTATTGATGATGATGATGGGTAGCTTATGGTTGTCACTTGGTACTTTTTGGAGGAAGAAGGACATCTAACTACATAGTTGGAGGTCATTCTATGCACTCTTGAGAGACAAATTTGGAACCAAACATGCATAACACATTGTAGAAAATGGAGGCGAACTTCCTTAAGTGGATTCAATTTGGAAGGGAATAGATGGATTTGCATCTAATTTTGTAGTTTCTTGCGGACAAGCAACATTTTACCGGGGAGGACTATAATATTCCTAAATTTTCACATGATATTTTGAATATTAGAGTTCTTAATAAACTTAATTAATTAAGTAAATAAAAGGGTGGAGGGACCCATAATCCTCAAAGATGAATAAGATCCACTTTTTGATGTGTCAATGTGGATTATTTAGACATAGATCTACATAATGGAGTAGTGGAGCAGCTACTAATGTGATAGGAGTGGTGGTCATGTCTCATTACTGAGATAGATCATGGAGGTTGAAGTAATCAACTGAGATGATGGAGGGAATCTAATGTAAGATCATAGAGAATTCATGATGAAGTGATGGAGGAATTGGAGAGACAACACAGTCAACCATGGAGGATTATGTCCACATGAACAACGTAGTTTAGAGGTGGGCCAGGGCTTCGGAAGGCTCACTTTGTATATAAGGAAGATGAATGAAACATTGGAGGCATGCTTAAGTTTTATTATTTATGATCTATTTAGATCTGGAGTTGTCTTTTGACATTCAATGCACTCTTATGTTGTTTAGATAATTCTCTACTGTTGTTTAGCACAGGGTGTTCCCGAGCAAGAATCCCACCCTTCCCCACAGGGGACTTGTGTGCCTACTATTGGAAGGTTATTCTGAGCTCCTATTCATCACCAGCCATTGGTGCCACATTTTTTCTACTCTTTGCAGAAAACATACCTTCAAGAATTGCGTTATTTCTGAAGATCCGTTTGGGAGGAGGAGGTTGTGTTTAGTATTTCAGCTAGAGAACCAATGAAGGATTATTCCTGTCACCTTGAGATTAAATATCATATTCCCAGGGCATCATTTCAGATCTAGCATCAAGCCAAACATTATTGACCTCCTATCAGTAGCACTCCCATCAAGGATTGCGCATTCCATCATTGTAGATCTAGAGGAGGAAGGAAGTTTCTAGCATTTCAGCTAGGAATCTTGTGAGGGATCATCCCCTCACCTTGCCATAAATGTTTCCATTATCCTAGAGCTTATTATAGCACATTTAATATGGAATTGATTCTCTTCCTCTTGTAAAATGCGTGTTTCCCAGTAGTTGCATATTCTGTTGCTACATTTTGAGGAGGAGGAAGAAGAGACAAGATCTCAAGTTTCTAGCTTGGAGATCTCAAGGAGGGATCAGCCCTCAGAGCTTAAAAATAGTTGTAAATCATATTATATCAATCATATGATCAATATTCAGATCTAGCTTCAGATCTTCATAACCCAACATAACAGGGATCAAACCCCAAGAGGGTAAATTTCTAATCTCATAGATCTGGAATTTCTTTTTTGGGTTATCTTGGGTTACCATCATGGAGCCCAGATCTAGAATCTTGGCATCATCAAAGCTCCATATTTCTACAGGTATAAATTTTCCTTTCATTTAGCATCCATATGTACATTATTTGCTGAAGGAAAAACGCATTATTACTTCCAGTAGCTCTCCAGTTACGCAGTGCCTAATTTGGCATGTTTCAATGTAATTCTAGCCTATGTATTTGGCTTGAGTGCATCTATTTGAGAAATTTTGTACTATTTATCCATCTCCAATAATAATTAAAAGGGCTCATCAGTTCTGTACATTCTATGATTGTTCAATCTTTACATGTACATTTTCTATGTTACAAATATTGTGTTTGTGTATCAATGCATTATTCCATTTTGGGATATTACACTCAGAAACAGATTGAAAATTTAGTAAAAGAAGAGAGTGAAGCTTCTATTGGACAGACCATCAGTTAGGAAAAATAAATTATTTGGAAAAGCATTGTTGATTCCATGAATGAAATATGGCCTCTATTCAAATGATATTTGAAAAGAAAGATCAGATTGGACTTGTGAATGATGCCATAGATAAAGAAAAGAGAGAACTGATAGACATGCACAACAAATAATATTATCAAATTCTTGAATTCTAAGAACATATTTGAATTAGAAGCACTAAGAGTGGAGCACAGAACAAAAACCATTCTAGAAGTCAAGAAGGTACTCAAAAAAAAAAAAATTGGTCACACAGTTAGAAGAAAAGTGTCACAACTTACAAAGTGGTGTCAGTCGATCCTTTAACAGAATCGATCCACTGACCAAGAGAGGGTTACCATCACTATTTGTAATAAATGATAAGCTCATGCACTAGTAGGATTATTTCAAGAAGTTCAAATAAATTCCGAAAGGTACAAAAACATTTGCAAGGATTAAAGGTTCGATGACTCGAAGAGCCTTCCTAGAGGCTATGGAAAATTATTTATACATACAGCATGGAATCAAGCATATTTTTTCATTACTGCCAACATTTATGAAGTTCACAGAGACAGAAGAGATTTACAAGAAGTTAATCAGGATCAAAATCCCTAAATGCACAACAGTGGGCTAAATTGTGTTATTACCAAGAAGGGTGACATCTCAATGCATCAGTAGAAAAACCAACTCAACAAATCAATTAATTATGCATATCAGTGGATCAATTCAACATATCAACATCAGATTATCTAAATCTTCCAACACAACAACATATTAATGCACACAGTAACGACCTTCTGGAGATCAGGGCCACATGTCACAATTATTCTATCGTGTCCACAATGTGGTCACATTTGTCAAATTTCAAATTATTATTGTAATAAATAGCTGATTTCCCATGTAGATATGACAATCACAAGGAATTGGTTAAATATTGCATTTTTCTCAGTATCAGGGTTTAGACCCTAGATTGAAATTTTTTCTTTTGGAGCATTGTAATTTTGGAGCTGGATCATCAATAATAAAAGACCATTTAGCAATATTCTTGAGCTATAGTTATCTGGTGATGTATTTTATTTACTATGTTTAATGTTTTCCATTTTTATTTCTTTCAATGCATCCTTTAATTCTATTTGTAAAACAGAAATATGAAGAATGAGATTTTCTCCATAAAGAACCTTAATTCTGGCTTTGTTTACAATATAAGTGTTCCTCTTCTGAAGTCTGGTTAAAAAATACTTAATTTCTTTTTGACCACTACTGAATTCACTCTTTCTTTCATTGAATAATTCATTGTGTTTAAAAGATCCAATAAATGTAGCTAGCTTTCCTTGTAAATTCTCTGGAAAAAATTGTTGTAACAACCCAACCTTTTATGACTCCATAGCCCAATGGAAATAGTTTAAACATATCCTTTTATCCAACCAAAATATTAAAAAAAAAAACCTTCACAACCAGTATAACTATCTCAATATCAAAAATCATAAACACAAAGGTAAATTTAAAGAGAGATCCCTCTCTCAGTCTAGGAGGGATGGATCCTAGGCTCCAAATTGGTTTCGATGTTGTCATTTTATGATTATTCTTTCCAATAATAAAACTATACAATGATAACATAGTGGTGACCGTAATGGGGATATAAACTGAAAAAATTGTCTTTCATTCAAATTCAGAAACCCCGGTTAAAAGAAGTGTATGATAGAAGAATTTTCTAATATTGGTTTCTTTCAGTGTTTGAAAATAATCAATTTTTCTGTGCTTCTGATCTAAATTATGGCTCCTAAA
Organism: Pinus albicaulis; assembly: GCA_034641835.2. Lineage (NCBI taxonomy): Eukaryota > Viridiplantae > Streptophyta > Pinopsida > Pinales > Pinaceae > Pinus > Pinus albicaulis. The sequence goes on from CM076570.1 coordinate 584,194,873, forward strand.
AAAATCCCTACTACATCCCATCCTGATCTAAATCCTCCTCCTATAGTGGAAAATATTGAAAAGATTTTAAGGAAAACTCTTAGAGCTGAAAGTCAAAAAGGTAGTAGGTTTCTCCACAGATAAAATTATGTCCCTGAAGACTTTGTCACTTTACAAGACATTCAATTTGATTTTAATTTTGAACAACATTTATTCAGAACCAAATCTGAGAATTGCACTGACCAGACATTATTTGATCCATCTATTTTGAACCAGACAATATTAAGCTTCTCCAGGATTTTGATACTCTTCAGGATTTAGTAACAGAGTTTACTTGAACTATTGATGTCGCTTACCTTAAAAAATCTGTATAATTAACTACATTTAACATAGAAACTTATTCTATTACCTCTCAGTCTTCTCATCTTAGGTCAGCTAGTCCTACTGATTCCACAATCCCCACCACTTATTTTATTCTTCCTCACATGAGCACTCAAACCTCCACACATGCAACTTCTCCTATCACCCATCCTACTTCATCCATTTTTCACCTTATTTGTCCACCTCCACCAATAATGGCAGCCAAATATACCCCATTAGTGTTTCCAGCACCTTTGGTACCTATGCCACAAGATTACCAGTCTAAAATACATTATATGATGGAACTGGTCCTTTATCTTCCCAACAACATGTTGAAAAAATGAATGATTGTTTTGAACTTCAAAAGGTACATGAAGAAAGTGTTAAGTTAAGGATGTTTTCTCAGAGTCCTAGTGGAGAATTTCAAATTTTTACTTGCAAACAGTATCAATGACATCCCTGGTTTTCATCAAACATTCCTAAATATGTGGGAAGTAATAAAGAACCCTCTTCAAATTTTATCTGATTATGAAAACATTAGAAGAGCCCAAGCTAAAAGTGTTCAGGACTATTGCACCAGATTCAATAGTTTATATAATGCAATACATGCTCATATAAAACCACCACAAGGTTTAGCATTGGAAAAATTCCCAGATGGTTTTGAACCAGAAATGTCTTATTAGCTAAGGGAAAGAAACTCATCCACATTATAGGAAATGTAGAGGGATGAAGTAAGTGTAGAAGCCAACTTGTTAGCAAAAAGAGCTCGAATGAGAATTGAAAGAAGAGTCACTATGAGAGAAGAACCTTCAACTTCCACATCTGATGCTAAAATAGACACATTGGTTAGAACTATGGAGGGAATGATGGAGAGAAACAATTTAAATGAGAGAAATATTCCTAGGGAAAATAAACCACCTCCTAAAAACAGAAATCAAAATCTTAGGAGAAATCCTCCTCAGATAAGATAGAGAGAGCAAAGAGATCCTCATCAACATATTAGGCTTCCATTCCAAGAGAATTACGTTGATGAGGATGAAGGAGTAGTTGAGGAAGTAGAAGAAAATCAGGTAAATTTGATGGGAAGTAATGAAGATGACTCTGATTTTCTCACCCAAGAAGAACAAGAATTATTTTCATTGACTCAAACAGAGTTAGAATCTAAGGAATCTGATGATTATAAACAAGGATTTGAGAATTCTATCATGGAGGTTGACAAAAAATATAACCTTACAAGCAAGACAAACTTTGACAATTCCAATAAAAATAATTTCAGAAAACACTACCAAAAAAATCTTTGAAACTGATCTCAACAAAACAATAGAAAATTCAAGAAATCAGTGAGTAATTCATAAAATAAGAACACATAAAATAGTACTAAGAGAACAGTTGATATCCCTACCAAAATTTCTCAAACTGATATTCCTAGCACAAGTAAACAAATTGAATGTACCCAAAAAGTAGAAGAATCGATTTTTCAAATCTTCTTAAATTTCAAGCACCATTCAACATTGAGAATGAACTTGCTAAATTGAAAATATCCATTTCTCTCACTGAATTGATAAACATGAATGTTTATAGGTCTCAAGTCAAGGTACTAAACATATTGGAGATCATTGATACTGTTAATTTAAATAATGATTATCATGAACTCTTGTTTGGGTTAGAAGTTGATGGTAAACCCCAAGAAGGAGGTGTGCCTCCATTTTATGTCAGTCTTAATGTTCATGAAAAAAATCTCCATAATGCCATGTTGGATTCAGGTGCATCACATAATCTTATGCCAAAGGCTATTATGGAGAAGCTTGCTCTTGAAATCACTAGACCCTACAAAGATTTGTACTCATTTGATTTAGAAAAGTTAGATGTATAGGTCTTATCAAAGATATTTGTGTCACTCTAGCTCAAATACTAGCAAAAAGTCTAGTGTTGGATATAGTAGTAGTTGACATCCCTCCTAAGTATGGAATGTTGTTATCACACCCATGGGGAGAAAAATTACAGGGTACCCCTCAAATGGACATGACTTACGCTACAATACCCATGTTGGTTCAACCAAGAAGACTGTATAGGGAAACCTGATCTTAAAGGATTGTATTAATTTTTTGTGCTAAGTGTCCTTTCAGTAATAAAAACATGTACAATATGTCTCCATTTGTTTTCTTAAGGAATGAGTGTTTTAAACATGAAACATAGATGAATTTGTGAACTTTAAGAATGAAAATAAGCCTAAATAACACTGTACAATAGTGTATAACAAAGAAAAAACATCACACATAAGTTTTACACAGTAGGTATGATGAAGCAGTTCACCCCTCTTGGGCTACATCTGTTGGTCCAACTCCCAATGGCATGTCCCTCTTTTTCATTATGCTAAAAATTGCAAATACATATGTCTACAAGCCTCTAATGGTTGTTTTCTCTGCACTAGTGGCTCCAGAATGCTCAAATTAGTCTAGGTAGGCTCTTAATTCACCAAAATTGGTCAAAAATTGACCTCCCAGTGCATTTTTCCGAATATCAGCTAGAAACGCTCCACCAAAAGTGGAGATTGCACTTAACGATTTCTAAAAATAGCAAAAAACCCTAAAATTTATGGCGCCTCCACACTTCCACTGGATAAGACTGTTTTCATTAATATCAAATGGTTTGGGTGGGGTGGTCACATGCCGTCCCCCTACCTTTAAATGCGTGGTTTAACTGTTTGAAATCCGCACCTCTGGTATGGAACCTGAAGTTGGAATTACTAAAGTTGTGGCATTAGTTTCCATTTGAACCCACATGTGACAACGATTTGAAGGTTATAGTTAGATAACTCTTAAACCGACAACCTTCACATGTTGCTATCGCCTCGCATGTGAACGTCGTGTTTTCCGCCAGAGGTTACAGTTTATCAAACCGTCACATTGCATTTTTATGTCACAATGTGACATGTGACCACACCCCCAACTTCCAGAGTAATGGTTTTGTAGCCATTGTTTTACATAATGGTTTGATGCTGCAGTTTATTGGCATGTGATCACAACCCTGGGGCCACCAGCGGGTTAGGACCACTAGCGATCCCCCCCTCTGCATTGCAATTCATTACAATTGAAATTAAATAGGGTGACTATATACGTAAGAAACATTGGATAATGGAGATGGTTGGAGAGATATGCAGGCATACCGAAGGTCACGGGGTCGACCCCCCCCGACTCCACCAAAATCTTACTCCAACCTCCTGAGGACACGTGGCAGCCTCCAAGCTTGCCACGTGTCTCTCATTCAACGACCCAAATAAAACATGTACATCTCCATCCAATGGTTAGAAACAAACTTCGTACCACCAAATCAATGGCCCAGAATTAGTCACGTGGCACGATCCAATTAGCTGTGAGAAAAGGGAATATTCCCCATAATATGCCACCTGCTGCTTGTACCTACATGTTGACTAGGAATCCCAGTCAAATTTTTTTTATCTATTTGGGAAAACGAACATAACGTGATATCTTCCTGAAATGACATCGGTTTTTCAAACTGTTCACGAATCGCAACGACAAGACCTTTTCGGTTGCTCAAGTTCGGTACAGTTTCGAGCCACTTTCAATTTTGAGCAAAACACATGATCTCCTTATCAAAACCTTAATGAAGTACATGGTGAGTAGTGAATAAAAACCACAAAATTACCCTTTGTACTCTGTTCATACTGACCTTGATTCCTTCATTCTTTATAATGATAGATGCATTGATTTACAGGTTACCCATGCATAAAATGATCTTAAAGAAAATTATGACATTCAAATGAAAACTATACAACAAGATCGTAAAGATGAACCTCTTTGGAATATGAGTTTTTATGGCTCATGTGGCAAATCAAGCTCAAGAGCAGGTATTTGGGTGTATAATGCAAATAATAATCGTGCACAAGGTCACTCATACAAGCTAAATTTTAAGTGCACAAACAACATAGCAGAATATGAAGCCCTACTCTTACAATTACAGTAGTTGAAAAATATATTAGGAATTGAGAGGATTTCTGTTCATGGTGATTCTAAATTAGTCATAAAAGAAATAAAGGGATAATATGCTGCAAAACATCCCAGGTTGAGAGCATATAGAAATGTTGTACTTGATTTCTTAAGAAAATTTGATGAATATGATTTAGCAGTTATCCCCAGAAATCAAAATTTCCTAGCAAATGGTTTAGCCTTTTCAGCAAGCACATGTCAATTGCGTCATCCAAAAAAAAAAATACACAGTAGAGGTTAAACATCATCCATATGTGCTAGATAACATGAGATATTGGCAAGTATTTGGTAGTGACGACAAAATTGAAAGTTCCTTACAACCTAAGGATGAATTTGAAGATAGCAATATAGACCTATATTGTGAAGAAGACAGTCATTCTGACGTACAAATTAGTGTAGAAAAAAGATATGTTGTTGCTAATGTAAATACTTCACCAAATAAAATTGTACATAAAATAGAAACACATAAAGACCTAGAAAAAGAGGAATTCAAAGTACTGCAACTCAAAGATAATATATTGCCTAGAGGGTTGGTCCCTTTATAATAATTGTTTGACTTTAATGATGTAGCCAAGAAACCCAACATGTATAAACATTGACGAGTGTAACATAAGCACTGAACAAAACCCCAAAATCATAAAACTATCAAAATCACTGCCTATAGTTACAAAATAGAGATATATATCTCTCTTTAAAGAATTTATTGATGTATTTTCTTGGAGCTATGAGGACTTAAAATATTATGATACTAGCATCAGACAACACAAAATTCAAATCAAGGAGGATAAAAAACCCTTTAAACAAAAACTACGTAGGATAAATCATGTCTTAATGCCCTTGATTGAGAAGGAAATCAAGAAAACGTATGAATCCAAAATCATAGTTCCACTCAAATATTCTAAATGGGTATCCAAAATTGTGCCTACAAGAAAGAAAACAGGTGAAATCAGACTTTGTAATGACTTTAGGAATATTAACAAAGTATCTCTTAAGGAAAACTACCCTTTACCAAAAATGGACCACATATTGCAAAGGGTAGTAGCTTCCAATAGGACCTCTTTGTTAGATGGATTTTCAGGTTATAATCAAGTTTTAGTACATCCTGGTGGTCAATACAAAACAACTTTTACTACTCCTTGGGGGAATTTCTTGTATGTGAAAATGCCTTTTGGATTAATGAATGTTGGAGCTACTTTTCAAAGGGCCATGGACATAGATTTTGTAGATGAAACTAGCCATTTCATTCTGATCTATCTTGATGATATTAATGTATATTCAAAAACTTATGAAGAGCACTTAGCCCATTTCAGAAGAGTTTTTGAAAAATGTAGAAGGTTTGGAATTTCCTTAAATCCAAAAAAAAAAATTGTTTGGTCTTGAAGACGGAAATTTTTTGGGTCATATTATTTCTCAAGATGGAATCAGAATTGATCCTATCAAGGTTGAAGGAATAATCAAAATGACTCATCCTAGGAATCTCAAATAACTTCAATCTTTCATTGATAAAATAAACTTTTTGAGAAGTTTTATACCCAATCATGCAAAAATTTTGAGAAATATAACCAACATGCTTAGAAAAAATTCAGAAATTAAATGGAACATTGAAGCTAAACAATATTTTGATCTATTCAAGCAGGAATTGACCAAAGCTCCAGTCCTTATCATCCCATTTTTTATCAAGGATTTCATAGTTTTTTCTCTTGCATCTGAGCACACTATTGTTGTTGTTTTATTACAGAAAATAGTGAAGGACATGAACAACCAATAGAATTTTTCAGAAAGGCATTGAGAGATGGATCAACTAAATATAATATCATGGAAAAACATGATTTTTCTCTAGTTAAATCATTAAAGGATTTCAGATTATACATTATAAATTCACATATTATTGCTTATGTGCCCAATGTAGTAGTCAAAGACATATTAACACAGAATGGTCCTGATGGAAAGAGAGGAAAATGGATTGCTATTATATTGGAATATGATGTGGAAATCAAACCTATCAAATTGATTAAAGGGAAAGGATTAGCCAAGATGATGGTTGAATCAAATTTTCATGTATTAAACATTAACATGGTCCATTCTTTGGATGATCAAGAAAAAATGGTGACTCCAAAAATTGATGAAGCATTCCTAAATTCTCCCTCGTATGCCGATATATTGTATGTTTTATTTAATTTGAATACTCCTACTGGTTTTTCCAAAACTAAAGAAAGATTTATAAAATTGAAAGCTGTCAAATTATGCCTTTATCTGTCTTGTATTGGCAATATATTGGAGGCATTTTTCTCAAATGTTTCCTAACAGATGATGCAGATAAAGTTATGCAAGAATTCCATGGAGGTGACTATGGTGGCCATATTTATTAGAAAACCACTGCTAACAAGATCATGAGGGTTGGTTTCTACTTGCCTACCCTTTGTCTTGACATCCACAAGATGGTCACTTCCTGTCACAAATGCCAAATTTTTAAAGGAAAGAGAAAATTGTTGCCCTTTCCCTTAGAGCCTATTTCTATTGAGAGCCCTTTCCACCAATGGGGATTAGATTTCATTGGAGAAATTCATCCCCCATCCTCTGCCCAGCATAAATGGATTCTTACTACCACAGACTACTTTAACAAATGGATAGAAGCCACTCCTTCTATAAATGCCATTGATCCTATCATTATAAAATTCCTACAAACCAATATCCTTTCCAGATTTGGTTGTCCTAGAAAAATCATCACTAACAATGCGGCAAGCTTCAAGTCTATGAAAATGGTTGATTTTTATCATAGGTATCATATAAATTTGGGGCATTCAATAGCCTATTACCCTCAGGGTAATGGATTGGATGAATCTTCAAAAAAAAATTTAGTGAATATCATAAAAAATCTCTTGGAAGATAACAATAAATCACGGCATAACAAGTTGATCAATTATCTTTGGGTTGATAGACTTACTACCAAAAACTCGATTGGCATGTCTCCATACCAATTGGTTTATGGAATGGATGCAATTTTTCCTTCTTATTTAGGAGTTCAATTCATGAAGATCATTCAGGAAATACAAGTTGAACCAAATGATATATAGAGAAGGATCAGTCAAACTACTCAGTTTCAAGAATCCAGAGAGGAAGTTTATAACAAAAATCAATTGATTCAAGAAAATATTAAGAAATTTTTTGATAAAAGAACAAAGGTTGATTATTTTAATCTAGGATACAAAGTTTTGAAATGGGATTCTAGAAGAGAAGACAAAGGTAAAAATGGAAAATTTGACAATATTTGGCAAGGGCCATACATCATTGATGCTTTTAGAGGAAACAATGCATATTTCCTTAAAGAGTTAGATGTAAGAGAGATACCTGGAGGTCCTTTAAATAGTTGGATGTTGAAGCACTATTTCCCTTGAAAATTTAGGTTGGTCTTTCATCATTGTAAATACCACAGTTTTACAATTTTTGATTTGAATAATTCATTAACCAAGGTTGAAGCCCGTGGAGAAGGTCCTAAGCCTGGTTTGATAAGTTTCATAAAAAAAAATCAGATGAATATTTTACAGAAAATGGAGCATTCAAGACTACTGGTCTTAGGCTCTTGACACTTCATTTGGAGATTTCCATCCCCAGCTGGAGCCACTATTAGTATCATATAAATCATAAGATGTCAAGTTGATTGAGTATTCCATGAGCTGCAATTTCATATTGAATATGATTTTCAATATTCAAGTGATTTCAAAAAAAAATATGAAAAATAAAATAAAAGACAGTATATAGGAAAAATAAATAAAAAATGAAAAAGAAATAAAACCCCCAAAAAAGAATAATATTAAAAGTGTTGCAAATCAAAATGCCACTACTGATTAGATTTGTTTGTTCAATAATACAATTTAAGCATTATTGTATAATTTTAAATTTCTGTTGATAGGTTAGAAAATAAGGATGTTCCAAACTATTTAACCTTGGCGGATCAACAGTTAGGTAGAAATAAAATTGACTCGACAATCTGAGTCAATGGAAGAAATACGGATAGAGGTAGGTTAGAGTTTTAAAGAAAAAATGAATTGGGTCTACCAGTCTAAATGCACCCTACAAAGAACAAAAAATGTTAGATTAGTGACATGCGTAGGTAGGGATGAAAAGAAGAAAGTATGGAGGAAATATGAAATTCATCCTAACAATTCAGTAAAAAGATTTCATGTATTCCTAATTAAAAAGGGAAAAATCAAAGGACAAAGGTGTATTTATTCTAAAGTTCATGGATTAATCTTTATTTGAAAACAAATTTGACATATTACATCTCATATCCCCTATATCCTAAGTTCTGAAACTATATGTTTTCCCCCGCTCTTCATTAACACTCCCCAACCCCACCTTCCACTCACCCATCACATCATTTCTAAACTCCCTCCATCTCCCATCCCATCTCCACTCATTCCTTTTCATCTACCGACCCACAAATTTGTTTGCCCCCCCCACCCCCCCTCATCCTCTGAATGATAAAGTCGGGGGAGGGTTCTAAATGGATGGTTTTACAAACCACCCTGCCTGATATGTGTCAAGTGCCAGTTATTTCGCACTTTCCCCACTCCTTACCACTTATCATCCATGCCCCCCTGTGAAAAGTTGTTTTCACTATGCGCAAACAACTCCACTTACCATTTCTCCAATGACTGTTGCATCCATTACCATTGCACCATGACAGATCCCTCTCATCACCTCCATCCAACTGCATGTGCTCCCACCTTATGCCTGTTAGACATTTAATGGCATAGGTCATTACCCAACGGGCCCGCGCCATGTCAGTGGTAACTCAATCACTCTACAAAACCAATTCTTCTCACCTGTTTCGAGTTTCACCACTGCTCCGATATTTTTATTGTTTCAGGTGATCGAGTTTTAAGGGTTTTACACCAAAAGATAGACGCAGAAAGGTTTTTAGTTCTCTAATAGATTAATGAGAATTCCCTTTCTACCATTTCTCCTCCCCATTCTGATAAAGAGAGCCCCTTTCTCTATTCCCATCTTCTTTTAATCCCATTGTTCTCTGCAACAGTGAAAAACACAGTTAGTTCATTTTTCAAGTACAATAATTCCTCCAAATAAGGAACAACAACCCTTTAATCCAATGGTTTACCCTAAGGTAGACCTGGATCATGTGGCTCTAGCTAACAGAGACTACAAAATACATGAAACAGAGTCATATTTTTATTTATTCGATGTCTACTGTTGGCTAGAGGAAAAATTGATTGATGAAGTTGATGATATAGGGTTATGAGAGACCAAATTACCCTATTTCATATTCCCAAATACCCACAGCTTCCTAGAATTTGTCAGGTAATGTCATGCGTGCTATGATATCAATCATAGAGATGTAGTAGCCCCCATAGGAGAAGTCACTTTCCCAGTCAATCCAGCAAATGATGCAACCTCGTACTATTGAAGAAACTATTACATTTTCCTATGAAGCTCTCATAGAACTGTAACAAAAACTATATTTTTCTAGAAAAGCCAAAACATTAGATTTATTCATGGCTACTGATTCCCCACTACCTAAAAATAATCCTCCATATCCGTCATCCACTTTCCCTAATAGAACCCAACATATTGTCATTGTCCTTTCATATTTACTAGGTTATCATTCAGACTATTGGATAGATGAGGCCATGATAGGTTTCTTGTCCATTGTTTCATCTGAATCCAAGACCTCAATTATGATTAAATTTATCTAATCCTTAGCTAATTCCATCCATGATCAGTTCATAAAATTTCATACAGAGGAAGTGTTCAAATACACTTCAGCTTTTGTCTATATGTTTGTATATTTTCATGCCAGTAGATTCTAGTTTACAATGAGGAAGGTTCATGATGACTCTCAGCCTCAATCACTCATTTTTTTTACAACCATGCTAATGAAGGAGAAGAAGGATTATACTTACAAGATATTTGTTGATGCATTTATGCATCCAGTAATGAACATACAAAACAGTACAACAGAATCAATAATTAATGAGGATATTAAGAAGCCTTAATGTAGTCATCAAACCAAATAAGAACTGGAGATTGGTACCTATACCAAAACTATACTGAGATCAGAATTTATGGGTGTGAGATAGCCCCTTACCAGTTGCCAAATTTCCTCCCTATGAGGATATTTTCCCTGGAATAAATAAGGCAGACGATCAATGCATATGAAGTACACTTTGTTTCTTCCAAAAAGAGGTCTCAATTTAGGATCAAGTCCCAAATTGGCCCTTTTATTTGTAATAGCAGAGAAGCAAGAGAGGAGGTTGATAAGATGTTGGCAGAGATGAAATTTAATCACAACCTCACCTAGTCTTATGAACCACTGGGCATCATCTCAAAGAAAAGGGTGGAGAAAAAATCAACCCCTTATATTCAAACCCACAAACCTGAGGTTGAGCAGTTTATGAACTAAGCAGAGTGGGTAGCAAATACACTGCAAGAGGCTGAAGAACAGGTGATCTCAACCTCAAGCATTCAAACCCCTACTCCAAAAGAAAATGAGACTATAGAAGGAGAATAAGACAAGGGAAAGAGCCAAAGAAAGAGACAACAGGAAAAAGGCCCACAGATGATCAATCTGTTGTGGATACTAATACATCTAGCAGAGAATTCAAGACGAATTACAGAAAGAGAGCTAGATTCCACATGAATATTTACCAAAGCAGTAAAAAGGAGAAACAAACAATTATTACAATCGGGGATTGTCCTAGTTCTTCTCCAGCAGGTGGCCAAACCATATTCTCTACATCTTCAGCCACAATCCCATTCCAACAACAGAATCTACAAACCCCTACATCTATTGCTACTACAGGGGGAAAGGAGGAAAACATCTATGATACTTTCCGAGAAATTAAGAGGAAGAATGAGATCTTGAAAACCAGCACCTACAACCAGTTTTGGAAGCAGACCAACAGTTCACAAAGTAGTATTTTATCAGCCTTTAAGTCAGAGAAATGAAAGATGAGAATGGCTTTCATAGAAGCTCAAATCTCTCAGCCTAAAACACCTGCACACTTCAAGCACACTACTTTTGAATTTGATTTCGAGGACATCCATACAATAGACTAGATGGAGATGCATAAGCAGATTGGAGAGATGATTTCCTCCACATCGACAAGCATTGCAATGAGCTTGTCTAAAATCTAGGTATCTGATCTAAGGCTCAAGTTTTAGCAAAAAATTGAAAGTGCTTGAAATTTATTCAAACCTGAGCGACCAGATAGAGTTCGTCACCAGGATTCCGACACAACTCGTTTCATAAAAATCTGAGTTCTTATGACTGAGTTATCATCTATTGTTCATTCTCCAAAACATGCAAAAATGTGCAGAACAAGTATAGTGCTGATGTGGAAGGTACAATCAACATTGCAGGAATGTTCTCTAGATTGCGGCTAGTGACATTGTGACAAGTGTTGTCTTCAGATTCGCCAGATGGGTTAAGTGAGGAGAGAAATTGCCCAATGACCTCCAATTCTTCCTAAGTTGGAATTTGAAATTATTTTAAGGGTTGGAATGAAACCCAACCAGAGGGCGCCACCACCACCACATCCAATAATTCAACCCCATAAATTAGGAGGTGGCCCACCAGAGAGGACAATATATATATATATATATGATAGTTTTTCAAACCGCATTTCGGTGGCCTTGACTAAGTCTGGAGGAGCCTCTACCTAAATATGGAGCAGAGTTAAAATTGGTCGAACTTACATATGTAGTAGAAGACTTCTTTATAACTTGGAACAAAATTATGAGGCAGAGTAAGGGCTCAAACCCCTGACCTCCCGCCTACAAACTGACCGCCATACCATCTCGTCCACCGGGTAGTTCTTACCCCTATGGTCTATTGCATCCATTTGAATTTATAGTGCCGACAGTTTGGGGGTTGGAAGGGGCCAGCTCCCTCCCCATGTGGCCATGACTCCAAAGACCAGGTTCCAAGCCAAACAAAACTGACGGGAAATAAATCGTGCTTAATTAATTTTTACTTATGGTTTAATGGCATTAATATGTCGTTAGTGCATATTAACGTTAAACCTATCTTATCTGTCGCTAAGCCTGCTTAAATTTAATTGATCCTGACATTTAAACTGGCAGAGAATTTGGAGGTAACGCAAAACTTGGTGGGAATGCCAATTTTAGAAACTTAACTAGCAGTTTCTCCAGTTTTGGAGGAGAAATCTGGGCAAAGTTGGTTTTTGTCATAACTCACTGCATTTTCAACAAAACAGAGCTCAAAAAGAGTCATTATAGGCTAATTGGCATGCTAGTTACTCAATTTAGTAGGTTACAGAGGAATAAAATGTCATATATAGGTGTTTTTGTGCATTTGAAGATTTTTGAAGGCTAGGGCCACTAAGTGTTGGGGTCATTTCTAGAGCATCCGAAGTCCAAATTCAGCAAAAAAATAGTCACTTTTTGGAGATTATTATGTTTTAAAATCATTGGAATAGGTTTCAAGAGGTTCTGAAACTTGTAACAACAATTTTAGCACACTTGAATCTAATACAAAGGTCACACTATGAAGCTGGACCAAGGAGAGGTAGCCCAGGAGGGGTGAAATTATTTATCAAAATTATTTGTGTTAATCTCTTTTATATGTGTTTGATGTTATTCTATTGCTTCTGTTCTATCATTTAAAATTATGCTTGTTAAGTTTATGAAAAACTCATAATTTCACTAAGTACATGGTTTGCCAATCACATGCTCATAAACAAACTCATGAAGGATAAGTAAAACAAAGAAAAGAAAATTTTATATCTGATATGAAACAAGCACAACATTAACTAGCATTTATTTTCAAATCAAGTTTATATCTAAGCACAAGGTTGCTTGCTTGTTTTACTTGAATATTTTTTAATAGTGAAAAATTATTGATGCTTACAAGATTGATATTGCAAAGAGGATAAGGGAAGCTATTGATAGCTATTCCAAAAGTTAGGACAAGAAGGAAGAAGGTTGAGAAAGAATCATTCTTACCCAAAGGACCACTCAAGGCAACACTTGAAGCACAAGAGGAATTAGTTGCACAAAAGGCTTAAGTGGTTGAAGAGATACAAGTTGCAGAGATAGAGCTTGAATCTATAGCCAAAATTTCAACCCATGAAGGAGCTCATGTAATTTCTAAAGAAGAGGATGTCAAGAAGGAGTTCAAAGAAATTAAAAGGATGGTGAAACTTGTGTATGAAGATTTTATGGCAAAGGAAACTGGAGAAGGTTAAAAATACCCTCATAGAGAAGAACCTTCAAACACTAAAAAGGAGGAAGAGAGGAGCTCAAAAGCCAGTGGTGGAAAGCCACCTCCTTCTCCACCACCATCATCATCATCATCCTCACCAGCATCTTGATCTTCCAAATCCACTACAAAAACTCATACCCATACTCATTCCAAGATCCCAAAAGGTAATACTTCATTACTCAAGTTGGACATCAAATTTTAACTTCCTACATATAATGGAGAAGTTAATACTGAAAGACTACATAATTAGATTCATCAATTGGAATTTTACTGTAGAATTCAAAACCTACAAGAAGACGATATTAAAATCCAATTGGCTTCATTAAGGGTAGAAGGAGCAGCATTAGTTTGGTGGGAGGCAAAGACACAAGAGTAAATGCGCATCCATGGTAAGATTTCCATTTCTTAGGTCGATTTCATTTCTTCCATTAAAAGACAATTCTATCCATTAGCCTATATGCAAAAAGAAATAATTATTTGGCAAAACTTTAGACAACTCAAAGGTCAAAGTGTCCAAGAGTATCACAATATTTTAGGCAAAGGGCTTTGTTACTTGGAGTAGACTTAAATTCACAAGATACACTCTTGAAGTATATAGGAGGTCTACATTCCTACTTAAAACACACTATTATCATGTTTAACCCAAATAACTTAGATGAAGTATGTGTGCAAGCCATGCATCTTGAAGCAAGGGGTAAAAAAAATTATGAAGAGGGTTAGTAAGAAGAAGCCATTCAAGGGTAAGGGAAAAGAGAAATGAGGAAAATGGAAGGGAAATACGAATGCAAGTGTGAAGCAAGAAGGGGAGAAAATAACGTGCAAACATTATTCCAACGAGGGGCATGATGAAGCTCACTGTTGGAAACTACATCCCGAACTAAGACCAAAGAAATCAAATAACAAAGGGAAACAAAAGACGACTGCCACCACACAAAAAGATCTTGGATCTGATTTAGGAGATGAAACCAAGATAGTTTCCTGGTTAACAAAGGAAAATAAGCAATAGCAAGTGCAAGTTCTAGTACCTAAAACAGTCACAATAACACTTCAAATGAAGATACAAGGATAGAATTATTCCATGTTAGAGTGACTTCTAATCATACAAATATTGATGCCTCATTTGATACAAGGTCATAAGCAAACTTGATTTAATAAGACTTAGTTAAAAAACTGAACCTTTAAACTATACCTCATCATAAGCCATAACCTTTGGGTTGGATAGTTAACAATGCAAATTTATAGGTGACAAGGAAATGTATTTTCATATTTTCTACTACTGCAAACTTTGTTGATGAAGTTGAGTTAGATGTGGTTCCACTTGACATTTCAGGGATTATCTTGGGTAGTCCATATTTGTATGACAGGAAAGCGGTCTTCTACTGTCATGAGAAAAAATATCATTTGATCAAATATGGAGTGGAATATATTGTGAGAGATCATCGCAAGAAACTGAATATCTCTTTAGTTAATGCAGGGAAAATGAAGAGGTTAGTAAATGCAAGTAAAAAATTTGTGCTTCTTGTGATAAAGAAAAAGGAAGACGTTTACTATGAATGTTTTGAAGGATGTGATGAAAAATTGAAATCTTATTTGTTTGATGTGGCAAGTCAGCATGGTGAGATGTTTCAAGAACCAAAGGGGTTGCCACCCAAGAGGGGAATTCATCATGAGATTCCACTGCAGCGGGATGTTCCACTTCCAAATATTGGTATGTATCACATGTCAATTATGGAGAGTTTAGAGATAAAGAAGAAATTAAAATAGTTTTTGAATAAAGGTATCATACTGCCATCTACTTCTCCATGTGGTCCTCCAATATTTTTGGTTCCAACGAAGGACGGGACTTGGCGCATGTGTATAGACTTATGTGCACTGAAAAAAATCACGGTAAAGAATCGCTACCCACTTCCATGGATTGATGATTTTTTTGATCAGTTAAAGCATGAAAATTATTTCACTAAGTTAGATTTGAGAAGTGGTTATCATCAAGTTAGGATAGCTGAAGAAGACATTTGGAAAATTGCTTTCAAGACTAGACAAGGATTGTATGAGTGGTTTGTTATGCCATTTGGCTTAACAAATGCACCATCTACTTTGATGAGAGTAATGAATGATGTACTTATACCATTTCTACATGAATTTGTCATTGTTTACTTATATGACATACCCATACTCAGCAAATCAAGAGAAGAACATGTCATGCATGTGAACAAGGTACTTGATGTTTTGAGAAAAGAGAAATTGTTTCTTAAGATGTCAAAGTGTGAATTTGGTAAGACTTCATTGGTATATTTGGGACACATAGTTGGAGGAGGTGAATTTAAGATTGATCCTTCCAAATTGGAGGTCATTTTTAATTGGCCCAAGCCCAATACAGTTACCAATGTACAAAGCTTTTTAGGGGCAGCACAATATTGGAGGAAAGTTATTGCTAATTTTTTTTCCATTGTAGCATCGTTACATGCATTGACAAGCATAAAGAAAGTCTTCCATTGGGGATATTTGCAATAGAAAGCACTTGATGACTTAAAGCAAAAGATAAGTTCGACACCGGTACTAGCGATTCTAGATCTAAGAAAACCATTTGAAATCCAAATGGATTCAAGTGATTATGTTATGGGAGTAGTGCTCATGCAACACAGTAAGCCTACCTCATTTCAACGTGAAAATTTTAATGGAGCTATGACTAAATATCTTGCATATGATAAAGAGTTATATGCATTGGTAAAAAGTGTACATAAATGGAAACATTACTTGATGGGAAAGGAGACCATTATCGATACTGACCATTGGCCATTACAGTATTTACAATCACAATCAAAATTGTAGCAATCAAGACATTTCAGGTGGATGGGTTTTCTACAAAAATTTCACTTGGTTATTAGGTACAAGAAAGGAATCTACAATAAGGTAGCTAATATTCTCTCTAGGCCTATTGTAAATTGGCCTATTATTCTCAAGAACATTCTATTATGCATGAAATTTACATTGAACAGTATGTGAATGATAGTGATTTTCAAGATGTGTATGAGAACTTGAGTAAGGGAAAGCAAAGTGAAGAATTATATTATCATGTGCATAACAATTTGGTGTATCACTTGGGAAAGTTATGTACACCACATGGAGAAAGAAGCAATATCATAAGATAGGCGTACACATCATTAATTGCAGGAAATTTTGGTGTAGGCAAGACATTAGGGCATCTGCAAAGGTATTGTTATTGGCCACACATGAATGAAAGTGTTTCTCATTTTATTAGAGGATGTTATTTGTGTGAAACAAGTAAGCCTAGTAATAGGAAGCTTGGATTGTACACACCACTTCTAGTTCCTTCTCATCCTTGGGAGAGCATCTCAATGGATTTTGTAGGAGGCCTTCCTATGTCAAGGAAAGGTCATGATTATTTGTATGTTGTGGTAGATAGGTTGAGAAAAATGTGTATTTTTTCTAGCATGTAAGAAAAATATTACAGTTGAACAAACCGCTAATCTTTTCTTTCAAAATGTATGGATCCATTTTGGTCTTCCTACTTCTATTGTAAGTGATCGAGATTCTCGATTTGTTGGGAATTTTTGGTCAAAATTATGGGACATGATGGATACAAAGTTGAAGAAGAGTACAACATTTCATCCACAAACATATGGTCAAACAGAGGTGGTAAATAGGATTTTTTTTTTTTTTGCTAAGTTAGTCTAATTCTATTTATGAAAATATAATGGTACAAAACTGCCCCAGTTCAGCTGAGCTAGCCTGAAACTGGGCTTGAAAAACAAGCAGAAGTCTGATACTGAGCTGCCCATGTAGGGAAACCAGCTCTATAATAAACATCTCACCGCCCTGGTATAGGGAAACCGGTGTATCAGTAATAATTGGTATGCACAAGTGACAGTAATCTAGACTTACTAGTAACAACAAACAAGAAGCTATAATATGTTGCATATAACCAGCATCGCTAACAAAATAGAGAGGTTTTAAGACCATACTGCGCCTGATCATTGCTGCTTCAATTGGAGTGGGTAGGAGATGGCAGTTCCTCCACTATTGGGCAGCTGAATTTTTCATCAGGATCCTCCTCTTCAGTGCTGTTGTTGGGGTCTTCAGCATTCTGTTCTGCTCGAGCTTTTACCTGCATCGAAGATGGGCCAGAAGGGGGGTTGGCTAAGCCAACGGGTTCAGGAGGGCGCTCAAGAGGCGTAGAAGCTGAAGTGGGGCGAGGGTCAACAGTAGAGGGATGAGGAATGAAAGGGGCATGAGCTGAATCAGGCCACACTGGAGAGTTGTGGTAGGCATCCTCACGAAGGGTAATAGTGATGTAAGCTGTAATGGAAGGCCGATTAAAAACACTGTCAAACCTCAATTCCGCCCTCTGCGTGGTCTGGCGTATGGAATGACTGCTAGAAGGCAGAGAGGCGGGGGTGGAGAGACGAGAGGGGCTATCAGGTGGTCTACCATGCTCAGAAACAAAGGTGAAATCAGAGAAAGTTCTGCTGGAAGAGGGGTGTTCCCCTGCTCAGCCTCCTCGAGCGCTGCCTCTGCGGGCAGTCATGTGTGGCCTAAGTCGAGGCATGGCGAAATCCCGTGGAGCTGTGCCGAGATTTTCGTTAGTCTGGAGAGGAGCGGCAATAGAATGAGGATCCAGACCAAGATGGGACGCAGCAGGAAGTTGAGACTGAGCGACTGAGTTGCTTGAAGCACCAGAGCAAAAAGCGTTGTTTGAGAAATGCGCTCCCTTAACAAATTCGATGCAGCTGTAAAGAGAACACCTTCTGCCTGTGGCTGTGCGAGCGCTGGGCTCGTCACAGTGTGCAGGGCAATCACCGTTTAAAGGAACCATACCAAGACGCAAAGAAACTGCAAACTCTGCAAACCACCGTAGCTCTGCAAACCGTTGAAGGAGGCGTGAACCAGACGGAAGAATGAACATGTTATGCCGGTGCGAGAGGGAGTTAAAGCCATCCGCCTGCAAATTAAATGCTGTGTTAATTACGCCGTGGGTGGCCATGTGGCCTCCACGCGCCAGGTGCCTTGGGATATGGTCGGGGGCGTCGGGCTCCATAACTCTAATTAACAACCGCATCCGGTGGATTTTGATCAGTTTGCACCTGTTTGATGTAGTTATGTAATGTGTTCCTTTCATGAATAATATGAAGGGGTCCATGGATAAGAGAGTCCGTGCTGTCGACTCCTAGATTGGCTAGGAGGTCCGCAATTTTATTGCCTTCTCTTCTGGTGTGAACAAAGGATATGGCCTGATTGTGGTTCAACCATCTGCGGAGGTTGTGGAGGCGAGAAGCCATTCGCCAGCTAGTGGAAACTTTGTTAGTACTGGCACCTTGAAGGAGTTGGGTAGCTATGGCGATGAGGATCTGTGAGTCTCCCTCTACTATGATAGGCGTAAGATTGTACAGGTGAGAGAGGAGAAGTCCTTGCCAGAGTCCTTCGAGCTCCGCCGAGTTATTGGTGTCCCAGCCTATCGAGCCATAATATATAGCAAGAGCATTGCCTTCAGAATTTCTAAGAATGCCTCCGAAGCCTGCTGGTCCTGGATTTCCTTTTGAAGCACCGTCGAAATTTAGTTTGTAGATGCCTGTAGGAGGAGGGGTCCAATGGATTGGGGCGTCTGGCTTCTTTTGCTTAGAGGTGTTTGGTGTGACCTCGATCTTTAGATGCCAATTGTGCCAAACTGCTGCTTCCTGGGGTTGTTTGGGTAGATCTTCCTCTTGCCAGGGGTGCAGAGCAACAGTTTCTTCGAGATTTTTACTGAAATTGTCCCAAAGGATGTCCCGGGGAGTGGATTGATGTTTGAAGATCCTGTGGTTTCTCTCTTTCCAAAGAGTCCAGAATAGGAAGCCAGGGATTAACTGCCAGAGAAAATTTAAGAGAGGGCTGTTGTAAGGGCGCTGGGGCCAGAAGCGCATGATCGTGACGATGTCCCCTTTTGGTTTGCTGCGTTGACTTCTGAAGCATATTTTGTCCCATAGTTGATTGGCTAGATGGCAAGTCAACATGAGGTGCTGAGCTGTTTCTGCCTCCTGTTTGCAATTCGGGCATTGAGATGGGCCTATGTATCCACGCTTGAGCAAGTTGTCCCAGGTAAGGATCCTTTTATGACTAAGAAGCCAGAGAAAGGTGGAAATTTTAGGCCAAGTGCCTTGAGCCCAGACAAATTGCCAAAGCATGTCTTTTGGAAGTGGAATCGGATGCATTAGATTGAAGGCTTCCTTTGTGGTGAACATCCCTCTTGACGAGTATCCCCAACGAAGGACATCAGGTTCCTCCGAGTATCAAATTTTCCTTCGTTGCAGCTCCTGTTGGAGGGCATCCTGAGTGTTGCTATTTGCATTGGGCATAATAGAGGTGGGATGTTGCCATTGCCTGAAATCACTGAGGGCATTGTGAGTCCAGCTCTGATTGACTTTGATTTCTGCCAATGGGTTTGGGCAGTTGTTGTCGGATAGACCGAGAGTTTCAGTAAGTTGCGGATGTTGCTGCCACGAGTCTGTCCAGAATCTGGATGTGTGCCCATTTCTGACTTCCCAGAAGCTGTGCTGTTGTATGAGGGCAAAGTGCTGCTTGGCAGTATTCCGGATGAGTGAACCAGCTTCCCCGGGGTGGAGCCTGATCAGGTCTTCAGGCGGTCTGTTATTAGCATATTTAGCTGTCCACATTTTTGCCCATGGTTTCCAAGGATTGGAGAGCCAGTTCCACCAGAGTCTTGCCCCCATGACCTCGTTGCTATGTGTGGGATTTCTGAGTCCCAGACCTCCAGCTGCTTTCGGGGAGCATACAATATTCCAATTAACTAGAGCCCACTTGCGTTTTTGGTCAGAGGAACCCCATATGAATCGTCTTTGCAAATTTTTGATTTGATTAAGGACCCACTTTGGAGCAGCAAGCACAGAAAAGAGATACAAAGGCATAGATTGCAAGACTGCTTTGATGAGGATGAGTCTGCTGGAGATGTTGAGCGCCCGGTAAGTCCAAGAAGAAAGCCGGGCTTCCAACTTTTCTAGCAAAATATTCCAGGTGGAGTGCTTGATGGCACTTGCAATGAGGGGAGCCCCAAGGTATTTGGATGGGAGATGGGCGGAGGTAAAGTTCAGGATTCTGGAAATGCTGTTTTGAATGAGAGGAGGGGTGTTAAAGAAGAAGAGCTGAGATTTAGAGAAGTTGACAGTCATGCCAGAGGCTTTAGAGAAGAGATTAAGGATATGCTTGAAAGATCTTGCTTCTTGGACTGAAGGGAACCCGAAGAGCATGTTGTCATCAACAAATTGCCGATGAGTTGTGAGGGAACCATGAAGAGAGAGACCGCGCAGACGATTGAGAAGGGCAGCATTGTGAATGAGTTTGCTAAGACCCTCTGACATAAGAACGAAGATGAAAGGAGAAAGGGGGTCTCCTTGCCTAATGCCTCTTGAAGGTTTGAAAGGCATGGAGGGAATGCCATTGACAAGAATGGAGAATAGGGGGGTTGTGATGAGAGACATGACCCATCTTATCCAGATGCGATCAAAGCCAAAGGCTAAAAGGATGCTTTGAATATATTGCCAGCTAAGTTTATCAAAAGCTTTTGATAGATCAATTTTGAGGAGCATACCTGGCAATTTGGCCGTTTTGAGAGTATGGATAACTTCATGTGTGAGGATGATGCCGTCCATGATTTGCCTTCCTTCAACGTAGCCCGTTTTCTCTGGCGATATGAGGAGAGGGAGCAGAGGCTTTAATCTGTTGGCTATGACCTTGGAAATGATTTTGTAAATTACATTGCAGAGGGCAATTGGCCTGAACTTTTCCGGAGTGCTGGGCTGCTTTTCTTTTGGAACCAGGGTTATGAATGTGGCATTTAATGAGGGGAGAAGCCAGTGAGCAGCTCTGGATTCTTCCACTAGCTGCCAGACTTCTTCTTTAATAAGACCCCAGAAGTTGTGGAAAAAATTGGAGGTGAAACCGTCAGGTCCGGGTGCCTTGCCATCCTTCATTTGATTTACTGCATCTTCAACTTCTTGAGGTGTTACAGGGCGGAGTAGCATCCTGTTGTGTTCCTCTGTGACTAACTTGGGGACAAGCTGTGTGATTTGTTCTATAGCCGGCTGTCTGTCTACTGCATGGTCTTCCTGCTGAAGGCTTTGAAAATGGCCCCGAAGAACTTGTTCGATCTCCTCTTGTTGTTCCACTTTGTCTCCTTGTTGAGTGGCTATATGAGGGATGCGATTTTGCATTCTTCTTTGTATTGTTGATTTGTGGAAGAATTTTGTGTTCTTCTCCCCCTCTTTTAACCAGGTTATTCTGGATTTTTGCCGCCACAGGAGTTCTTCTTGCTTACGCCGGTCCTCTAGTTGCTTGTGTATGTCTTGTTCCTGCGTGGCGAGCTCTTCATTCCTTCCTTCCCTTATGATTTTTTGCTGGATATCTTCCATTTTGCCTTCAAGGATCTTTATTTCTTGAAAGATGTTTCCAAAGACAGAGACATTCCAGTTTTTGATAACTGCTTTGAGATGCTTGAGTTTTTGTTGGAATTGATACATTTTCGAACCAGGGGGTGGTGTAAAGCACTGCCAGGCTTGAGTGACCACGTCTCTGAATGAAGAGTGAGAGAGCCAGAAGGCTTCAAATTTGAATGGCTTTTTGTACTGGGTGCTGACATTCTGCCAATGGAGCATAATGGGCCAATGATCTGATCCTGTCTGCGGAAGTATTGAAGCTGATATGTCCCCCCCTGTGTGGATGATGTTATCAGACATGAGGAAACGATCTAACTTCGAGGCGATCTGCTGAGTACCTGTTCTCTTATTACTCCAAGTGAACGTACCGTTTGAGAAGGGTACGTCTATTAACCAATTATTGGCTATGAAATCTCTGAAGTGGGCGTTGTCCTGGTCTGCCCTGGGTCTTTCTCCTGTTCTTTCCCCCATCTTGGCGATCATGTTGAAATCCCCTGCAACTATCCATATGGGGTAGGTTCTGCTTGAGTTGAGATTTGCCATGGTATGGAGGAGTGCTCGTTTCCTGGCCTGTTCCTGTGGGAAATAAACATTGGATAGATGCCCGTGAATGTTAGTTCCGATGGGGTGAAATGTTGCTTGTATGAGATGGTGCGCTGCATGAAAGTCGGAGAGTTCTATAGACAGAGTGTCCCAGACTATAGCAAGTCCTCCTGAAGATCCGGATGCATCCACTGCTGCTGAGCTACAACTAGGCCAAACCCTAGTCAGGATTGTTCCCAGAGTTTCACTATTGCATTTTGTTTCTTGAAGAAAGAGTATATTGGGTCTTTCTTTCTGTATCATATTTTTAAGGATTGTATGCTTTCCAGGGCTGTTAAACCCTCTAATGTTCCATGAGATTAACTTCATGTAGAACTGTTTGATAGTGGTTTAAAGAACCTTGTAAGCTTAGGGTATCGGCCTGAGTCAACCAATATTTTCCCTATGGTGATGGTACGCTGCCAGTCCGGCTTTCTTCCTCGTTTCCTTGATTCTTTTGTGATTTTGAGGCTGTCCCAATGGCTTCCAGGTTGTATGCCTAGCTTTTGTTGCTGATGAGCATGGGAGAAGACCTTTTCCAATTTATCTATTTGATGTGGATTGATGGTGTCAAAATTCTGATTTATGCAGGCTTCCTCCAACTCTGATATGTCGAGTTCGCCCAGATCTGGGGTTTCAGAGTCATCTTCCATGAGAATCTCTCGTCCTTCACTGGTCTGCACTTTAGCTGAGGCTTCAAGCTGGGTATTAGGGTTGTCGACTTCCATTGTGGCCGGGTGCCAGGGTAGGAGCTTGATCTCGTTAGAGTTGCTGTCAGGGGTATTTGTAGACGGGAGTTTTTGGTCTGGGATTTGCGAGGGGTTGGATTTAGCTGAAGGTTTTGAGGGCGCCGAAGGCTGAGAGGGGGCTGTGACCTGGCTAGGGTCGATTTTAGTGGTTGGATCAGGGTTGGATAGGGCAGCAAAACTATTACTGGTGGAAGGAACATTGGAAGAAGGAGCATGTTTCTTACCTGTTGAGGAAGTTTTCTTGCTATTCCGTCTTCTCTGGGGGACTTTGGTGAAGCCATCTTCTTCTGGTGCTGCCTCCGCCTCCTTTGCTTGAGCCTGTGCGGTTAAGGGGCAGTCTCTATAGAGATGTCCCAGTGCATGACATCTTCTACATCTGAAAGGGACATGTTCATAGTCTAAAGGTTGAATCCACTCAAAATCATCATGGTAGATACTTACATCATCCGGTAGAGGCTTGTCCAGATGCATTTGAACACAGATGCGAGCATATGAAGTGTATCTGTGGAGCTTTGTTTCTTCTGCAATCTTGATGAATTCCCCCATGCCTTTGCCAATTGCTTGGAGTGATTCCTCGTCCCAATACTCGAGGGGTAGCGAGTATAATCGTATCCATACAGGTGCCCAGTTGAAGTTTTCTTTGTCTGGGTTGAACCTTTCTACCCAGTTCCGGAGATATAACCCTGCTGAGTTGAAAAAATAAGGCCCTCCATCCATTATTCTGTTTCTGTCTTCAAGGCAGTTGAAGATCGCTGTAAAGAAGCCCTTTGGTCCCAGTTGTAACGTGACTTTCCCTTTGGGCTTCCATTTGGAAGCGACCCATCCATATAGGGCTTTCTCAGTCGGCCAGAAGCCAATAAACTTGCCGATGAGGGCATGATCTCTCATGTACTGGATTCGAGCGTTTATCCGGTGGCTGGGGAGTTCGATCTTGGGTCTTTCTGTAGCAATGGGTTTGCAGGTCGAAGATTTGGGCGTCTCCGTCTCTTGCTGAGTTTGCTTGTTCGGCGCTGTAGGAAGCGGCGTTTGCTGGCTTTTGTCGGCGGATTCATTACTGTGCACCAAGCTGATGTGGGTGCCATCGTGCTTGGAAGGGGGGGTCTGACCCTCCCCCCCCGAGCTGGAAGCCATCGGGAGTGATCAGACCGCGTAGGCTGATCGTGGGCAGGCTAAGGCGGCAGATCGAGCGTGTTTACTGGTTAGGGTTTCTGCAGAGGCTCCTCTACGCATCGCTTTTCAATAATAACCATCATGTTATTCTACCATTAGTAATATATTTGTTCATCAAGTACGAGGTGGTAAATAGGATTTTTATTCATCTTCTAATAGAATATTGCAGCAAGCATCCCAAGTTGTGGGATGAACATTTACACTACACAAAACAAGCATACAACCGGGAAAAACATTCTTCCACAAATACATCACCATTTGAGGCATGTTTTTGTTACTTTCCAAGATCGCCATTAGACTTTCTCTTTGAGAAATATGTTGCTATAGATGGACATAGTGACATAGATAAAGCAAGAAAGTTCACTGAGCAAATTTAGTTGGTACATCACACAGTGCAACAGCAACTTGAGAAGAGTCAAAGCAGCTACAAGGCAAGGCATGACAAACAACGGGTTGATCACAAATTTCAATTTGGTGATGAAGTTTGGTTGTACATAAGCAAAGAAATGTTGCAAGTGGAAGGTAAAAAGCTCAAACCAATCCTTTATTGTCCATTTAAAATTTTGTAAAAGATTGGTACAAATGCATTCAAGCTAGATTTTCCCCCTTATATGCAAATTTACTCTGTCATTAATGTTGAGAATTTGAGATTGTTTGAGCATCCTTTGATTGATGATCAAGGAGAACATGTTCAGTTGCCATCAATAGATGATTTATCACCAGAATACCTTGATGAACTTCAACAATATCTCACACTTGACAGAAGAATTAGAAATTCAAGAAGAGGGAATGTTGAATACCTTAGAGTTGGACTCAAAGGTCAAAATCCTTCAAATGGTTGGAGATTGGAAAAGTGAGGGAGTTGTACCCTCACTTGATGAGAAATTGATAGTATCTTTTGGGGTCCAAAAGGCTTCTAGTGGGAAGGAATGATCTAAGGCTCAAGTTTTAGCTGAAAATTGAAAGTGATCGAAATTTCTTCAACCTTGAACGACCAGATAGAGTCATCACCAACATCCGAGTTCATATGACTGAGTTATCGTATGCTATTCATTTTCCAAAATAGGAAAAAAAATTTCAGAACAACTACAATGTTGATGTGGCAGGTACAATCAGTATTACAGAAATATTCTCCAGATTGCAGAAAGTGACACTATGACAAGTGTTGTCTTCAGATTCACCAGATGGATTAAGTGAAGAGAAAAATTTCCCAATGACCTCCAATTATTGCTAAGTTGGAATTTGAATTTTTTTAAGGGTTGGAGTGAAACCAAACCAGAGGGTGCCACATGTTCTCTCTGGTGGGCCACCTCCTAATTTATGGGACCAAAATATACGGATTGGACCTTGGTCTAATGGTTGAATTATTTGATGTGGTGGTGTTACATATATATATATATATATATATATATATATATATATATATATATATATATATATATATATATATATATATATATATATATATATATATATATATATATATATGTGGTTTTTCTCAAACCACATTTCGGCGGCCTTGACTAAGTCTGGAGGAGCCTCTACCCAAATCTAGAGCAAAGTTAAATTTTACGAACTGACATATATAGTGAAGGACTTATTTATAACTTGACCCAAAGTTATGAGGTAGAGTCAGGGCTCGAACCCCTGACCTCCCGCTTGAAAACCGACTACCATACAGTCTCGTCCACTGGGTAGTTCTTACCCCTATGGTCTATTGCATACATTAGAATTTACAGTGTCGATAGTTTGGGGGTTGGAGGGGGCCAGCCCCTCGAGCCATCCCCCTCCCCATGTGGCCACAACTCTGAAGACCAGGTGCCAAGCCAAACAAAACCAACAGGAAATAAATCATGTTTAATTAATGTTTAATTGTGGTTTAATGACGTTAAGACGTCATTAACACGGATTAATGTTAAACCTATATTTTCTGCTACTAATCCTTCTTAATGTTAATTAATCCCATCATTTAAACTGACAGAGAATTCAGAGGTAGTGCCAAACTTGGCAGGAATGCTAATTTTAGAAGCTTAACTAGTAGTTTCTCTAGTTTTGGAGGAGAAATTGGGGCAAAGTTGGTTTTGATCATAACTCACTCAATTTTCGACCAAACAGAGCTTAGAAAGAGTCATTCTAGGCTAATTGGCATGTTGGGAACTCAATGGAGTAGGTTTCAGAGGCAGAAAAGGTTCTCTACAAGTATTTTGTGCATTTGAATATTTTTGAAGGTTAGGGCCACCAGGTGTTGGGGTCATTGCTAGAGCATCTGGAGTCCAAATTCAGCAAAAAAATAGTCATTTTTGGGAGATTATGAGGTTTTAAACTCATTGTAACAGGTTCCAAGATGTTATGAAGATTTTAAGAACAATTCGAGAAAAATTGAAGCTAATACAAAGGTCACACTATGAAGCTGGTCCAAGGAGATGTAGCCCAGGAGGGGTAAACTCCTTTATCAAAATTCTCTATGTTAAGCTCTGTTATATGTGTTTGTTGTGTTTACTATTTCTTCTATTCTATCATTCAAAATTATTCTTTTTAAGCTTATGAAAAACTCATAATTTCACTAAGTACATTGTTTTTCTTTCACATGCTCATAGACAAACTCATGAAGGATAAGTAAAACAAAGCAAAGAAAATTTTATATATGATATGAAATTAGCACAACATTAACTAGCATTCATTTTTAGATCAATATCATTGGCAAATTTTCAATATCAGCTCAAAATGGAGAATATATCTTCTCTCATGAAAGATACTAGAATCAAATCCCTGGAGGACTTAGTGGTAAAGATTGGGTATGAACCAAAAAATATAGAAGTGGCAGAAGAGATATTGAAGAAGAAGAATGTTGATATAGAAGCCCTCAGAAAAAAACTCAAAATTTCAGAAACTAAAGACCCTTTGAAAAAGGATATTGAGGAGAATGAAGCACATAAAGCAGAAATGATGAAGTTAATCATGGAGCAGTCTGCACAGCTAAATATGATGGAGACAGAGGTGGAAAAATTGGTTAAAGAAAAGGAGAAAGTGGCAGAAATGGACATTCATTAGGGGAATTTTGAGGTTTAAAATGGCCCTACTAAGAAAAATTTACAACAAAAATAAGCTTTATAAGAACCAATAGGATTCAAAATGATGATGTCAACCATGCGGAATGATTCACCATTTTTTAAGTAAAAGGGTACTCCCACGAGGATGAGGATTTAAATTTTGCATCGAATGAGTACTCCCGCTCGAAATGTCAGTAAACAATTTAGGAGATAAGTTGAAAATATGAGTTGAAAAAGTAGTTTTTTCTTTTTTCCCTCTAAAATTTGATGATTTAATCAAATATTATTTTATTATTTCCACTACTATTTTATAATTTCCTTAGGAGGCTCATTTTATACCTAAAAATTCCCCGAATGTGTTCCTTTAGAGGTTGTTCCTATTGCATCCATCCCTATAGCTACCCCAACCACTACAGGCACATCAGGGGGTGTCGAACAGCTTGCCAAAGCCATGGAGAACATGACCATATAGGCAGTAAAAATCAAAAATTTGGAAGCATAAATCAACACCCTGAAGGATTTGAAGAAAATTTCAGATAATTCACATGAAATTGAAATACAGAGAGCTCAGAAACAAATTGAAAATTTAATAAAAGCCGAGACTAAAGCTTCTATTGGACAGACCATTAGCTAGGAAAAATAAATTATTTGGACAAGAATTGTTGATTCCATGAATGAATTATGGACTTCTATTCAAATAATATTTGAGAAAAAATATCTGATTGGACTAGTGAATGATGCCATATACAAAGAAAACAGAGAAATGGTAGACGTGTCTGAAACAACAATTAATATTATCAAAATCTTGAATTCCAAGAACATGTTTGAATTGGAAGAACTAGGAGTGGCGGGCAGAACATGAACCTTTCTAGAAGTCAAGAAGGTACTCAAGAGAAATAATTTGGTCACACAGTTAGAAGAAAAGTGTCATAACTTACAAATTCGTTTCAATGGATTCTTTAACAGAATTGATCCACTTACCAAGAGAGGGTTACCATCACTATTTGTAATCAATGATAAGCTCATGCACAAGGATGATTATGTAAATAATTTGAAAGAAATTACTAAGGATACAATAAAATTTGTAGGCATGAAAGGTTCAATGATTGGAAGAGCCTTCCTAGAGGCTATGGTAAATTATTTATACATACAACATGAAATCAAGCATATTTTTGCAGTAAGGCCATCTTTTATGAAGTTCACAGAGACATATGAGATTTACAGGAAGTTAATCAGGATCAAGATCCCAAATGCACAGCAGTGGGAGAAATTGTGTGATTACCATGAAGGGTGACAACTCAGCGCATCAGCAGAACAACCAACTCAGCAAATCAATTAATTATGAAAATCAACAGATCAGTTTAGCATATCAGCATCAAATTATCTAAATCTTCTAGAACAACAATAGATTAAAGCACACAGTATCGACCTTCTGGAGATTAGGGCCACATGTCATAGTTATTTTATCATGTCCATTTTTTGGTCACATTTTTCAAATTTCAAATTATTATTGTAATAAATAGTCGATTGCACATGTAGATATGAAAATCACTAGGAATTAGTTAAATACTAAATTTTTCTCAGTATCAGGGTTTGGAACCTAGACTGCAAACTTTTCTTTTGGAGGATTGTAATTTTGGAGCTGAAGCATTAATAATAAATGACCATTTTGCAATATTCTTGAGCTATAGTTATGTGATGATGTATTTTATTTACTGTGTTTAATGTTTTCCATTGCTATTTCTTCCAGTGCATCCTTTATTTCTAATTGTCAAACAAAAATATGAAGAATGAGATTTGTTTCATAGAGCACCTTAATTCTAGCTGTGTTTAAAATATAAGTGTTCCTCTTCTGAAGTCTGGTTAAAAAATAATTAATTTCTTTTTGACCACTGTTGAATTCACTATTTATTTCATTCCATAATTCATTGTGTTTAAAATATCTAGTAAGTGTATTTAGATTGCCTTGGAAATGCTATGGAAAAATTGATGCAACAAACTAGCCTGTTATGACTCCATAGCCCAATGGAAATAGTTTAAACAGATCCCTTTATCCAACCAAACTATCAAAAAAGAAACCTTCACAACCAGTATAACTGCCCTAATATCATAATCATAAAAACAAAGCTAAATTTAAAGAGATATCTCTCTTTGAGCCTAGGAGGACTAGATCCTAGACTCCAAAGTGGTTTTGATGTCACCATTTTTTCATTATTCTTGCCAATCTTAAAATTATAGAATGATAACACTTTGCACAAGAAATACAGGAGTGGTTATCAAGGTTAGTTGAGTTCCAAACTTGTTGGAAGGACAATAAGGTCACTCAGTGGACACCTAAGCTGATCCAACAATTAGAGCAGACTGATAACTCCATCACCCACACTGTAGATCATTGGGTTGAAATCATTTTCGGTGGGTTTGTAACAGAGTTTGTAGTAGATCAGTTTGTGTCATATTGTGAAGTTGAAATAATATTTTTCAAAGGACTGAGAGTTAAATTCATATGCTCTTTGCATTTTCTGATTGACATGCTATTGTGTAAAAAGGGTGTTTTGTGTAGTCAAACTGAGGGAATGACCCAAGATAACCTAGAAAGCACTAAGCGCAATGAAAATTACTTTCAGGTTAACCAGAAAGAAAATAGATCTGTATACATCCCTCTGAGAAACTCTTCTAACAATGATAAAGAGAGCGGTGAGGCTATGTGCACTGAAGGTAGCCGTGCTGCTACTCCGTAGTCAAACTTGTGGAGGGGTAAGACATCTCCTACCCCACCACCACCGACACCAGGAGGAGATATGGATGTGCATATGAAGCTACCCACCTTCAAGGGTTTAGGAGATGAGGACATGGAAATTTTTTGGTTTGTGGCAAATGCAATATGGACTACGCAAAATGTTAACATTGATGTTGTCAAAAGAGTGTAGCTAGCTATGGCATTTGAAGGTCGTGTGCTAGACTAGTTTATGGTATACCTTGCTCAGCATGCTAATCCTACTATTGATGTGATCAAGGATGTTTTGAAGCAGAAATTCAGAAAATTTAATTCCTACTCAGTGTGTAACAGAGTTGAAAGATATAAAACAAGAACCAAATGAATTTGTTTGGGAGGTGGATCAGCAATTGAAGCACACTATTAGTGAGGGAGGATTTAACTATGATGATAAGAAGCATAAGAAACGGTTTATTGTAATGATCTTTCCACTTCTATGTGGGCCTATGAATCAATAAAAGATTGATTATATGGTTGATGTTCTTGAATTTGCTATGAAACTTGAAGTTGCGCCCAAAGATGATGACCAATTTGGAACTCTGCAAATCCAAAATCAATTGGAACCGATGCACTTGGAGATGCAGAACCTGAGCAGATACAAAGGGAAGGAATTTGGCATAGATGTATGGCGTATACGATGTAAGGGTTCCGGGCACACAAAGGATCAATGTCCCTTGTTTCAATATTACTTGCAAGTGGGAGGGCCAAATCCATTGCATCCTGAGGATGCTGCAGGACCTAGTTGTATGCCCACGCTATGGTGCACTGACTCTAAGGTAGTTGGAAGGCATGACACAAACCATTTCCCTCGATTAGGAAGTTACGTGCTAGAATTGAAGTATCAATGGTACATGTTTTTCTCTTCATTTGGCCATGATAAGCACCACTTCCTCACATTTGAGCTAATGATGGACAATTCCAACCTCTATAGGGTGTAGGTTGACCCATATTCACTAATGTCTCCCTCTGGGTGTAGAGGATCTCTAGCCAGAGGAAGGGGGGAGGGAGAGGTGGAGGTGTAGGTTGTGGATGAGGATAATTAATTTTCTATAACTGTGCAGAAGTGGGACACCATGCACTCAATTTTTTAAACCCTCCATGAAAATATTGCAGGTACTACGGACAATTTGATCACGTTATTGAATATTTTCCTATTTTGATTGCTAGAATGCAGGAAAATAAATAGCAGATGCCTACGCAAAACATACAAATAGTTAAAGATGAACCATGAGATGATGACCCAAGTGTAAACATAATTACACGCAGTGGTGCTGCCACCGGAGAATATGATGAAAATAAGGTTGATGCAGAGCCTTTGATCAAGAAGGCCTCAGAAAATAAGGAAGGAATCAACCTAAAAAATTAGAAGGAAATTTTTTTATAAGCCATGAAGGATTTTGCTACTGCAGGCACGTCCACATCCAAATCAACCATGGAAGAAAATATTGATGATGAAGTCAAAACTTTCCTACAAGCTTGCATAAAGTTATTTCGTAACCAAAAATAAGTGGAAAATCTTCAGGCTCTGATAGATAGCTACGTGGAAAAGGAGTTGCGTTGAACTGAGAGTAAGGTCATGAACAAGATTTATAAGAATAAGAAGAGAATTGGTTGAGAGATGCACATGACCATGCAAATTGGAGAATATGAGATGGATCAGGTCATCTTGGACTTAGGGTCTCATGCAAATGTTCAACCTAAGAAGACCTGGAAAAATATGGGTGAACCAAAACTTGAATGGTCCACCATACAACGACACATGGCTAATCAATAGAAGATCATTCCATTTTGAAGAATCTCACAGGTTCTGGTAGACATTTCTCGTGTAAAGGTACATGCAGATTTTGAAGTAATACAAATTGTAGATGATGCAGACCCTTACCCTACACTACTAGAGCTAGATTGGGCCATTGATATGGGAGGTATTATTAACCTAAAGTGCAGGAGCATTATCTTTGAAAACAAAGGCAAGTTGGGTTATAGTACCTCTAGATCTGATAGAATGAGAGTGATATACAAAACCAGTTCACGAAGGAGATGATGATGACCATATCTACAAGCTGCCTATGTGGGATGAGGATTGGATCAATCCTACAACTAATGGAATGCTAAATTGAGAAAAGGATAGCTCATGTTTCTTAGATTCAGATGGAGAAATGGAGATTTGGAAGAATCATCTGCATGATGTCACTGCACTACGCTGCCTCAAGATCACTAAAAATGTATGATGTATCTCCTCAAAGGTACAATAATTACCCTATTTTGATGGTTTTGATAGTGTTGTCTCATTTTTGGAAAAATTGGAAAAGATTGTCCCAGAATAGTGGGAAAGGCTATGGAGCTATTCATAGAGTATTAGGACCTTTTTAACAAAAATTTCTCTGAGATCAAAGGAATTGTAGGAGATTTGGGCATTATGAAGATCACTCTGAAACCAAATGCATGCCCTAAACATACCGATTAAATCCCAAGTATAAGCATAAAGTGAAAGAGGAATTAGAGAAGAAGGTTGATGTAGGAATCATTGAGATTGTGGAGCAATCTAATTGGGTGAGCCCAATGGTTGTTCAAGAAAAGAAGACTAAGGGAGAGATAAGGATTTGTGTGGATCCGTGCAAGCTAAATGGTGCATGTGTACACGATCCCTTCCCTACTCCATTTTCATATGAGATCTTGGACTATGTGGAGGGGAAAGAGGCTTGTTCTTTCACTGATGGATTATCAGGATAACATCAGATCAAGATTGCGCCAGAAGACTGAAGCAAGACCACCTTTGAAATGGAATGGAGTTCCTTCCAATACACTGTCATGCCTTTTGAGTTGAAGAATGCACCTTCTATATTCTCGCACACGGTAGTAGATGTGTTCAACGAATTCATGCGCGAGTTCTTGGAGGAGTATTTGGATGACTGGTCTATCTTTGGGCTGGTAAAGAAGCATGTTTCCAACCTGCACATGATGCTTGACACTTGTAAGAAGCATCAAATTTCTCTTAACATGAAGAAATGTATATTATGCATCCATTTTGGAATCTTGTTGGGACATATTGTTTGTTAACAAGGGTTGATGGTATATCCAACTAATATTGAAGTTATTATCATTGTAGAAGTCCCTACCAATGAAAGCAATTGTGCTCCATTTTGGGACACACCGGATATTACAGAAAATTCATTCAAGGCTATGCTTTGATCACTGCACCTATAGAGAAATTGTTGAAGAAGGATGTCCTTTTTCTGGGATGAGGAATGTCGAAAGAGATTTGAGCTGATGAATGAAAATATGGTTATTGCACCCATTCTAATATTCACATACTAGTCCAAGGTCTTCCATGTATATGTTGATGCATCCAGTATAACACTTGGAGTTGTTTTAGTGCATCTCGTAGAAGGAGACATTGATCACTCTGTTGCTTTTCCTTGCAGGAATATCTCTAGTGCAAAGCGCAACTACTCAACCACAGAAAGTAAAATATTTGCCATGGTCTATTCTCTACAAAAATATAGGCACTCTCTACTAGGAGGGCACTTAAAAATGTTCACTGACCACTCTGCTTTGAAATACCTAGTCAA
Source organism: Pinus albicaulis (assembly GCA_034641835.2). Classification (NCBI taxonomy): domain Eukaryota; kingdom Viridiplantae; phylum Streptophyta; class Pinopsida; order Pinales; family Pinaceae; genus Pinus; species Pinus albicaulis. Next base: position 584,228,800 of record CM076570.1, read on the forward strand.
TAAGCCTGTGTTGGGGGAAGATTTGTAGGTGGTTGTTGTTATTTCAGGAATAGGATTTTGAAATCATTGTGAAGCTTGGTAGATTGAATGTTGGACCTCATCACCTGTCACGCATTGAGAATGGGGAGGAACCAACCAACCTGGAGGAGGGACTACCTGATGTGCAGCTCTTTGCTATTAAGGTGGTTGATAACACTGTTACTGATGAAATAGGTAACTGCACTGGTACCTACTTTTTGAAGTAGCAAGAAAAACACCTGATTTTAAAAAAGTGGTGATGCAGAATCACAAAAAAAAATTGGAGCATGTTTTTGGCACTTTAAGTTTTATTTTTTATTTGTTTTATGTCATGGTTTTTATGTCGATTTTGAAAAGTGGTGGTGTATCATCACCAACGTTTTTTTATAGGATTGATTTTGACACTATAGATTTTCTAATGTCTTCTTCTTCCATGAGATGTTTATTTTTAAGTGCATTTATGTACTTGTGTTTTAAAAACAAAAAATTATTTAAAAAAAAAATAAAAACTTGTAATGATATCTTCACTTTTTCACATAGATAAAAGACGGAAAAAGGGTCAATATTCTAAAGTTTATATTTTCTACATGTTTATGTATTTTTAAATAATTTTTCAATGCACATCAAATAATTGTCACTAAAAAACCAATATTTTGAGCCATATGACAAAAAAAATACAAATTTTCAATATAAATAGAATGCAAAAAATACACTTTTAGAGACTTTTTGTTGAAAAAAACATGTTAAATAAACTAATTTTTTGAGAGAATTTTAACAAAAAAACTTAAGAAAATAACATTTTTATTGAATTTTATGTCAAAACATAATATCAATCACATGATTTTACAAAAAATAAGGGTTTTTCTCATAAAATATCAAACTCTGAACATTACAAGTAAAAATGATTAATAGATCTCAAAAATGAGCTTTGTTTGCAAGCATAACTTAAACATCATCAACAATATCAACTAATACATCTTCAACATCATCTAGAACAACATTGATGGCTTCTTCCACAACATTTTCTTCTTAATTTTGATCATTGTCGTCTTCTAATGGATCTTTCATGTCTGCAAATATTCCAAAGTGTCCCTTTCCAATCATTCCATATAATGGTGGTTGAGGTTCCTTTGCTTTTTTTGCCACACTTGATTCATTAAAATCTCCTTTCCTCAAACCAACTTCTTGCTTCGCATCTGGAAGGAATTCAAGAGCGTTAATTCTTTGTTGAATAAATTTGCATTGAACTGGGTCTTTCTCAATGGCAATGCAATTTCTTCATTTTAGTAGGCAACATGCTAGTGTTGTACCTAATCATCAAGCACAAAAGAAATAAGTAAGAAAATTAGTATGAAGACATAAAAAGTAAAAAAAAATATATTTAAATTTAAATTTGTATAATAAAACTTACTTGAACTTGAGAATAAATCCAAAACCCATTCTCCTTCATTTGAACATAGATCTATAAGATAGTTAATCAATGCTTGTGGTTTTTGATAAATGTTAACTATATCTCCTTTTGCATCTTTATCCTCATATGTTAGTTTTCTTACAACTGCATCATGAACCAATACTTGACTATGACTCTTCCCATCTACTCGATTCATAAGAATATGCTTATAGCTATCCTCTTTTGTCCAACATTCAACATGGATGAACTCACAATCATTTATAATAGGCTGATCTTCGGAAGAAACAATATTTGACTTTTGCCTGTAACATAACATAGTAAAAGTTCAATTAAATTTTACATGAATAAAAAAATTTAGGAGTAATCAAACATACAATTTCAAAGTCTTACCATGTAAGTTGCATCCTTGAGTTTTCTTTACCCTTGAAGCTTGTTAATAACATTGGAAACTGTGTGTCTAAATGAAATGTCACAAATCGCCAAAGTGGTGATGTTGTCACTTCTTGAAAACCCGTAACCACTTTACTAAAAGCTTGATAAGTATATGGTTCTATATCATATTCAATGTCTGGAAAATTGAAACCATGAGGAATATCTGCAATAACTAGGCCATATTCCCTTTTAGGTATTAGTGATGCAATGTCTTCACAGTCACCTTGTATTATTTAATATTGGATACTGTCGAGCCCATTCCAAATGTAATGATTAAGAGTAGGATCAAGTTCAACATTCATAAGATGCTTCTTTCTCATGTTTTCCACCTTAATTTTTTCAATAAAGATTTTGAAAGTATTTGGTACTCCATTTGCATCCTTCTTCGACATCTTTAATGACACACACACACACACACACACACACACACATATAAGTAATAAAATAAAAATAGTTTAAATATGAATAAAATGAATGTATAAATCAACATACCTTATTGAATGCAATATAAAAATCTTTTAGTGTTGATGTAGAACTTGATTTTGGGTAGTTGCGTACAACATCATCCCAACTGTCTTCATTCAACATTTTAACCATGTGTTATTGTATTTTCATAAAAAAAATTTGATTGAATAAATCAAGTTAAAACCGTTAATATAGTGACATGTATAACAAATTCTACCAACATCATTATGTTTTATTTAAAATAAAATTATAATGAAAGAAAAATAAGAAATAATTCAAGAAACTTACTTTTGAAATTCTACACACATTTCTTCCATTGATAATTCACCCGACTTCACAAGGGCTAATACTGATTTGACTAATTTATCATCCTTCACACCTTGCATTGTTCTCCAAGGTGTAATAGTCATATCCTCTGGAAGCTGCTTCATTTCAGGACCCCCCTTACTGTTGGTACATATTATGGGTTTACTCTTTTTAACCTTCTGATTTTTTATGGAAATATTCTCCCACCGATCAAAAATCTCATCAATCAAATCCCATACCTCCCCAGTTCTAAATGCCAACTGAAAAATGTTATCTGTGCCTCTGAAGAGATTTGTATTCAATTTTCCATCTTTTGTTTTTTCTTCATCAATTTGATAACCTGTTTCCATTAAACATTCCTTTTGAAATGCTACACTAACTTGTGTCTTATCCCCACGACATTTTTCTATGAATTCATTATGAATAAATCTGACCCTTTGGATGAAAGTCATTTTCATTTTGTACTCATTATCTGCATTATGATCCCATGCCAATAACTTTGATTCTATTTTTGTTAAGCCAGCGTAAATGATGCATTTCACTGTTTGAAAAAGATAGTTATTGGGATATTCTGCAACCAATTGTCTCTTAGCCTCTACCAAATGGTTCCCTCCATTTACATAATATTTATAATCAAAATATTTTGTCTTGTCAAATTCTTATTTGTTGGGAACCTGAACCACATAATCAACCACATGCACATATGGATTGAACCTGAACAATGTTTTCAGATTATGTACATGTAGGTGATGGGCCTTTATAATTTGATATTGAGATTGTCCTTCATTTTGGCTATAAAATTGGTTAACATTAAGCTCAAATGTTTGGCCACCAAGAATTAATTTATTCTTTCTCAACTCATATCGAATAGCATTTTGTTTTGTTCTAATAATGCCATCCTCTAACTTAGCACCCAGCGTTATGATTTCTCTGCTTTCGTGAGAGCTTTCAGTTTGTTCTTCACTGCTACTCATGACCTTTACAGATTCACCAATATTTGATTTCCTAGTCTTATTGGATAACATATCAGTTCATTTATAAACAAGCTCTCCATCATGAGGTAAAAGAGAGACATCTTTGGCAATTTTTCTTTTTGGTGTCTGATTTGTTTTCTTCTTTTGCAGAACAGATCTAATCTCCTCCTCACTAATTCTATCATAATTTTATGTTTCATGTTCGAAATCTTCAAAAGAAACATGTTTAAGTTTACTAGATTGACCCACCTTAGTGACTCTTGGATGATCCCCTCTTTGTACTATTGCAGTGTCACAAGCTATTGATATTTGCTTCAATCTCCTTCCCTCTGATTTTTTTGTGTGGAAAGTGTTGATCACATTCATAACATTTGGCTCCAACATATAAATACCTTCCAAATCCTATGAAACAAAATAAAACATGTTAATGATCAATAATTTATAAAAAATTGAATCATCCTTACAATAATGCATAACAGAAATAAAAATAAGCATACTTACAATGTTATTTGCAGTGTTTCTTGAGATTTCTTCAGAAATTTTGAAGATATTTCATTTGTGTCATACTTGACGATTGATAGATGATATCTAACCTTCTCACGTTTATTAGCCTTCCTTGCAAGAACATAAATAGTGTTTGTATTCGAGACCATACATATGTCTCATACTCTGCCCATCACATCATATGGCTCATTTAAGTGAATCAAACCACAAAGCAGATAGATGTGTATATCAGCCTCTGTTTCATTGTCTTCAAGATACCATGAAAAATCAATTTTATCTATTTCCTCGACGTTCTTCCAATCAAAAATAAGCTTTAATGAATCTAGTGCCCCACTTGCTTGAATTTTATTAGTGTGTGCAACAATGTCCTTATTGCATCTAGCAGTGTCCATACTACGTCCAGTTGCAACTTTAGATTTGGGAGTTGCTGCCCTAGGTCCAGAAACATTCATAGAAATCTTTTTTGATGTCATTTTCCTGATAAAAATAAATATATATGTGTGTGTGTGCGTGTGTGAGAGAGAAGAAATAATGCAGATAAAATAAATTTAAAAAACAAAATTTACTTCTAAAACTAAATAAATTGAAATTAAAAGAGTAAAATTAACTATAGAAAATTTTCATTTAAAAACAAAATATTATAAATCATATGTATATATAACTATATAATATGTTTTGAATACATTTTATAAAAAAATTAAAAATGTGTTTTAAATTTTATAAAACAATTTAAAGAAAATAAACTATTATTTTCAAACTTCAATTTTTGTTTAATATTTAAAAAAAAAAACAAAAATTTAATGTTAAATATATATATATATATATATATATATATATATTTTAAGGTAATGATTTTATTAAAAAAACAAAATAATGTTAATTTTTTGTTTTAATTTTAATTATGTTTTTTTAATTAAATTTACATTTAATAAATAATATTTTAAAATTTTAAATATATTGAATAAAAATAAAACATATATGTTAAAATTAAAATTTTAATTAAAAACTTATGATCTTTAATATATTTATTGTGTTGTTATATTAAACAATTGTTTTTTTTATATATTTATTGAATTTTTATATATTAAACATATATTTTTGTTTTATATATATATATATATATATATATATATATATATATATATTTATCGTATTGTATATTAAAACAATTGTTTTTTTTTTAATTATGTAAGTTTTCTTTTATTAAATAAATATAATTTTTTTAATTAATAATTTTTTTTTTAATTTAAAAAAAAATAAAAATTGAAATGAGCGCATTGTATGTTTTTTGAATTAAAAATAAAAATAAAAATAAAAAATTTGTTTGGCCACCCGCGAGGCACCGAAGGCCAGCCGAGCGGCACCATGGGGGGCTACCCAGTCGGCCTCAGACCCCTGGCTGGGCAGAGGCCAGCCCAGGAATCGGCCTTCGCCCAGCCGAGGGCCTGAGGTTGACTGAGCGGCACCATGGGCGACTGCCCAGTCGGCCTGAGGCCCCCAGTTGGGCAGAGGCTGATTCCAAGAATCAGCCTCCACCCATCTGGGGGCCTGAGGTTCACTGGGTAGCCCCCCGTGGCACTGGCCGGACGGCTTCCGGCGCCTCGCGGGTAGCCAAACGATTTTTATTTTTATTTTTATTTTTTTTTTAATTTAAAAAACATATAATGTGCTCATTTCAATTTTTTTTGTTTAAAAAAAATAAAAATTATATTAATTAAAAAAATTATATTTATTAAATATAACAAAAAAAAATTGTATAGTTAAAAAAAACAATTGTTTTAATATTCAATACGATAAATATAAAAACAAAAAAAAAATATATGTTTAATATATAACAATTCAATAAATATATATATTAAAAAAAAAAAAAAACACAATTCTTTAATATAACAACACAATAGAAATATTAAAAAAAGAAAACAATTCTTTATATAACAATAGAATTGTTTTTTTTTTTTTAACATTATTTAAATAAAAAAAACAATTGTTCTAATATAACAATACAATTCCCGGATGTGGGTGGTCTTCATGCTTAACGGATGGCAAGGATGGGCCGGCGTGTGGGGTTCTACCATCGCCAACCTCCTTTGTGTCCTATGCAACATTCACTGCATTAAATTTGCTTCGTCCGGGGCATTAATGTGGCACACTCGTCCAGAACCGTGCTCAATCCTCAGAAATATGGCTTCTCCGAGACGCTTCAGACCTGAATTTTTTCCCCTTAGCTCCTGTTGTGCTTCAGTGGTCTCTGAGCCTAGTTCTAGGACCATCACATGGCGCAGGTGTTGGCTTTCTTGTTGTGTTAATCTTGCACCTGGATTGCACTATTCACAAAGCTTCTATTGCACTCAGAGCTCTGGCTTTCGCCCTGTCTCTCCCCTGTGGAGTTTGATTCTCATCAGACTTTGGACCTCAGTCTCGGCACTCCTAGCTCTTTCAATTTATGCACTCCTCATCGGAATTCCATGCCGCATTTGAGACAAAGGATGCGAAGCCGGCGTGGCTCGAGCCGTGGTGGTCCTTCTCGTCGCCCTCCTCCCTCCTCACCTAGCTCTTCCTCTCTGCCTTCTGATTCCATAAGGGGTCATTATCCTGAGACCCGCAGTGGTAGGAGCTTTCTGATGGGGTGTGGGAGTGCTTTGCAGGCTAGAAACCTTTCCAGTCTTCTCCCGGGTCAGCAACACAGAGCTCACTTTCGCTTCCCTTGCTTGCTCAATATGCCTACTATCACTACTACCATTACCATTGACTTCAAAGAAGAGCCGCCTGATTCTACTGCTAAGCTTTCCGACTCTCCTCCAGTGCATTTTTCGCCCATTCGGCCCTGTTCTCCTCCTAACTCTGGTCAGAAGCGGATGCTCGCTGAGGGTGGTTCCTCGTAGGACCCCTTTGTGGCTACTGTTGCGGGCGCTTTCAAAGGGGGTTATTCTTCTATTCCAGTCGACGAGGATAAAGCGGATTCTTCTACATAGGTTATTCTGGATGATAATGCTGCTGTGCAGGATGAGGATGACCACGACGCTCACGCATGCCCTGCGGTCGAGTCGCCTCCTTCTTCTCAAGGTATTTAATGGCCTTCCTTCATTCAGACTTTTTTTTTTTTATGCTCTCTGTGCCAAGCACAGCTCTGGTGTTCGTCTGCTGACACAACTTAGATGGCTCTACTTCTACTGTCTTTTTGATTGCCAGTTTCCCCTTCGTGGGCGGCAAATTACTCTGTATAAGACTTTTCATGTTTACATTTCTGATGCAAAATGTTGTAGGTTGATATACTGTTCAGTTACTCGAGTCAGTTTCCTCTATGAGGGCGGCTTTTTTGTGCTTAGATGCCTATCTGTGATTGAGTATTGTAACCTTTTCTCAGCACTGTGTGTTGTTTTTTGAAAAACAATCATAGCTGTACTAGAATGCCCATCTCTTGGGCCAGAATCTCTGAGGCCTTGGCCTCCATGTAATCATTTTTTTATATTAATAGATTAAACTTACTCAGAAAAAAAAAAAAAAAAAAAAAAAAAAAAATATATATATATATATATATATATATATATATATATATATATATATATATATATATATATATAACAATACAATAAATATTAAAAAAAAAACAATTGTTTATATAACAATACAATTGTTTATTTTTTTAAAAACATTATTTAATTAAAAAAACAATTGTTTACATAACAATACAATAAATTAAAAAAAAAAAACTATATAACAATACAATTAAAAAAATTAAAAAATATAATATATAACAAAACAATAAAAAACAAAAACAAAAAAATTAAGATTTAAAATTAAAAACAATAAAAATAAGATTTAAAATTTAAAAAAATAAAAATGGAATAGAAAATCAAAAAATTCTAAAAAAAAAAACAAAAAAAAACAATTTAAATAATGAAACCACTAATATATTTATGATAAAAAAAACGAATAAAAATATAATAATACAACTATTTATTTTTATGTCCATGGTCATTTTATGGATTTTTCTGTCTAGATGAACCTATAAACCCTAAAAAAGATAAAAATTATAAATTCTTGTCCTTAAAACCCTAAAAAATTTAGGTTTTTTGCATTTTTTTCACTAAAAAATATATATAAAAGTTATGTTTTTCGAACCTAAAAACCTTAAAAAAGCAGTTTTTAAACACACAAACTATAGAAAACAGATTTTCCCCAAAATTGTCTTTAAATGGACAGAATAGAAGGAAAACTAACCTTTAAAATGCAAAAAACTATTGTCACCAATGCCAACACAACGTCTCCACAAAATTACCAATAGCAACACAACACCGCAAATGCCAATGCAATGCCTCCACGAAGTTACCAATGCCAATGCAACACTTGCAGAAAATTGCTCTAACAAATTTCAGAAAACTTGATCTGATGTTATGAATAGAAACAATCATTCTTATTATATAGCGAATATTGTATGTTTGGTTTACTGTTTAACGAATGTGGGATTAAAATTTAAAATTTAAAATTTAAAATATTTACATTTAGTTTATTATAGTTCATATTATAGTTAAAATACTTAATATTTGCATGTACTTATCATAGTTAATATTTTATTTAATATTCACATGTACTGAATGTTGAATAATTCAAATATAATCTCAGATAAAAATATAAAATATAAAATACTTACATGTAGTTAATTATAGTTAATATTATAGATAAAGTAGTTAATATTTGCATTTAGTTATCATAGTTAATATTTTAGTTAATATTTACATATACTCAATGTTTAAAATCATGGGATTAAATTTTAAAATTTAAAATATTTACATGTAGTTAATTATAGTTAATATTATAGTTAAAATAGTTAATATTTGCATGTTTCTCTTTTTGTTAATATTTACATGTAGTCGATCTTAAATCATTCAAATAACGAAATTATTTTAGTTTCGAAGGCATGCATGAAAGGAATATTTTGTGGATATTTTGAATAGAAAGTATGGTGAAATATTTGAAGACCAACAGTTTATTAAGAAATTTTGAAATATATTTTAGATGAATATAATGTAGGTTTAAAATTTAAAATTTAAAATATTTACATGTACTCATTATAGTTAAAATAGTTAATATTTGCATGTAGGTATTATAGTAATATTATAGTTAATACTTACATCTAGTCAATGTTAAATCGTTGAAATATAAACATTATTTTAGTTTGGAAGGCATGCATGATAGAAATATTTTGTAGATATTTTCAATATAAATATTGGTAAAATATTTCAACACAAAGAGTTTATTAAAAAAAATTTAAATACATTTTTTGACTAATATTTTGTACGAAATATTTGAAATGAAAATTTTGGAGGGAAAGTTTTTCGCGAAATTTTTTTTGGGGGGGGGAGGGAATTTGGAGGGAAAATTTTTCGCAAATTTTTTTGGGGGAAAAATTTAGAGGGAAATTTTTAGTCTTAAAGATATATATTGTAAGTGGGAGAGGCATTTGTATCATTCAACCTATTCTTGTTGAAAGCCATGGTTTCTTCTGATAGCGAAGTTTTTCTTTGTACAACATCAACATCTTCATCACGCAACAACTCTATTCAGAGTGATGAATATAACGGGAGTTTGTTCACCATGAATAGAGAGTCAAAAAATCGACTTGGTCGTTATCCTAAAGATGATGAGAACAAAATTGATGAGGTGCAGCAAAATGAAATTTCTGTAAATCGAGCGCCAGTTATACCACTTACTCTTAATCCTAAGGATTATGAAAGCAACAGCGATGAAGGGCATGATGAAGAAATTCCAGAGTCAAAAGTTTCACTTCGTCTTAATCCCAAGGATTATGAGGACACCATTGATGAAGAGGGAGATGAAGAATATCCACTTCAGCTTAATCCTAAGGATTATGTGAGAACAACAAATGAAGAGGGGAATGAAGAATTTGTAGAGTCAAAATATCCACTCTGTCCTAATCCTGAGGAGTATGCCAGCACCATTGATGAAAAGGGGGATGTAAAATTTCCAGAGTCAAAATATCAAATTCGTCCTAATCATAAGGATTATGTGAGCACCACTGATGAAGAGGGGAATGATAATGTTTTAGAGTCAAAACATCCACTTCGTCCCAATCCTAAGGATTATGCCAGCACCACTGATGAAGAGGGAAATGAAAAATTTACAGCGTCAAAATTTCCACTCCGTCCTAACCCTAAGGATTATGCAAGCACCACTGATGAAGAGGGGGATGAAAAAATTCCAGAGTCAAAATTTCCACTTTGTCTTAATCCTAAGGATTATGTCAGCACCACAGATGAAGAGGGGAATGAAGAATTTGCAGAGTCAAAATATGCACTTCATCCTAATCCTAAGGATTATGTCAGCACCACTGAGGAAGAGGGGAATGAAGAATTTGCAGCGTCAAAATATCCACTTTGTCCTAATCCTAAGGATTATGCTAGCACCACTGATGAAGACGGGGATGAATTTCCAAAGCTAAAATTTTCACTTCATCCTAATCATAATGATTATAATTTAACCACTGATGAAGGGGGGGATGAAGAATTTCCAATAATTATAGATTCAAGGCATTCACTTATTCCTAATCCTAAGGATTATGAGAGCATCAGTGAGGAAGGAGAGGGGCAGGATGAAGAAATTCTAGTGAATACAAATTCAAAGCTTCCACTTATGCCTAATCCCAAGGATTATGAGAGCACCACTGAGGAAGGGGAGGATGAAGAGTTTCTTGCAAATGATAATTTTAGAGGCACAAATCTGAATATTGCATTTTCTCTAAGTGATCATTTCAAAGACACTCATGGTGATGAAGAATTGAATCCTCCCAGGGAAGAATTTGAAAGCATGGGTCAAGATGGTGAATAATTTCTTCTGAGTTGGGGTTACAAAAGCGCCAATGATTCTTGTGAAATGTTTTCTTCAAGTGATGATGGTAAAGAAAATTTTCCAAGCAATGATGTTGATGAATTTCTTAACTATGTTGAGGATGATGATAGTGAGGATAATATTCCTCCTAATGGTGATGAAACTACTTTTACAAATGATGATGGAATGATGAAGCTATTGCAAGAAAATATTGCAACTAGGAGTTGGAGTAGACCTTTTCATATCAATCCAAAACATTCCAGTTATACAAGGGTGAGGAAAAAATATCTCACAAAAAAAAGCTCTGTCGTTCATGTTGTCGAAGGGATTGCTTGAAACATATGGATTTCAACTTTGTTTTGGAGAAAAGGAAAACATATATGTCAATGAATAAAAGCATGCAAAATTCATATTTAGTGGGTTGCATGCAATCTACACTAGCAGGTTATGATTATCATATTGGGAATGTATTACTTTGCAGAAAGGCGTTCAAAATGTTGTATTCAATTGGTAATTGTCGTTTGTCAAGAATCCAGGATAGATTGGAAAAGGATCCCACATATTATTCAGAAGCACGTTATAAACGGGAGGTGGGGCCGTTTGCAAATAATGCTAAGACATGGATGAAAGACTTCTTTTCAAATCATGGAGAGTGTATGCCAAATAAAGACACAATACATATTCCAGATAATTTCTCGAGACGAGAAATATTCATGTTATACAAAGATTATGCAGAAGCTGTTGAAGGAATTGGTAATTTTATTACATATTGTTATTTTACAAGGATATGGAAAACTGAATTCAACAATGTTCGTATTCCTAAGAAGACAAGGATGGGGATTTGCAGCACATGTGCTTCTCTTAAAGAAAAAAGAGATAAATGTCAAGGGGCAGAAAGAGGTATGTGTTCAAAACATTGTTTTTTAAAATTTGATACTTATCAACTATGAAAATATATTTATTCATATGTTTCTTTTATTTTATGTACAAATTCTGTTGTCAAAGAACTTCAAGACCATCGCAATCAGCAAACAATTGAAAGGAAAAAGTTGTATAAACATCGAAAGAAGTGTTATGATCATCCAAATAAATATCTGGGATTGATAATTGATGGTATGGACCAAAAGAAAACACTTCTTCCACATTTTTTCTGCACGCCAAAAAAATTACAGGAGGAAAATTTCATTCAGTTTCACTTGGTTGGTTGTATGGTATTTAATGAGAAGATGTTTCCAAGAATTTTCTTCACAACTCCAAATATTCACAATGATGCAAATATGACCATAACTATAATCCATGATGTGGTTACTCATTGGTTTGGTATTCTTCCTGAAGTTTTGTATTTACAATTAGACAACACAAGTCGTGAAAACAAAAATCAAGTTGTTTTTGGGTATCTAAACATGCTCGTTGAATTAGGGATTTTTAAAAAGACAAAGGTTGGTTTCCTTATTGTTGGGCATACTCATGATCATATTGATCAAATGTTCAATCGTTTTTCAGTAACATTGAGGAGGAAAGGTGTTGGGAGTCTGCCATCATTAATTGAATGTATTAAGAAATCGTACATTCTAGAGCCTTCTTTTCATGTGTTGGAAGAAACTATTGACATGCGAAGGTTTATTTTTGGATCGCATGGTGAGGAGAAATGCATTGAACAACTTAATGACATTAGCTTCCAACATTAATTTCGTATCAAAAAAAATGATGGGATAACACTTATATGGGGCAAGAAGTATTCAATTGTTGAAGAATGGGGGCATCATCAGGTTTAGCATTTTTGAAGTTCATTCCAAAGCGTCCAATATTTTCATCAAAGATATTGTTATTAAAGTCAGTTGTTGAACTCCATAATGCACGAAGGCATAAGAGAGACATAAATTATTCAAAATGTCCAGAGGAAATTAAAATATGTATTAAAGATACATATGAGTACTTCGATGTTGCTGATTCAGTTTGGTAGGAGACTTTTTTCAATAATCAAAGTGATATGATTTCAACATCAATAAATGTGAATACGCTTTTGAAGACTCCTTTTTTTTGCCACAAAATATACCAAATGAACATCAGGAAACATACATTGTAGAAAAACAAGAGCCTCAAGCTATTATTAATTCCCCACAGGTAGAGGAAAGAGAAATCTATATTGGTTATAGAAGATAATGTGCACAACGTGAAGCCATGGAAGACCTTTAGAGGGGTTCTGTGCAGGATGTTAAGGAGGGTTGCATGATAGCAGTGTTAGTAGATGAAGATCCACTTGGATATCCATTCTGGATTACCAAGGTTATAAAGGTCATTAATGAAAATGAAGATATTACAATTGTTTATGTACATTGGTATGCCACAAGTACCCACCCTTTCAATGGTGTGTACAAGCCAGAGATGGTACTTGAAAAAAGAATTGGCAGAAAGAGAAAAATAAAGGGCACAAATATAAATCGTCGTCGCACAGATGTCTTAAAATTGGAGGATGTCGACATACTTGTGTATGACTTAAATTTGAAAAAGAGAGGAACTCTTCGGTTGCAAACCATAAATATTTTGAAGAAATTTCTACCAGAACAATTACTGTTGAGATGGGACTCTACAGAATGTAGTCGTAGTTCTACAAGACTTTTGAACTCTGAAATGGTGGACATGCATGTTGACTCAGATGGAGCACTAGTTTATGAAAGAGAATAATATGGATCATCTTCATCTGCATTGAGCCATTCATCTGAAGATGTAGGTTCTAACGGTGTGCCAGAACCTATGGTTTATTTTGAATAACTATCTAAGACACTTTTATGTAATTGATGTTTGCATGGTAACTTGAAATAAAAAATTTGACTTCCATCTCATTTTTCATGAAGTTATGAGGCATTTCTATGTTTGTTGGATTATATGTTTTAATTATAAAGAATTCATCTCTTTAGAATACCTACAACGCAACAATGAATTACAAAAATAATTTATGTTATATTCAATGTACCAATGTTGATATTTTGATTATAAGTAAAATAGAAAATAGAAACTAATGTTGAATTTTTAGATTATGCAGTGATATTACTATGATATTATGTATTGTTACCATTTGGTATAAGATACTTTTAAAATTTTTAATAATTATATGCATCATTGAAAGGGGACACTTTGTTTTGATGCTTGATTTTTAGGGTATGGTTGAAATTAGATTTAAATTTGTCTTATGCTAAGATTTGAAAAAAGATAAGTTTTTATCCTTTAAAACTTAAATTACTCTTACTTTTTTCTGTTCAATGATAATTTTTTCATTTACTTATTCATTTTTTTTAATTGTTTAAGTCTTATAATTTCTCCATAATTTCATTGTTCAAGTATGTTGAAAACTTAAGATTGAAAAACTTTAGATTTACAACTTGTCATTAAGGTTTTTATGTGCTACCAAATTTTATCTTTAATGTTATGGTTGACAATAATTACAATTTTAGGGTTTTTAAGAGTCAAGATATTTTATGTTTAACAATATGGATGAAAATTGTTTGAAATGATAAGCCCTTTAGACATGTTTTTGTTTATCTTTAACATCATCTATCAAAAATTTTAGAAATTTACGATTTTAAAAAATGTCCTAATATGTTGTCTTTAATTCCATTGTTACAAGTGTCAAAAGTATGACAAAAATTTTTTTTTGTTATTCCAGCATCAACTGGTTTTGTTTTGAGGGTGTTTTTTCAATCCTTTTTTCAAGAAACAATTTTGTTTTTAGCATAATTTTATAAAATGTTGAAATTTGACCTTCAAAAAAAACCAAGTGCATTCTGGAATACACACTTTTTGTTTTTGGGGTGTTTTTTCATGTTTTTTGAGTCTTTTTGGGCTAGAGTTCTCGCTTTGAGGTAATAGTTCTCATTTCATCGGTAACTATGTTTTATGAACACTTTGTCCATATTATTCACTTTTTGACTACTGGGAGTGCGCCTGATGAATACTCGATGCAGTAAAATAAGATCTGGTTTCATGCACAGTTGATTTTACACTGATTGTTGGTCAATTGTACAAGGTAGGGGAAGATGAAGCGATGAATCTGTCACAAGATGTGGATGTTGTCCTGAATAAATTGAACCAAACCTATCAGAGCATCAATCTCACCATAGAGGCGCTGACTTCTTAAAAATTAGTGGACACAACACCGAGTGCAGCCGATCAGATCGAGGGCATCCTTGTGCCCTTCATTTTTGGCATCAAAGAATTGAAGTCAAATATGAAGACCCCAGTACCTCTGTAACTTGGGATGAGTCACAAGATTGTGTTGGGGGATTGTTAGAGCAGGGTCCCTTAGGATGAAAATTTTGAGTAAATTAATAATTATTTTTGTAGTTTTGAGTCTCATGCACTAATCAATACACAGGTTAAGGGGTTTTGGGGTGGGTCAAAGCCCCTTCATGAGTTGTAATGAGCTAAAGGGTAAAACTAGGATTCGAAAACCATAGTTTGTGGACCTTAGATGAGCACAGGCTAAGAAATAAAAGAAGACTATATTGAGTCAGATAGAAGAATTTATAATGATGTTTTAATGGATTATGATATGTTCTGAGCTGTGAAGCAAATATGTAGTGTCTAAAAGGTTCCAACTGGCTGTGTGCACAAAGACCTTAGTTTGGTTGTGTGCATACATCGTTGGCTGTGTGCACGAGTGGCTCTGAATAATTTTAAAGGGTTTATGACTGTGAATGAATAAATAAGTGTTTTCAGTAAATCTAAGTACGAAATGCATCTGTGATATGTTTCTGTAATATGTTTTCTTATGATTTGTGTTATGTATGACTCGATAAGTTGTGGATGTATTTCAATGCTTAATATGAAGGTTAGATTCATAGATTTATTAATTTAAGACCTATATAGATATTTATTAAGACTGTTAAGGGATTGTGAAGCCATTTTCTGTGTGCGTGCATGAAATCCTACGTAAATTGACCTAGATCTGTTTGTGGTAAGGGTTTACGTCATGAAGGCCAGTTTGTTATTATGTTGTGAAACTAGCTCCAAAAATAGATGAAAAGAGATATCGACACCTTAGAAATAATCAACTTCGAGGGGGAAACCTCCAATACATTACATGAATGAACAATTCTTGGATGGTACAAATTACAAAACCTCCTTTCTATATATAGGATTCCATGGGGCCACAATGTAATCCTAGTTGACCTAACAATAATAATTTAAGGGCACAATAATAACAATATGGGGGTTACAGGGGTACAATAATAACAATAAGGGGGTTACACTAACAATAATAAGGGACTATACTAGTAATATAGGGACTTAACATGCCCCTTTCCTTCAAAAAGTGTTGTCCTCAATGCCTGAGTAGCTCTGGGTGCTTCTGTATAA
The DNA here is from genome assembly GCA_034641835.2 of Pinus albicaulis. Classification (NCBI taxonomy): domain Eukaryota; kingdom Viridiplantae; phylum Streptophyta; class Pinopsida; order Pinales; family Pinaceae; genus Pinus; species Pinus albicaulis. Next base: position 584,245,111 of record CM076570.1, read on the forward strand.
AATTCTCATCCTCCCATGTAGTATCTTTAGTGGGTAAGTTCTTCCACTTGATGAGATACTCTGAAATTGATTGATTTCGTAGCTCTAGAGTTCCTCTCTCCGTGACTGCTTCAGGTTCCAATATGATTCTTCCTTCCTCATCAAGTTCAGGCAATATTGTTTGAACTGGAAGATTTTCACCTATAACCTTCTTTAAGCATGAAACATGGAAAATTGGATGCACTCGTGAAGAAGCAGGAAGCTCCAATTTGTATGCCATAGTACCAATCTTTTGCAACACCTTGTAAGGACCATAGTACTTTGGCGATAATTTATTATCCTTATTAGCTTGCTTGAGAGACATTTATTTGTATGGCTGTAGCCATAAAAATACCCAAACTCGTACATCAAAACTTCTCTTGCTGTGATGTTGTTCTACCTATTGTTTCATTCGATTTTGTGCCAAATTCAGGTTATCCTTTAAGAGTTGGAGAACTTCTTGTTGATGCTCTATGTGATCTTCCACTACTTTAACCTTTGATTTTTCTCTTAAAGATGATGTGATGGATGGTGGATGATATCCATAAAGTGCCATAAATGGGGTCATTTTTTCTGTAGTATGGAAGGAAGTGTTATACCACCATTCAGCGAGAGATAACACTTGACCCATTGTGTTTGTTTATCAGATACAAAACAACAAATATATCCTTCCAAAAATGTATTTACTATCTTAGTTTGACCATCGGATTGAGGATGATAAGATGAGCTATGAGCTAATTGAGTACCCAAACAAGAAAATAACTCCGTCCAAAAATTTCCAGTAAAAATGGGATCTCTGTCGCTCACAATAACCTTTGGGTTTCCATGTAGCTTTTCAATTGTTTCCATAAATGTAGTTGCAACTGTACTAGCTTTAAATGGATGAGATAATGCACAAAAGTGTGCATACTTGGTAAGTCTATCAACTACCACCATGATGACAATCTTTCCTTCGGACTTAGGTAAACCTGTGATAAAATCCATTGAAATCTCCTCCCAACGTTGACTTGGAATGGATAAAGGTTATAGAAGTCCCGAGGTCTTAATTGTCTCAACTTTATTCTGCTGGCAAACCAAACATTCCGCCACAAACTTTTGAATATCAGATTTAAGGCCATCCCAAAAAAATTCTTTCTTCACCCTGTGGTAAGTTTTTAAAAATCCTGAGTGTCCTCCTAAAGGAAAAGTGTGCAATTCCAGAAGAATATTTTGTTTTAGTTGGGAATTCTTACAAAGATATAAGCGATCTTTGTACCATAAGGAATCATTTTCCAACTAAATGTATCAGATGTACTAGGATCTTGCTGCAACTTTTGAATGAGTGTCCATACATCTTTGTCCTTCTTCCATTCATCTCTTGCTTCGGTTATCCAATCTGGTTGGATAATAGAAATGGCATAAAGAAATGCTTCCACCTCTTCATTCTTTCTTGAGAGTGCATCTGCAACAACATTAAGCTTTCCTTTTTTGTAGATTATTTCAAAGTCATAACCCAACATCTTTGTGACCCATTTTTGCTGCTCTTCTGAAGATAGTCTTTGTTCCAAAAAGTGTTTAAGACTATCATGACTAGTTTTTACCTTGAAGTGTCTTCCCATTAGGTAAGTTCTCCATTTCTTTAGTGCATGCAGTATTGCTAACATTTCCTTCTCATAAATAGGTTTCTGTAAATACTTTCCTTTGATTGGATGACTTTCAAAGGCAATGGGTCTTCCTTCTTGCATTAAAACAACACCAATTCCATTTTCTGAGGCATCACATTCCACAATAAAGGTTTTTGTGAAGTTTGGCGTAGCTAAGACCAGTGCTAGGCACATTGCCTCTTTAAGATGTTCAAAGGCCTTAGTTGCTTCAGGAGTCCATGAAAATGCATCTTTCTTCAATAATGTTGTTAGAGTTGCTGCTATTCTCCCATAATTCTTAACAAACTTGCGATAATACCCTGTTAACCCGAGAAATCCTCGCAACTGCTTTATGGTTGTGGGGACTTTCCATTCCTTAATGGCTTTAAATTTGTTAGGGTCTACCTTAACACCCTCGTGAGATACAATATGACCCAGATATTCCACCTCTTGTACTCCAAAGAAACATTTGGATGTTTTTGCATATAATTGTTTCTCCTACAATATTTTGAGCACCCTGTCAACATGTTCAACATGATCCTTCCAAGACCTGCTGTAGATTAGTATATCATCAAAAAATACTAGCAAAAATTTTCTAAGGAAGGGTTTGAAAATGGAATTCATCAACCCTTGAAATGTAGAAGGTGCATTGATAAGGCCAAAAGGCATGACCAAAAATTCATAATGACCCTCATGAGTTAGAAATGTTGTTTTTGGAATATCTTCAGTCTTCATTCTAATTTGATGATATCCTAAATGAAGATCCAACTTGGTAAAATAAATTGCTCCATGTAATTCATCCAATAATTCATCAATCACAGGAATGGGAAATTTATCTTTAATGGTGAGCTTATTGAGATCCCTATAATCTGGACACATGTGCCATGATCCATCCTTCTTATGTACCAATACTACAGGAGCAGAGAAAGAACTTTGACTAGGTTGAATTATACCAGCCTCTAACATTTCTGAAATCATATATTCAATTTCGCTCTTTTGGACATAAGGATATCTATAAGGCCTAATGATTGGAGTAACACTTCCGAGAATCAAATGAATATCTTGATCATGATCATGAATAGGTGGGAGTCCTTTGGGAGTTTCAAACACCTTGGAATGATTGTCCAAGACTTTTTGGAGATCTGTAGAAATAGATAATTTTGATGTTGGAACTTCTAGTGAGCATAATTGTGTAATTATGCCTCGTTGTTCTTTCTTTAGAAGCTTTGTCATGACATTAGAGCTTATTATCTTTCCTGGATTCCCTAAAATACCCCTTAATTAAACTTCCTTACCTTCTGAAAAAAATTCAAGAAAAGTTCCTGAAAACTAAAAGCTACAGTCCCCAAAGATTGTAACCATTGTACTCCTAGTACCACATCAGCATCTCCCATAGGAATCGAAAGCATTAGACTATTCAATAAATATTCCCCCATGGTTAGCATGATATTATGGCATTTTCTAGGGAAATTTATAGTTCCTCCATTTGCAACCATCACTTGACATTATGGTGCTGAGTATAGGAAATAATTCAATTCCTTGGCTACCTTACAATGAATAAAATTATGGGTAGTACCTGAATCAATCAACACTATTACCTTTTTCTTCTTGATATGTCCTTCTATCTTAAGAGTTTGAGGGAGTGGTAATTCCTACCAATTCATTACATGATATGGTCGGACTCATTTCTTCCTCTTCTAGGGTTGGTTCCTAGTGCATACCCTCTTCTTTTGAAAATTCTTGTTCATTTTCTTCTTCCTCTTCACAATCTATGTAAAATAATTTCTTCTCAGCACACTTATGACCTTTAGTGTATTTTTTATCACAACTGTAGCAAAGCCCTTTTTCTCTTTTTTCTTCCAATTATTGTGGTGTCAACCCTGTAGGTTGTGGAAATCTAGGAGTAGCAACATTTCCCTCTTTATAGAATTGAGTCGTAGGCTTCCTTTTCACCATAATTTTACATTCAATTTTTCTTGCCAACCTGAATGCCTTCTCCAATGAATCAGGTTCCAAAACACGAACTTCATGTTGGATGTTATCCTTGAAAGTACCTATGAAGAGATGTTTCCTATGTTCCTCTAAAATATTAGTTACCCTTATATTCAATTTTTGGAAGTCCTCAATGTGATCCCCCACTAAACACTTTTGTTTGAGATTTATCAATTGGCTAAAGAAGGTGTTGCTCTTTGTATCCTCATAATGTGCTATCATTTTCTCCATAAAAATTGACCAAGTGATAATTTTTTTACGAGAGAAAAGCCATCAATACCATACAAATGCATTTTGTTCTAAATGTAAAGTTGCGATGCGTACCTTTTGTGTGTTTTGCACATTATTGAGATCAAAATATTGCTCCATCTGTAGTATCTATGTTACAGGATCCTTTCCATCAAATTTCCTCATATCCATTTTTGGAATATGGTGATTCTTCCCTCCAACAATAGAGTTTATGAAATCACGATTAATAGTTATTTTGTTCTCATCATGAGTTTACTCTACTATCTTTTCACCATTAGGAAACATTTCTTGTATCAACTTTTCCAAACCTTCGATGTCTACTTTTAGATCTTTCTTCATGTTTTCCATGTTTTCTTTCATTTTTTCGTCGATCTTAGCTTCCATGTCATCCATCTTAGCTTCCATGCCCACTTCCATGCCATCCATCTTAGCTTCCAAACCATTCATCCTAACTTCCATACCTTTCTTTAAACCATCCATCTTATTTTCCACGCCTTTCTTCAAAACTTCCATTTCATTTTTTGTTGTTCTTTGCGAGAGCGAAATTTGTTGCACTTTCTCTTGTAATTTTGATATGTCATGTTGCCATTCTTTGTCTTCATGAGTCATAGTAGAGCCTTCTAAAGGCTTAATGGGTGTTGAATTATTTTTAGGGGCCATTTTAGAATCCAATACTGATATCTATTCTACAATATGCGCTTGGAATTAGTTCAACTTGATTCTTCAAACAAGACTTATGCAATTCAGAAAAACAAAATACACACCTTTTACTTGCTTTTGAGGAGCTTGATATTGAAATTAAATTATCTCTATAATTACGGATCCTCAATATCTGAAATTCAGATTTATAGTAGCCCTCTGAAGCCTCTTTCAAGTGCCACAGTTTTGATCTGATTTGGATTCTTCAAGGCAAAGTTATGTCCAATCTCGCACAATGACCCAATTTCGGACTGGTTCAGTAAAGAAAACTTGTGTGACTTGCCACGTGTCACTGTTTCCTCCTTTGGCTCTGAAATTGATAGACCAAAAAATAAATTATGTGTACTTAGGCCACTTTTTACAGCATTCCAATCCAATGCTCAGAGAGAGAGCTATGAAGATTTTCCCATGATCACCTCTTTGAGATGAAATTAAGAAGCCTCAAAAAGCCCTAAATTCCATAGATCATATCTCTGAAAATTTTGCGAAACAATATTTGAAATTTTGTGAAATTGTTCCTCGGGATTTTAGCTTCACACTCTAAAAATTTCAGCTTCTGAACCATCGTAGAAAAAACATTATTACGAAAATAAGACAATGACCTATTTAGGTTAAATTCAGGAGCCTGCAAAATGAACTAACTTTCACAGATCATATCTCCAAAAATATTGCGAACCAAGCTCTGAAATTTTGTGATGATTTTCCTTAGGATTTTGGCTCCGCACTCAAAAAATTTAGATTCTGAACCTTCATATAAAAAATGTTATAGCAAAAATGACACGCTGACCTGTTTGGAGCAGCGAAACCCTAGAATCTCAAAGCTCTAATACCAAATGTTGTGAAACCAACTCCAAAAATAGATGAAAAGAGATATCAACGCCTTATAAATAATCCACTTCGAGGGGGAAAACTCCAATACATTATATGAATGAACTATTCTTGGATGACATAAATTACAATAGGAGTCCATGGGGCCACAATGTAATCCTAGTCTACCTAACAATAATAATTTAAGGGCACAATAATAACAATATGGGGGTTACAGGGGTACAATAATAACAATAATGGGGTTACCCTAACAATAATAAGGGACTATACTAGTAATATAGGGACATAACATATTATTATAGATCTGAGGACACCCACATCATTTAATTCTCTCTTAGGGTGTGGAAACTTGGCTCCAACACCCCCCATACTGCTTCAGGTGAGACTTTGACCCACGCAAGTAGGTCGCTGCTGAATGGGCAAGTAGTAAGAGGGTTTTTTTGGCTAATCTTAACTCTGAACCTGGGTTAGGATGCCTCAAGCCAACAATGATAGACATCCTACCTCTTTCTGATGCTAATGTTTGCCTTTGGTTTCATCCTTACTTCTTTCACTTCCACGCTCATGATATTGTCTTCGTTGGTGAAGAAAAATTCCTGCAAGGAAGAAAAAGTGGAGAAAAAATATGGATGCAAAGTATAACCATCTCTAGTAAAATATATGTAGAATATAAAGGATCACTACAATAAATATGCAAAAATAGACACATTTATGGAAAGGAAACACATAATGTATTATTAATAGAATGGTAAAGGGAGAAATAAAACTAGAAGCCTTGATGTTGGATGACTCCTTTAGGTGAGACTCCAAGTTATATATTCAACTCTTCAAAAATATTCCTCCTTCACAGATGGGAAACAATTGGGCATGCTTCATCTCATGGGATCGAAACCAACCATTAGTGGATGGTATGGGTTTCATTTATAGGGAAGGAGAGGGAAATGAGGATCCATAAAAGGTGGGAGGCTTTCCATGTATTAATGGAAATGCCCATGGAAATAGGATCCATGGCCATGAAAGAGAGGTTTGACTCCTATCATGAACAACCTGAAACCATGTCGTCGTTCTCGAGGCTTATAGTAAGGGAATCTTCTCCTCCATTTTTGGGAAAATAGACCAAAGAGAACTAGCACAGATTTTCCTGAAAAAGTCACACTTCTAGTACTAGACACATGTTTTGCAAAAGGTGATAAGTGTGGTTCAGTAGATATGCATAGCGCACTGGGATTTTAAAATATGGTTTTTGACAAGATTTCTAGAATATTTATAAATCTAGTCTTCTTTCACTTCTTCCTAGATGTTATAGGCATGTTTGATGGAGAACATATTTTGCAACACTGGTAGCATGGTGACCCAAAGTGGAGTTTTAAAAACAATATATAGTATATTCCTCGTAAATCATGAAGTCAAAATGAGAAGTGATGGCTGAAGTATTTTACAAGTAAAGGCAAGGACTTTAGAGAACCACCATCAAGAGACTTGCAAATCAAACATGACACAATATATATGACATCTCTGATGGAAGTATGTCTATAAATACATATCTAAGCATGTGTCTAACAATACATGGATCCATGGCATGGACACAACAATCCAACTAAAAAGGATCATGAATATATGAAGACATTAATCCATGGCATGGGTGCATCCATCCGACTAGAAAGGATCATGTGCACAATCATGAATAACTCCATGCAACCTAGATTCATCAAAGGAAACCCAAGGTCTTCCCCTCTATCTTAACTCATCCAAATTATGAATCTGACCATGTGAATAGATGTGTTGAAGTTGAACAGGGTATAAACTACTTGATTGTCGGTTAATGATGTGAACTGTTAACAGGAATGAGAGAAACCACCAGTGATGATGATGGCTCTCAAGGTACAGTAGCACAATCTACGAGTGTGAATAATGGAGCTAAATTCAAAAACTAGTAGAATCATTCAATCCAAGTCCAATGATGTGAACCTAACGTCAAAAGTGAAGAAACTTCCTTTGAGGTATGCAAGCTCCAAGGTACTGAAAGGGGGTTTCTATACCATGTTCCTTGATAGTGAGATCGAGTTGATAGTAAGTAATCTGTCAAAGGAGGGCCATAATATTTCCCATGTCATCGACAGGAAACATAGTATTTGAAGAGTTGATAAGAGTGATTCAGGATTGATGTAGAGAAGGTAAACCAAGGTATAAGTGGTTTGAATTTTCATATTGGGAATTCAATTAAACATATTAGGACTTCTCTTGAACATATCGGAGACATGACTCCCGAATTTGGCAGCATTTGACTCAAAATAGGATCAGAGGTCATGATCGAAATATGATATAATAGAATGAGAGGAAAAATGGATTTCCAAAAAATAGGAAGAAAAGTGACGAAGCGAGGATATCCCAAACCCAACACGAGACATAGATAAATTTCATGTTCAAGAGTGACATGTTCCCTTTCAGACGAAATACAAGATATGTGTTTCCTTCAATTTTCCCCCACTATTTCTAGTGAGCACCTCTTTATTTTTTATCGCAAGTTTCAAGAGGATACCATATTCTTAGCGTATAAGTTCACCCTTTGGATGAATCCATCCTAGTAATTTTAATGAGCTGTAGGAAGGAGTAACTCAGTCTCGTCATGGTAACAAGCCATTCATCATTTATTTTTTTGAGTCTGAAAGAGGGGTAAATTGACATCTTTTTCATGTTTATGGATTTTTAAAAATAAGCAGAAAAGAAAGCTCCATATGTTCCTTTTTTTAAATATTCTCTCAAATCCAAAAAGGTAGAAAACAATAATCAAAAGAACCTCTTAGTCATGTTTTACTAAGGTATTCCTTTTGCATCATTATTCTATCTCAGTATTGAAAATGGTTAAAATTAGACTGAGAATACATCTTTTCATTCACTTTTAAAAGCTCTAAAATACAAGTGCTCGACAATATTTTCATATTTCAAGAGTCAGAAAAGAAATGGAAGATGACACCACCTGGAGAAACAAGTGGTATAAAATGCAGAAAATGGTTCTGATGATTATGGAACTTCTCAAAAACATGTAAAGGTCAAGAGGTTAGCTAAAAATATCACTCATCACAGTGGTTCGCAAGGCAAGGTTAAAACAACCAAGTGAGAGTGTATGATTGGCCAAGTAGATGGTGACAATGGAAGGAGAAAACCAAGGCTCATATGGTAGAAGAGGAAGATAAAATGGAAATCATGAGGGGTGTATAGGAATGGTTTCATTTTTTACACAATCTTGAAACATCAAAATTATGCTTCATAACCCTTGAAGATGGTTTCATTTTACACAAGCTTGAAACAGAGACAAACTATGCTTGAGATAATTTTGCATGCCCCGAGTATAATGACTCAATTTGAGGTACATTACCCCCAAGCTTTATTTCATTCACCTAAGCATACTACTGGTTACTAATAGGTGGATGGAATGAAGGTTCATTTCTGAGATCAAGTGAAAGACTCGATTGGGAATTTACAAGATATAATCAAAGACTTGAATTGAAAGGGGATTTGTTTCATTTTTTAATGAGATTGACACAGGAAAATAACTATTCTCATAGGGAACTATTTCATTTTTTAACAAGGTTGACATAGTAAAAGAACTATCCTCATAAGCAATGTATTTCATTTTTTAAGGAGGTTGACACAGTAAAATAACTATCCTCATGGAACCTTGTTTCATTTTTTAATGAGATTAACACAAGAAAAGGAACTATGGTCTGAAAATTTGTTTCGTTTTTTAATGAGCTTGACACAAGACAAGGAACTATGCTCTGAACACCTTGTTTCATTTTTTAAGGAGCTTTAAAAAAGAGGAACTTTGCTTCGACATCTTGATCATAGCCAATAGGAGGTCATGAATTCCAACATGTTCTCATAATATGGGAGAAAAACACTCTGGAAAGGATACATATCAAGGGATCTAATGGGAACATCAATATATGCGGGCATGGAACATGTTTCCACATAATTAACCTGTGTCGGGGAAGATACTACTTTCATATAAGAACCATTGAGGGATGTTGGTTGATTAGGAGTCAAAATATAACCAATGTATGAAATCTGATCAATGTTCCTAATTATTTCTTCATGCAGGAAACACATCACACTGAAGAGAGAAGAGGAAAGAGATCCCATGACATAAATATAGTCATGACCCAGGAGTAAAATAAAATCCAAAGGGCCCTAGACAACCATTACATCGATATTGAAATTTTTTTCTCCTAAATTAATAGGAAAATTAGGAAGGATCCTTAACTGTTGGCTAGTTCCTTTGTTAAAATCCAACATATTTTGGGTATTGGGAACAAGCTGTGGAGAACCTAAAGCTTTCCAAGTAGTTGAGGACATAATACTAGCATATGTGCCTTCATCTATGACTCTGCCACGTACAGGTATATTATAAGCTTATACTCTGATATGAAAAGGTACGTAAGAAGGAATACTATATCCTTCCAGTCGATTCTAATCAAAAGAAGTGACCATACTATTATCACTCCATAATTTTGAGGTTGAAGAAAAACTACAGAGGCAACATCAAAACTGCTTCAGGCCTAGGATCTAGTCCTCCTAGACACAGAGAGGGATCTCTCTGTTAGATATAGCTTTGTTTATAGGGGCATTTTAGGCTAGTTAATAGATTCAGAGTTTGGATTTTGAATTGGTTTGGTGGGAAGAGCAAGGGAAAGCCATTGGGAAATGGAGTCAAAGAGGCTGAGGTGATTAAATGCAGAAATATCAAGCATGAGTGAAGCAGGGCAAGATAGGTGCACTACCATAGATATTTCAGACTTTTGAATGGATTATGAAAAGAAGAAATGTAAGGATAGTTAGAGACTGAGGAGTAGTTAATAATTCCTCAATCTGTCCTAGGATGTAAATTTCAACAGAAACCAAGGATAAATTAAGAATTCCTTGCTTTGGAATCAGTGGAAAAAATAGACTATTGTAACACGGCCATAATAGGGTGCTCTTGATAACAAATCCTATTATTCACACTTTTTGTTTTGCAATAATAATTCTGAAATACATGGAAAGAGAGACAATGGAAAAACACACAAAAATAGGAGAATACCTCGCCATTTCAGACACCACATGAACCCTGAATAGTTGATCTTGTATTACTCTTCAAATAGTCACTTGAAATTCAATGAACAATACTATAGAATGGGATTGTTCCTCATCGCAGATTCCCCCCCCCCCCCCATTATACTTCAAACAGTGAAGTATATATGCTAATCCTACTAATTGATTACAGTCGATATTTTCACTAACAATTATTTTATTTTTACCATGTAACAGAGAAGGACTAACATCATTTGATATGTGAAAATAAATTAGTTGAAGTTATTAAGTATATCCAGACATTTGGCACTATCTTGATTCCCTTTAAACTCTCAATTCGATCGAAGCTCCCATCTTCTCTCCGAAAATAGAGAAACTATTATAAAAATAATGACATGTATAACTAATCAACAGTCTTTAATGGAGTGATTGTAATAGGGGTGACATGCGTAAAAATTTGTGCTACTAATCAGGATGTTGTTATTAAAAAAACTTATTTTCCTTTCATAAGAATAACGATTTTCCTTCATTGGTTGATCTTCGTGCTATCTTGAATATGAGTAAGTGCTAGGACAACTGAAAGATATGCCTGTGACAAGATTTTCAAACTTGATTGTACTTTTATTCTTCTGCACGTAGTCATCATCAAGCCTCAATGTCAGAAGTAACACCATATACATACTCTGTTAGCCTCACAGATGGACTGTAGTGGAGCTACGGTGGCAGGAGTGGGTAGGTGGATGTGGAGCTGAGGTGGCGGGAGCTAGTAGGTAGTATCAGAGCGGAGGGAAATAATATTTTGGGGGGTAGTGGAGTGGTAGGCAGTATCAGAGCAGGGGGGTGTGAAGTAGCCACGGTGCACCACATAGCGAGAACAACAGCGAGAGATATCGCCCATTTCAGACCCCCATCCCACGGTTAAAGCTCAAAGGCCGAGGGGGGGCCAAAAATTTATGTTGATTGTCAGATCAAAGTGGGGTGCGGTGGATGTTGGGAAAGGTGAGTAGAGTTCAACGAGGTGAATGTGACGTGGCAAGGAGGTGGGGCCCAAACTCACATCGCATATTACAAATCGCAAGTCTTGGTTATGAGCGGCGGAGGTTAAATGTTATAATATGTGATGTGAAAAGTGCAATGGGTGGGGGAGTGATGTGGCAAGATGGAGGTGGGGGCTGCCCACAGCTCATAGATAGAAATTTTCAGGTTTGGTTATGAGGAACGAGAATTAAAGGCTAAATCCCACGAAGTGCGATGTGTGACCACAGAGGGTGATGTGGTAGGATAGATATGGGGCCCATTAATACCGCACATCACAAATATTATGGTTTATATTATGAGCGTGAGGAGGTAACTACTAGACTTCATGAAGTGTGATGTGGCAGGAAGTATCGCAATCAACGATGGGAAGTTTATCATAAATCAGGAGTCGGAAGTAAGTGGAAAAGGTAAGCGGTGTTGCGAACTTTGCAATGCCAAAAGATGATGGACCCCATTACAGGATTTTCAAGGGGGACAAGTGAAAATTTAGTTAATAAATGGTAATATGATAAAGGCTTCCTAAACCAAAATATAAATGATTTCAATGAATTTGAGGTGTATATAAGGGCACTATGGGTCCCACTAATCTTGCAAATAAAATTTCAGAGGTTTTTGTAGGAGACAAACATTGTGATATGTATGGATTTTGGTTTGTGAAATGCCGATTGTGATGAAAGGTAAGGGTTTCCATATGTTTGAGTGTGGAAAGTGATATATACGATATCATATATGTAATAAATTATATGTATCAGAGGCTGGCTGTGGAGGGTGGAGCTGCGTTAAATGGAATAAGTGGTAAGTTTTAAGGGATATATGATACGACTATCAGTGGGTGGGCAGAACTATGATAAAGTCCTGAAAGCATAGATATTTGGATTTGAATGGTTTTAAGGGGATTTTGGGCATTGGAATTCAGAATTTGGAAAAAATGAAGGGTAAGAGAGGGTAAATGAAATGAAATGAGGGAGAAAAACAAGTTTTCTCAACAATATTCTTTTCGGCAACACCTTCCTCCTTCATTGAACTAAAAGGAAGATTTGATTCCTTTGAAGCTCTTGACAGTCAGGATTTCCATTATTTTTCTAAAAATAAATGACAACCATGGAACATTATTTTCAATATGAGAGATCTGAGAAATAATTAGTCAGCTTGTGATACTATGAATTACAAGAGTCTAACAGTGGCTCCAGTCGGGGATAGAAGCTCCTTCAGAAGGTGTCAAGAACACTGTAGACTAGTAGCCTAATCCATTGGGCTAGCCCCAAATCTACTACAATCTTTGTGCCTGAAAACCTTTAAGCTGAAATCAACACTCTCTTCAACCTGTAGTCTGGAACACACTTGAACTAAAAGCTAGAAAGTAATCTAAAAAAGAAAAAAAACACTATGGAATTGAAACTGAAAAAATGCTCAGAGTATTGAGTTTATTTTCACACGTACCTACCCTACCCTACTAAAATTTCTCCTATTCTAAATGATACAATAATGCCAGTGCAACCAGTCAAGTAGCAGAAGAAACAAATGGACAACTTGACTACTTGTCAGGAAAATCAAAGGTATAACTTGATTATGTGTCCACATAATCAAAGCTGTAATATGTAATGGCAATTGTTGATGTATTTGATCCTTATAGAGAATACATGTTTGAAAACTTGAGCTAAAAGAACCTCCATATAATCTACTATAGGATCGATAAAAGCATGATGTATGATATTTTCTTCTAGATCTTCAATGAGTAGTTGATCAGTCGTATCCTCGGTATTAAACCTTGAAACCACATCTTCAATTTTGTACTCAAAATCATAATCATCCTCAATATGTAAGTCAAGAGGTAGTACAATTTCCTCTTTCTTTTGAGAAGAAATATTTTCCAAGAATTCTTTAGGATCTTGAAAATTATATGATTGAATTTGAGAATTCAAAACTTCAATTCCATTTTCGTATTGTTCAACAACTACCTCCAGAAAACATGTTTTAACTTAAGGACCAAATTTTCTTGATTTCAAAATGAGAAAGAAAGCCTCTAGAAAATCTCCATCAAGCTGAAATTCTGATAATTGATTCCTGAATGCATTTAAATCTTCACGAGATAAAATATATTCCACAAACCTTGTCATATTGTTCGGTAAAAAATTTGGTCATCATGTTGTGGATTTGCCATGAATGCTCAAAAGTTGGGTTCTTTGAATCATGGAGTCACCAGATGAATAATTCAGCCTTCTTGTGTCTAGTCGCTACCCACCGTTAGTAATAAGATCTGAACTTTAATGTACTTTCTAAGGAAGATAAATTTTGTGTCCCCAGTATGGTCGCCATTATGTTCTACCCCATAATTTTGAAGGTTGAATATGGAATGTAGGATGGCCAACATCAAACCGCTTTGGAATCCAAGACCTAGCCTTCCTAGACTCAGAGAGGGCTCTATCTATTATATATAGCTTTGTTTATGGGGGAATTTTAGGCTAGCTATTATTGCAAAGGCGTTTGTTTGAAAATATGTGGTTGAGACAGTAGAAGAGGGCCATTGGGCTATTGAGTCAATTAGGTGTAAACCAATTCAAATGGATGAATAACTGAAATCATGTGTAACCAGGAAAGCTAGCCATGTCAATGGATCTTTACAGCATGTGAAATTGAAAGGAGAAGAGAGTAAGGTTCAATGTGAATGCAGAGCAGTTCGTCTCTGAATTTTGCATTCATATCTCAGAAGAAAAAATAGATATTGCTTCAAGACTGGGTAGGGTACCCCATGGTAAATCCTACAAAAAAGTTTCTTATCCATAGTAAAGAAAGAAAAAAGTATGCAAAACTAGAGAATGACAAATTACAAGAAGAGGATCACTTCACCACAGATCATAACACAAGAATCTGGAAACAACAATGTCCTTTCATTCATCCAACATAGTGTTTACAACCAGATGAGCCTATTACAATGGTTTTTCCCCTTCCAGGCCTCTCTTCCATTTGTTAATGCATGCAGTATTTATATTAAAACTTAATTCAGTTCATGTGTATGTTTCAATGACAATCATTAATTACATTCAAGCTAAAATTTTTCCAAGTGGAACCATGTAGGCGGTGATAAGACATGTTTGGCTATAACAATGGCTTTAGTAGTCAATTATTGATTACAGAGTAAGGAAGAAATTTCCTCTTGGGATCACGAAGAGACCATGATAAAATTAACCTAACATCTAGCCCTGTTTCTTTAGAAAACGATTGCTAAATAATCAAACCTGGTGCTGCACTAGTTGATTCAGCAGGTCTGATGGTCATGCTGGCTGCATTTACTGCCTTTTCCATTCTTGTTGTTATAACATAATATTTTTGTACAAATTCCTTTGCTTGACTCGACCTTTTCTGTCTACCTCCTTACTACCGCAACGTTCAGCATTACTCTTCCTTTTCCTCCTTGTTGGGTCCTACATGAGTGCTTTTACCATGTTAGCTCTTTCCTCATAGAACATCGCACAAACCTCATATGCCCAAACTGGAAATCCTTCAGTTTTTACCTTGAAATAACATCGCATCCCTGCAAATCGCACGGTCGCATTTATAACATATACCTAGCGCTTGTCCTCCTGATCTTGCGAAGTGTGATATGCGATTGGGTCCCACCCATATCGAAATCACAAATTTATCGCATATCGCAACATTTAAGGCCTATAACACATCGCAAGGTTTGGGATCGAGGAAAAGAGGTAAGTGCTAAAACCTGTGAAATGCGATGGGAGCTAATGGAAGGTGATGTGGCAGGACCACAAATTGAAAATTTTGAGGTTCGTTACGAGGAGTGAGATTTAAAGGCTAGACTTCGCCAGGTGCGATGTACAATGAGAATAGGGGTGATGTGGCAGGGTGAAGATGGGGTCCATTAATACCTCACATCGCAAAGTTTAAGGTTTTTTATGAGGAGCGGGGTTAAAGTCTAGGCTTAGCGAAGTGTGATACATGATGAGAATAGGGGTGATGTGGCAGGACGGGGTCCCATGATATCTCGCAAATCACATTTTATAGGGTTTTGTAGGTTATGAAAATTGTGATATGTATGAAGTTGGATCTATGAAACACCAATAACGATGAAAGGTAAGGGTTTCCCTATGTTTGAGTGCAGAAAGTGACATATACGATATCATATATGAAATATATGATATGTATCAAAGGTTGGTTGTGGGGGGAAGAGCTGCAGTAAATGGAATATGTGGTAAGTTTTAGGAGATATATGATACCACTGTCACTGGGTGTGAGGAGTTGTGAAAAAGTCTCAAAAGCATAGATATTTGGACTTGAATGGTTTTAATGGGATTTTGTACGTTGGAATTCAGAATTTGGAAAAAATGAAGGGTGAGAGAGGGTAAATGGTATGAAATGAGGGAAGAAAAAAAAAATTTCTCACCATTACGATTTTCAACAACACTTTTCTCCTTCACTGAACTGAAAGGTAGATTTGATTCCTTTGAAGCTCTTGACAGTCAGGATTTTTGTTCTTTTTCTAAAAATAAATTCCAGCCATGGAATATTATTTTCAATATGAGAAATCTGGAGAAATAATCAGTCACCTTTTGATATTGTGAATTACAGGAGTCTAACACATACTACTTGGACTGGGTTCCATGGGAATGGTATAAGTGCCCCCTTATGTTATGGGAATAGGAGGATCGCCCTCCAGTTCATTCAAATATGAAGAAACAAGAAGAACATGAGTGGTATGGGGTTCACTCTCTATGGGAAAGGTTTGATCAATTGAAGGCAAAATTGAGCCAGTCATTTTCTCAACTGATGGTTGTTTAGAAACCGACTCATGGTATTCACTTTTGGAGAAAGTGGGGTTGACCAAAGATGAATTATGATCAACCATTTGATCAACTAGTAGAGGATCATGGGAAAGCTTCCAGTAATTAGTGGGAAGTCATGGCTAAGAAGCTGTAAGGTTTTCCAACATTTTTGAGGTTTCATCCATATAAGGACAAAGGTGAATGGTATGATTCTCTTCACATAAATTACAGGGTAATATGAATTTACCCTTTTTTCAATGGATCTTATTATCACTAGTTGACGGTTTATTACCAACATGATCTACAGAGGTTCATCACAAAGGCTAATGTGAGCTAGTGGAACATATTGTAATACCTTGGAAATACCATGTCAATCTCTAAGAAATTGGTCACCCTTACATAAACTACAAGGGAATTTGACTTTGCGGGGCTGACTGGAATGTTTTTTCACATTAGTTGCATATGTAGAAATGGTTTTCGGGTTGCTCCTTTGCTTATTTTTCTTCTTCTTCTTTTTCCTCTTCTTCTTCTTATTCTTAGCTTCCTAGATACTAGAATCAATACTTTCACCATGTGAAGAGGAAGAATGAGGGGAAGAAACAACAGGTGAAGAAGCCAAAGGGTCAACTTTAGGATCAACATGAGGTTGAAATTGTTCAAGTGGTTGAAAAATTGTTTGATAAGCAGTTTGGACATTCAGAACCATAAGGGTCGAAAATAGCCAAAATGGAAAACCAATGGTAAATCCAGGAATGGAAAACATTTCCATATAAGGAGCGCTGATTTCCAAAAGAAGGAAAAGGACCATGATTCCCATCTAAGGGGTTTCCTTGATTGCTAAACTTAGGAAATGTTGCCATTAGTCTCAACCTAAGAACTACTGAGGAATTTTTCCACGGGGAGGATGTTATTCCACGATCAATTAATTAATTTTAGAAATTAACAATAAATAAACCAAAAAGGGTTAAGATAGGCATAAATGATTACTAAGAAACTATGAAGTGTGATTTACACCTTGGAAAACTAAGGGCCTAACGTACGCTGACCAATTTCCCAGAATGTTGTGTTCGGTGTATCATGGTTTACAAGGTGGCCAACTTGGTTACCTATGGATGGATAACAACCTAGTGGGACTCTCAAAATATATGCCGCAGTATGTGGGAGTGCTTTCTATAGTAGTTTTCTTTAATGTGTAACAGTTCGATGAGAGCATTCCCATTTACTTACCATGCGTGGAGTGCCTCTGATATACCCCAAAGTACTAGAGAAAGGTCCTATACACTTCTGTACATGGAACGGAATATCACCCATACGATACAACGCTGGAAAAAAAAAACAACTGCTATGTTTTATGACATTGGAACACATCTCTAGCCTAGACCTTTAAATGTTTCTGTTATGTTCCAAATTCTCCTTGGGTTAATTGAGGTAAATTTTAAGTTGATCTTGATTTACATTTTGGTTTTAAGGATCAAAGATCGATGTCATCTCAACACCTATGATGCAACTAATATGAGAAAATTAATCTTTTCATTTTGATTAAATCTATCTAGTATAAGGAAAGAAATAAAACATTGATTCAATTAAATATGAGACAAACAAGAGCTTCTAAACTTTCACTTTTCAAATATGACAATGAAAGAGTAAATGAAATTCAATTCACCAAAGTTCATTGTTATGATTTTTTTTTCTTTTCAAAATGAAAATGTTGCACCTATCATCTTTCAATCACTAATAATGTAATCTATGATTGATGATAATCCGAAAAATAGAGTTTCCAATGCAATGAAAACTAATGCATTTTTCATAAGAAATGATCAATTTTTTGAGAGAAAACTTAACAAATGCAAGATACAATTCTTTTTTGATTTTCCAAAAGAAATAAATTTCCTAATAAATAGAAAATAAGTAACACATGCAAGAAACAATCACCCAAATAACTAAAGATTTACCTCAAACTCTTTTTCACTCCCTGAACATGAGACAAAATTTTGCAAACCAGAAAGAATGTAATAGCAATAAATCAGAATGTAAAGCACACAGAGCAGGGAAAGGGCCTCAAAGATAAAAACATTCCAGACTCTTAGTCAAGAAACCCTAAAAATTTCACTTTTAAAGACCAGTGCGGGCAGACAGTGGTAACTAGAGAGTTAAGTGCAACTGTTCACAGTGAAAAACACGCTGACAATGCTAAGTTTTATAGAGAAAATAGGTTGGGAAAGGAAGTATTAGGAAAAAAAAACAAAAAAGGAAAGAAACTCTAAATTAGACACTCTAAAGACCATACTACTAATAGTTAAAACTTATAAGCAATCAAAATGATGGACTTTAAGGCAGTTAACCAAACTAAGTGAATATACCAAAAAAACAAGGAGGTTTGAAGGGTTAATGGCTCCACAATGAAGTCGTCATTTTATTGTACAGGTAATCCATTTTGCACATAGAAGCGATCCCTCTAATCCTAATTATATGATCTAGCAACAAACGAGACAAATACATGCAACCTTTCCTAACTTATCCCAGAAAAATAGGAAGGAGAATAGACGTCCTACCTCTTTCTGATGCTAACGCTTGCCTTTGGTTTCATCCTTGCTACTTTCACTTCCACGCTAATGATCACCTCTCTGTTGGTGAAGATAAATTCCTACAAGGAATAACATGTGGAGACAAAAAATGGATACAAATCATAACAATCTCTAGTATAATATATGTATCATATCAAGGAGTACTACAATAAACATGCCAAAATAGACACATTTATGGAAAGGAAACAAATTATGTATTATTAATAGAATGGTAAAGGGAACAATACAATTAGAAGCCTTAATGCTGGACACCTCCTTAAGGTGAGACTCTAAGTCCTAGCCTCAAATCTTCAAACAAGTTCCTCCTTCACAGATGGGAAGCAATTGGGCATGCTTTAGCTCACAGGATGGAAACCAACTATTAGTGGATGGTAGGGGTTTCATTTATAGGGAAGAAGATGGATTTTAGGATCCATAAAAGGTGGGAGAATTTCCACATATTAAAGGAAATATCCATGGAAAGAGGATCCATGGCCATGAAAGGAAAGTTTGACTCCTATCATCAACAGCTTCAAACCACGTCGTCGTTCTCGAGGCTTCTATTAAGGAAGTTTTTCCTCCATTTTTTGGAAAAATGACTGAAGAGGATTATCACATATTTTCCTAGAAAATTTCACACTGCCAACGCTAAACACATGTTTTTCGAAAGGTGACAAGCGCGGGTCAGTAGCTATAGATATGCAAAGTACACTGAGCTTGTAAAATATGGTTTTTGACAAGAGTTTCGGAATATTTTTAAATCAAGTTTTCTTTCACTTCTTCAGGGATGTTATATGCATGTTTTATGGAGAACATATTTTTCAACATTGGTGGCATGACGACACAAAGTGGAGTGTGAAAAAATACTTTATAACACCTTTCACCTCCCTTTTCTCATTGTTTCAATTATTTTAATAAATAAATGTGCCAAAAATACATTTTATGTCTCTAATGCCTTTTCCGTTTCCATTTCCAATTTCCTTAGCCATAATAAACAAAATGAACACCCACTAGGATGTTTTTCCTAACATTCAACTTGGAATAAGTGTCCCATCAATCATGGTTATAATTTTTAACTTTTATTACATGGATTTTAAACCAGGGTTGTTACAGAACCCTCCCCCTTGGGGACACCATCCTAGGTGTCCAATCACACATATACCTCAGAAAAAACTACTAAAAAGAAAAAATACTTTCCATGGAGATTTATAACATAGGTCGATGCAATATTTATAATGATCACCTTGCTAAAATAAAACCAACATGACAACATAACAACATGACAACTATAATGACATGACATCCATACTACTTATTAGAGCTTTATAACATATCTCATGGATATATTTACATCCATATACATATTTACATACATCTGAACATCACATCAAAACGTATATCAAACTTCACTGAATCATGTGTCAGACATATACCAACATCACACCAAAACTTCTTTGCATCCACCAAAAAAAAAGGAAGGATACATACCCCAAATCTGATTTGTCATATCCCATGTATCTTCATCAAGACCAAAGTTCTCCCATTTCACTTTAACTTTCTCTATTGCTCGGTTCTGGAGCATGAGCGCCTTTTTCTGCAATATACACTGAGGCTCTAGCTGGAATTCTCCATCTGGTTCCACCTATAATACAAACCAGCCAATCACATGATCAAAATATTTAACATAATTCTTGAGCAATGATATATGAAAAAAATCATGTAATTTCACTATGGAAAGCATTGTAAGTAGATATGGTACTAGTTTGATCCTCTCAATAATCTTGAATGGTCCATAAAACCATGGTTCCAGCTTGGCACATGATCCAATCCGCAAGGAGATATTCTTGGGTTTGATGCGCAAGTACACCTGTTCCCCAACCTAAAACTCCTTAAATAACATATTCCAATCTACATAACTCTTCTGCCTATCCTACGCTACATTCAAATTATTCTTGATCTCCTACATTTTTTTCTCCATCTCTGTCAATATGTTTGGCCCAATCAATACCTTGTTAACTATATCTCTCCAACTCATGGGAGTATTGCAACTACACCCATTCAAACCCTCAAAGAGACTCATCTTCAAGGACACCTAATACCCGTTGTTGTAGGCGAATTCTATCAGTGGAAAGTACTCTTCCCACTTTCATTGCTGATGCATCACATAAATCCTCAACATGTTCTCCAAGATATTTTTGACTCTATTTGTCTATAGATGATAATTTGTGATGAACACCAACTTGGTGCCTCAACTTGTAAAAAACTACTTCCAAAACTTGGAAGTGAACTTTTCATCCCTGTCTAACACAATATTCTTTGGGACACCATGAAATCTAACCACATCTCTGATGAACACCTATGCCACATCATTAGCAGAGTATGAAGTCTTCATTAGAATGGAGTGTGCAACCTTTATCAACTTGTCCACAACAACCATGATGGAATCATGTAGTCTACTAGTCCTAGGAAACCCTGTGATGAAATCCATGGAAATGACCTTCCATTGCCATTGTGGAATCAAAATTGGTTGTAGTATTGTTTTATGGAAATAATACCTATGGATAAGTATGATTTCCCTAAGTGTGTTGGTGCACTTAGAATAACGGAAAGAAATATATCTGACCTTTTCCTTAAAATGAGTAGATATAGGGAGGAAAACCTACTTGTAATATGTTCACTTTTCCTTGCCTCCCTTTGTTGCTTTCGTCACTCTCAATCCAACTTAACTCTCTTGATTGATACACGTAATGGAAAATAGAAGACAAAAAAGACATAAATGAAATACAATCTATTCAAGTTAAACAAATTGAATCGATTAAATTCATAAATACACATATAACATCGTTGACATATGCATTAGGAAAGGAAAAAATGTCTTTATTATGAAGTAGAAGGAAGAGTACAACCAGTTGATCGATTCACTATCACTCATCCATATTTAGTCCCATCCTCATCACATCCAGCATCAACAATCCAGCAGCATCACAATACATGAAAAATACCTCCAAGAGTTGTGATCTCACCAACATAACTCTACTTAACACAAATTCTTGATCTCCTATGCACTATGATCAGTGCTCTATTTATAAGTAGATGAAGGTCGTTTGACATAAATTAATCATTGAATGGATATCCTAAAAATGGATGAAGAGATTTCCTTGTTCATGGGAATAGGAGGATAATAGGTTTAATGGCTCCATGGTGTCCATATTCAAATATATCAAATGAGGTGAAAGCTATAACAACTTCTAGAAGCCACTAGACGTTGGAAAGATTCCCAGAATCCAATGAAAAATTTGCTCCCATTCGACCAATGCACTCTAAAGTGGGCCTAGATCCTCTGCAACGTAGCCTTTCATGGGAGTAGATGCTCTAAAAATTATTTACAACTGTCTAGGGGTGCATTGATGGCTCAAAGGGGCACTTCAACTAGCATCTAAGAAGTGAAACTTTCATGATGGAAAAACACCAATGGAATGACTTTTTTAGGGCATGTACAAACTAATTTAGAGAATGATAGACCCTAATATCTATTGAACTATGTTTTGGGATGATGCCCAAATCGACCTATAATAGCTTCCCTTTAACGCATGAAGTCAAAAATGATAATGTGTAGTTATTTTCTTTACGACGTGATGATGAGGAACTGAAGTGGACAGTGACTTGCATCAATTAAAATACATTAAATCATGATATATGTTCATATTGGACATGAAATGTTGAGGGAGGCATATCCCATACTTAGCACATAAACTATCATAACATCAAAAAGTCATCTATAGATATAGACTTTTCCACAAATATAGACCCATGATAGGATGACCATCTAAATAATGACCATCGTATGGATTATTTGGTGCTGCTCATGAAATCGCAACGCGAATGGATGATAGTAGATTGGGGTCTTCTATGTCATTCAATTGATCGCTTAAAGTAGAAGTCTAACCATGAGAATATGTGATATGAAGTCGAACATGGGAAGACAATGTTTGATTACCAGTCAATGATGTGAGGCGTTAATAGATGCGAGAGAAACCATCGTTGATGATAATGGCTCTCAAGGCATTGCAACACATTTTGCATGGTGTGAATAGATTATTTGATATTTAACACCATACAAATTATTTAGGTCAAAGGCCTGTGAAGTCAACTTTTCGCCGAAAGTGAGAAATTTCGTTGATGTAAGCAAGCTCCAAGGTACTGAAAGGTTGTTTCTAAGTGAACTTCCTGGATGATGAGTTGATGTCAACAGGAAGTGATTCATTGTAGGATGGAATTTATGCTTCCCCCATCAATGACACAAAATGGGAGTAATGATTTTGGAGACAAAAAGTTACTGATGAAGCAATGTTAGGTATAAAGGTCATGAAATGAAGCTTTATGAGTATTGCAAAGGATGAGGAATAACTGAGTGACTTCTCTTGAACATATCGACGAAAATAAATGATTTAGAAGAATTTGACCCAAAACCGAAGTGATGGATGGTGTGATAGACCATAGGTATGATATACCATCAAGCAGATTACCCAACCCAAAAATCACAGAGATGAAGTGAATAAGTGTCATGTTCAAGAGTGACTTGCTACCATAAAGTGTTTTATCCCTTTCCAATTTTCCCCAATACTTGCTAACTAGTACCTATTTATTTTTTAACAAGTTGAGGAGGATAACATATGCTTGATGTATAATTATACCCTTCGAGTGAATCCATTTCTATTTTATGCTTTAACGAGTCTAGCAAAGGTGAGACTCAATCTTGTAATGATGGATAAGTCCATCGCAATTTTATTCTTTAACGAGTCTAACAATAGTGAAAATGTGGTCCTTTTTCATGTTTAGAGAGTTTGAAAAAGGGACTAAAAGAAAACTTCACAAGTTATTTTTCGTATAGTAGTCCCTCAGATCCGAAAAAGAATAAAATAATATTGGATAGAATCTCCTAGTTATGTTCAACTAGGGTTTTCCTTTTTCGTAATCATAAGCTATCTCAGTCCGGAAAAGGGTTAAACAAATACTGAGTAGATTTCGTTTCAATTCCTTTTATGAGCTCGAAAGGACAAGTGCTTGGAAATATCTTCATATTTTGAGAGTCTGAAAAGAGATAAAAGAGAAATCCAGGGGAGTTCCTTTTTCTTGTTTAACAAATCTCAAAAAAGAGATAAAAGTGTTCTCTATGGTCAAAATTGCATTTCACGATCATGCACGACGAACTCACTGTAATCAATTGTAAATCTACTCAAAGAACCATCAAATTAATTAACACTACTTATCTAAATAGTAATAATGTGTAAAAACCATATTCATTTCATTAAATATGCATAAATTAATAAAAATATATTAAATTAAGAAATTACCAAATAATTTTTATCATTTCACATTTACCATTCGAATTTTAGTGCTCTGATCCTGTTTTACCCTCGAACTTCAGCGACTGATTGCAACAGATTATGTGGACCATTTCTCACATCGTCTAGAATAGGTAAAATATATTACCCTCCTCTTTCTAATCGTTTCATTCTTGTTTAGTTTCATGTACATTTTTTAGGGTTTGGGGCTCCTAGGGTAAATATACGACGCCCTAGAACCAAGGCATCCTTGGATGTCGAAAATTACATTGTAGAGAGCCTCGAATGAAGGCTAGTTCCTCTGCAATTATCTATCTTCCACTCAAGAGTGCATTGGGCACAATTCAGAAACTTGTATCTTGTTTTCTGCCCAAAATTTCTCTAGTTTTTTGCATGGAATGGATCCTAACTAAGCCTATGGTGTGATTTCAGACTTTGATCAGATCATAATGTCAATTACATGGCAAGAAAGAGAACATGAAGAACATGATATGATTTCCCTAAATGATCCTGTCACCATCAAAGAGAGACTATGGGTTGCTCAAGTACTTTATATTGTCAAGGATGATGAAACACATGAAACTATTGCAATTCTTTATTTTTTCATGGGACCCAGGACTATAGGAATTTCACATTGTGGACAAACTGCTCCAAATATTTGTTGATGATATTTAATTTCTGATAGGTTTTTCGGGACGTGGAATCACCATTTCCCTTACGGGCTCCATCCGTGGAGGTGAAACAGTGAAGGACTACATCCGATATTTTTGTCGACCAGGAACTGAGCCTAGCAAATATGGAAAGATAAATATCAAAGATGTACGTGATATGCCTTTACGAATGCTCCTATTCATTATCACAAAGCTAGCTGGTAGCATCACACTACATGTCGTGAACAAATCATACATACATTATGTGCTTGAGTGTCTCGAGCCAACTGTGTTCAACTAGGCTGAAGTAATGCTCCTTCAGATGAAGAAAAACTAACCAAGGTAAAAAGTGGAAATACCAATAATTTCAGCTATGGGTTGATCTTGATCACTTTTGGATCATAGCGAGTTCCATTGATGCAGCCACAACATGTGACACTAGGATTAGTTGGTCCTAGAGATCCAAAGATGTAGCGGTGGGTCGACCTGATGGCTAAACATGCTGGTTAGTCATCGATTTCATTTTCCACTGCATTCTTTAGTTGGCTTCGAAGACAGAATATATTCATAGAGGAGCATCCATATGCAGGGATGGATTTCTGCGGAGATCCAGATTTGATTTTACCAATCGACACTCAATGGGGTTCTATAGGTAAAATGTTGACCATGTTTTTTATTTTCTTGGGGTTTTTTACATATTTTTTTATTTTTTGATGATTCTAAGACTAAACTAAAGATATTTTATGTATGCAGATGTAGGTACCATTCGACCAGTGCTCATGCATAGCAGGCGGGAGAACCAGCAAAGAGGACTGTCGAGAGAGCAGTCCTTTGGGATTTTGATTTAGCTGAGACTCTTGCTGATCTACAATAGCATGTTGAGGGATTTACTCTTGGGATACTAGATGCCCAGATCGAGGAGTTACCTATGAGGCTAAAACACCATACCATTGGTGTGCCTAGCCATTGGATGAGGTTATTGCGCATGATAGCCCAATAAGTGACCTTCTATCATGATCATCACTATGTTTACTTAGATTATGCTATGTGTGTATACATTTTGAGGTCAGATGACCAACGTATCTTGGACACAAATTTTGTAAAAAACTCGATATAAATCTAATTTAATTTCATTGTTTTTCTATGATTATGTACAATCCTATTCAATTGTATGATGTGAATTTAAAATCTATCTTTATATATGTTTCAAATGTCTATTTAACACATAATATACCAATAAATCAACCAAAGTGTTAAAGTTTCTGGAAATATGTTGATATTAGATGTATTCAAAATGTATTTCCAGAAGACGAACTCTAGGGAACATCTGATGAATTGCAGGATTTCAGATAGTATAGACACTAGTAATCTGTAGTACAACAAGTTGTGAGTCAAACCTAATGATGATGCAGCGAATTCCAAGTGAAATGACATAAGAGAGTATTTCAATCAACCTGTTATACTCAACAATATCTTTTGTTGATCGACCAATATAAATCTCTTGGAAACTCACTAACTCGCCACTTGGAGAAAAGATGACCCATGCTGCAGGGGATAAATTCTCAGTACTACGACTAGCACCATAATCATATCCAACAAATGGTTTCAAATATTCTGACATCTGAAAAAAATGAAAAGTGGATTACTAACCACATGAAAAACTCTAAAATACACACTGCTACACACACGCAATCAAAGCATATAATACATTGTTTACTATGCAAAATTAGGCATAGTAACATTTTAGATAAAACACATTTTGAGGCTACGACAATGGAATCCCATCATAATCTACCAAATCATAGGCAACCTTAGTCAGAATGCATTGGACAATGTAGGGGCCATGCCATAATGGTTCAAATTTCCTTGTTCTTATCTTATCAGCTTCCTGATCATAAAGCGAGACCAGGTCTCCTTCTGAGAAGGTCTGAGGCTTGACATTGTGGTCATATTGCACCTTGATTTGTCTCTTATGTGCTTCGTTTTCCAATACAGCTTCACAACTTATTTAATCTAGATGGATGAGATGTAAGAGACATGCCTCTTCTTTAGAAGTGTCAGGCAGCAAGTTAATCGTGATTTTCAATGATGGTATTTCACATTGTATCAGGAAGATAGCTTCTAGATCGTAAACCAGGTGAAAGGGAGTGAATCCAATGTTTCTCAGTGAGGTTTGATATGTGCACAAAACTGAGTATAGGATCAAATTCTAGTTTCATTTATGAACCCCAATCATGCATTTAAGCATACGCTTAAGAATATTTTTGATAGCTTCAACTTGTCCATTAGCTTGCAGATAATAAGAGGTATAAATATGATGTGACCTTCCTAACTTGGCAGTCAACTCATCCATCAAGTGATTGCGAAAATGTTTTCCATGATCTATGAATATGGATTGTAGTACACCAAACCATGTAACCACATGGTTAAAAAAGAACAATGCATTTTTCTGTCCCATGTTGTTGAATGTAGGCATCACTTCAGCCCACATGGTAAAATAATCAACGATGACTATAATATACCCATGCGCCCCGATCGAGCGGGGGTTACATGTCATGAAGTCAATGTGCCATTTTGTAAATGGTCCAACAAAGATGACAAGATGTATTGGTGTCAATGGCAGCAAGTGGGTTTTATGATAAAATATCAGGGAAGCATGACAAATTCTAATTGTGATAATGTGGCCACGAAATATGGAAGGACAGAAGTATTAACCAATGCGGAGAATAATTTTTGTTGTAGCATAACGATAATAATTTCCACCAAAAGCACCATAATGGAAATTATTTAAAACTTTTTCGACCTCATGCGTGAGGCACCTATGTAAAATTGTATCGACACCACGATGATAAAGTGTATCATCGATGATCAGATAA
Organism: Pinus albicaulis; assembly: GCA_034641835.2. Classification (NCBI taxonomy): domain Eukaryota; kingdom Viridiplantae; phylum Streptophyta; class Pinopsida; order Pinales; family Pinaceae; genus Pinus; species Pinus albicaulis. The sequence continues at coordinate 584,272,837 of CM076570.1, forward strand.
TATTTGGCTTGGTATTGAATACATCATTGTTGCCATCGAGAGGTATTGGGCCAAAAATTTTGGGTCTGGAGATAGATGATGAAATATCCATACCACCAGTCAGAATACTCGATCAAAACAAATGCTTGTCTGGAATTGATGGTTTCATAGTAGGATCGATGCTACTCGAAGGAATGTCATAGATAAGATCAACAAACACAAAAGACTTCTTTGACTTGGATTTGAAGAATTCCAAATCAAACTCCTACAAAATGACAATCCATTTTGAATATTCCCCCCCTAACAATTGATGTGAAATAATGTACGCCATAGAGTTGAAATCCAAAATGACAATATTCTTTCGGAGCAAGATATAATGGCGAAATATTTGTACAGCTTTAACGGATGCCAAATCAAGCTTCTTAAAATATTTGTACTTAGCTTCCATATCATTGAGATTACGACTCAAATAATATATTGGATGTTCAATCCCATCTTCTTCATGGACTAAAACCATGGTGATGGTTGTATCTGCAGCGGCAAGATATAGGAAATAATCACTTTGATAATCTGGGGGATAGATTAATGATGCTCGGATCAGGGTATCTTTAAGAGCACCAAAGGAAGCTTGCACAAACTCATCCCAAAGGAAGGGAATCCCCCTTTTCAAGAGTAAATTAAATCCTTTAGCTATTACGACGTAGTTAGGAATGAACCTCCTTATAAAGTTAGCCTTCCTTTAGAGTCTTTGTAATTGAAGCATATTGGAAGGAGCAGGAAAATCAAGAATGGTCTGGACCTTCAATGGATCAATATGAATTCCTTCTTTCGACACGGGGAATCTAATAAAAAGAACAGAACCAACATTAAACACACATTTGTGTGGATTGAGGCGTATTTTATAGTGACGACATCGTAAAAATATCTCTCTCAGATTTAGTGAGTGGTCAACCCGTTTCTATGAATGTGTAGGTAAGTCATCCAGATATGGCTAAAGTATGTGCTTGATGTCATGAGAATCATAATTAGTTTCCCTCTGGAATGTTTCCTTAAAGTTATCTAAACCAAAAGGGAGTTTTTTATAATCGAATGTGCCATAGGGATAGATAAAATAAGTTTTATATTGGTCCTCTAGGAAAATATTAATTTGATTGTAACCAAAGAATCCATCCATGAAATACAATATTTCACATCCAACAGATTCATAAATAATTTGGTCGATAAAGGGAGTGGGATAGTTGTCTTTTGGACAAGCATGATTAACATCCCGATAATAGACACACTCTAATTGTCCCCTATTTCTTCATGACAGGAACAATGTTAGAAACCCAATCAGTAAGTTGAATAGGGTAAATGAATCCAACACGCAGAAGTTTTCCAACCTCGGCTTTAATGGAAACAACTTTATTAGGGGAATAGGATGAAGGCAATGTCACATAGGCTTAACATCATGATACATTTTAATCTCAATGTTCAACAATGATGGATTCATTACCTAGCATCTCCTCATATGACTAAGCGAATACATCTCAGAATTCATGAAAAAGAGGGTAGTAAGTGTTAAGTTCAGATGGAGAATAAGATGCACCAACATGAATGTTTTCTACAATAGCTGGTTTGGTCGAAATATCGATATAAGTCTTTTCTTCTATATTTTATGGGTTTCAATCAAAATCGATGGTGTGGATAGGAATAGAATTCATCAAGAAATCAACGATAGTAGGGTGATGTAGTTCAGATGGATTATCTTCATTGTAATCTGTAAAATGGGATCATTGATTTGATGATTCCCATGGTTCTTCTTCTAGCATCATGGATTCCATAATTCTCTCATCAATCAAGAATACGCATGAAAAAAGGATCATAATAAGTACAAAAATCCAAATAACGATCAAACCAAATGGTCGGTGACAAAGGATTTGGATTGGATGCATAAGCTAAGAAAATTGATTGCTATGCTAGAAAAATTGGACTTAGCAACATGATGTCACCTAGCCTAACTACTTTAGAATCATTGGGAATCTTCCTTAAGTCAGATGAAGTGGAAGATATCATATTGTAGGTTTCTATATTAGTGATTTCTACCGATGATGCTGGCAATGGTAAGTAAAAGGTGCCCTTTAGGAAATGATCCTTAAATATTCTAAACCAATGTTCTAAGGAGAAGGTGGGGGTCTGTGAACAAACAGAACGCTTCCAGTTTCCTGGGAACCATAGGTGAAGAAAGAGAGTTTTGTTGGACATATTGAGGAGGGGGGGGGGGGGGGGGGTGAATCAGTAGTCCTTTCAATTAGAGCACTAGTTAATCTTCAATTATTATCAGTGTTTGTACAATGATAGCAGAAAACAAGAAGAACACAAATGCACATATTTTTTATGGTGGAAACCCACTTCGAGACAAAAACCACCTAATTATTTTCTAATAATTCTTTAATATTCAACTCCATTTGAAAATAAAGCTCCAACTTCCTAGAATCTAGAAAATCATCCTTATCCATATCCCACTGGATGGACGCTCAAACACCTGAGATTCTTCATTATTCAACTAAAAATATTCCCCAACACCCAATGAGTTACAACTCACCCTACCACCACCCTACCACCCTATAGAAGAATAAAAGAAGAATGGACTCCCGTACCAGGGAAAATGGTCCACTTTACAATGATACAGAATGATGCAGAAGAAGAATATATACTAGACCATAACCCCAAATTTGACACAACCACCTAATGATGATCCTAGACCTCCCAACACTGCCTCTTCAACCCTCGGCAAATAGACACTAGTACAATTTGTACAATAATGTATTTACAAGGACTACGTACAATGATACCTTTACAATGATTGTATGTAGTGTTGCCCACTTGAAGACTTCATATGATGAAATTATTGCTGCTATTATACACCTTGGTTGCTATTCTTATCATGCTACCCTCTGCTGCACCTTGCTTTTCTTTGCTTCCGTAGAAAGTCTGGTCCTTTGCAACCCTTGACAACATATGATCTAGCTTTTTCTTGCCTTCTAGAAGCTCGATATTGAATCTAGTGTATCTCTATTATTTTAGATCCTCAATATCTGATTTTTAGTCTTGTAGTATTCCTCTGAGTCATTTTTCCAATGCCATAGGTTTGACCCAATTTGGATTCTTCAAGTGAGAGTTATACCCAATCTCTCACAATGCCCTAATTATGGGCTGTTTCAGCAGAGCGCACTTGTACGACATGCCACATGTACTTTTTTATTCATTTGGATCTGAAATTGATAGAGAAAAAATCAAGGACTACGCACTATCTGTCACTTTTTACAAAATTCCAATTTGATACTCAGAGAAAGAGTTATGAAAAATTTACCAAGGTCACTTCTTTGAGATGAATTTCAGGAGCCCGCAAAAACCCTGCCTTCCACAGATCATATCTCCAAAAATGTTGCGAACCTTGATCTGAAATTTTTATAGCAGCTTCCTCAAGATTTCAGCTTCACCTCATAAAAATTTCAGATTCTAAACCTTTGTAGAAAAAAATTTAGAGCGCAAATTCCACGATGACCTATTTCAGATGGCCGAATCCCTTCCCTAAGGAGGAAATGAAGATCACAATTTATATAAATGCTTAATTTGAGAGGGGCTTCAACAAGTGAACGTGGGTGGGATTTTAGGACCTTAAAAAATATTAATTTTTACTTTTCAATGACCCATGTTGCAACCCCATGGGTTTTTAGCCCACTGACTGGGGGTACAAACTTCAAACATGAATATCTCTCAAACCGTGAAGAATTACATGGCGTGCCATATATCAATGGAAACATCTAGACAAGTAGTAACCATCAAAAGCATTATTGACCCAGAATATATTAATTTGGCAGGTCAAAATTCCCATGAAATATTGGGTTAGCCCCTGGTGCTGCTTGGGTTGACATCAATGACAACCAGTGATCAACAATCTCCCCTTTTGTCATTGATGGCAACACAAGTACTCCCCCTGCGATCATGACACCTCTTCCTAAAACATTCTCTCCCCCTTTGACATCAATGGAAAAGGGTAACTCCCCCTGAAACACAACCATCCTGTGGACCTGTACACACTTCCACTCCCCCTGGCACACAACCGTCCTGCAGACCTGTAATCTACTCCCACTCTCCCTTTATATTCTGAAAAAGGAAAATCTAATGAGAACTTGGGAGAATCCCAAGCTTCTGGTGAAGATATTCCAATGCTGGTGAATATTTAATATGTGATTCTTTTGGTGCTACTTGGAATCTTGCTACTTGTCCAACTACTTGCGTAACATCTGGTCAAGAGGCTGTTACATATAGAAGACTACTAATCATAGATCTGTACCACCTTTGATCCATATCCTTAGATGAGTCGTCTATGCTCAATTTGCAACCCGTTACCATTGGAGTAAGGATGGGTTTGCAATCTTCCATTTTAAATTTATTGAGCATTTTCTTGATGTACTTGGCTTGACATATAAATATTCCTTTCTCTTGCTGAGATATTTGAAGCCCTAAGAAGTATGTCAGCTCACCAAGTAAAGACATCTCGAAATCACTTTGCACCTTTGTAGAAAATTTCTTACTTAGTCGATCATCATTGCTACCAATTATTGTATCATCCTCTTTAGCTATTAGACATGCTTTAGTTTCTTCATCCAGAACATATATGTTGTTTGGAGCTCGACTTGCTATAGCCACAACTTCACCATACACGCCTTTCCTGATTTCACATTTCGTGGAGTTGAATAGTATCATGTGTCTTTGATCACACATTTGTCCAACACTGCGCAAATTGTGATTCATGTTTTCAACCAATAGAACATTCTTGGCTAGAGCATGTTTGCTTCTGAGAGTGACAGTACCTGATCCTATAAAATTTTAAGATCCATCATTTCCAAAGGACATGGTTCCATCCTTCTTCTCTTTCAGAGATACAAATTTATTTCTATCTCCAGTCATATGCGTTGAGAAACTGCTATCAACATACCACACATATTTGTTCTTTTGATCCTTGAAAGCAAAAGCACAATTATCATTCTTCTTCTTCTTCCATTTCCGTTCATTCTATGGCTTCGAAGATTCTTCTGGAGGATTTTCAAGTCTACAGTATTTGGCTATGTGTCCAAATTTTCGACATTTGTAACATTTGTGGAGCTATAAAAAGGGTCTCTTTCACCTCTGATTACCTCACATTAATATGTCAATCCAGGAGCGTTTTGTTATTACAAAGAGTGACTCAATCTGAGGCTATCATTTGTCAGAGTAATGCTAGTAGTACAGTGCTTAAGAAATACAAGAGTAAACGGATGCTTGTCTGTAACTAAATTACTTCAAAGAATAAATCACACACTCAGAAAACTCAACAGCTTATCAGTCAAGGGTTCGGCAGTGATAACCCATCCATTCGGAAACTGATGGAAAGGAATTTAGAGCATAGACCACGAGCCTGGGAGCTAGACAGTGACTGCCAATGCCCACTACAGCCTTAGATCATCTCTCACGCCAAAACAACAAATGCAAGTAAATGGAACAGCAAATAAAGGATTGAACAGCAATTCTGGAATGGAACAACAAATCTAAAATGGAACAGCAATTGAAATAACTAAGTCCCGCGGGTTGTAACCAAACTTAATCTATTAACTCAAATGCACTCTTTGCAATCAAATAACATTCTTTCACTATAAAGGCAATTCACACAAATCACACTAATGGAACAGCAATAACTATTAATGAATTATGGAACAGTACTGATAAATTAGAAACGCGCACAACACACTGGAATAACAATCTGAATCAACAGGAATACAACTGTGCTTCCAAACAGAACACTATCATTTATGAATCCAACGATTAGGAAGAACACTACCTCAAGCGAATGTATGACATGAATGTTTAATATAAAAGCTCTGTAACAGAACAGTAAGAGTATTTAATTAAGGCTGATAACATGTAATGAACTCTGAACGAATCAATAACATAATGCAGAGTCAATCCACGATTCCACCTGTAACAACTTCAATGATTTAATCTTAACGGAGCATGTAATATCAACTCATGAAACATATCGAATTACCAAATAACAATAATAAACAAACCACGCAGAAATCAAGTTGTAATGGTACAGAAGCAAGTGTCCTCCGGGGCCGGGCCCTTAGCCTCCAAGGATACACCGCTTTAAGTTAATCCAGACGCAAAGATGAAATAATCACCAAGCTTGTATTAATGCATCGGTCAAAAATACATTGAACCAGTTCTGAACGAGACTTAATAATCAAAGCTGATGTTTTACAGGAAATTACATAAAAGCGTATCCTCTATCTATCAAGCTAACAGTGCTGTCCCTTTATATAAAGGCGACGGCGGAGATGTCCAAGTAACATGATAAATAAAGCAGCGATCCCTCAGGATCGAAGATCCTGAGGGATTCGCCAAACTGTTAATTCTTCATCCTTTCCTTTCTTTGGCGCGAGCTGGTGTCTTCTCCTTCTTTTCCGAGCCGATTTGTTGTAATCTATTTAGCCTTGTTTGCATTCGGTTCACCTTCAGAGGGACAGCAGTTATCTCGACTTTGTCTCTTCCTTTGGAGCGGCAATTCCTCGTTTTTCCCTTTTCATGTACAGAAAATAACCATTATTAGTGGTTAAGTCTTGCATATCAATTTCCACATGTTTTATTATAATTCCTTATTACTTTCCAAATTCATGAGACAAAAAGGTTTACAAATTCTACTAAAAAGCCACTGAAATAATCATCAAAAACATACCTTTTCAGTAATCCACACACCCCCCTGCTTACCTTGTTTCATGTCCTCATGAAAACATTGTAGTTGACATGCAAGGCAGTGAGAGAATATGCTGGAGAAGGAGTCTCATTCGGAGGCCTATAGCCATGATGAGTGATTAGATAATTAAAGAACTGGCCTATTTGCCCCTCAGGCATCTCATACAGGGCCTGATATCCAGGTGCAGGGTGCCAAATAATTGGAGTGCGAAATCTATATCCTAACCAGGATGACCCTACTTTCATAATGCTCTCGCCATAGAGGTTCAAACGGTTGGCAGCTAACTCAAAGTTCTCATACTTGAATGGTTCCCTGAGCTGGATGTTTGGATCAGAGATTCGGTACCGAAATTTGGCTGCATTAATGGCCAAGTCTTGGATGGAAAGAAAATACTCTAACCCTTCCCGAATAAGATCCTCATGCATGGGTCCTAAAGTTTCATAGACACCCAGAGTCTTTATGAGGTTTCTATGAGCTTTCCACAACTGCACTGGGTTCCTAGGCTCAGCCCTTACCCGTAAATCTAGACCATTTTCCTGACTCTGGAAAGTATCATAGGCTTTGAGCCACTTAATCCGATTAACCCCGAATGAAATGAATGCTTGAAATTGGATGTCTCCAACGAAAGGGCCAGGGTTTAACTCAGTCTCCTGATTTAGCACAAGGTCATGCAAATAAAGTTCACACAACAATCTCTGGACTTTCACTCCATAATGTTTACAGCAGTCTATAAAGTCATTGACAGTGTTGATTTTTATAGGGGCACCTGCTTTAACAGCTTTTATTTTTAATTGTAAATACCGTTCTAATAAAAACAGAGCATAGTTTTTAGCAGGAGCCCTACATGCTAAGACGTCATTGTATAAAGAACACAAGGTATTCATCTGCTTGATAACAATATCTAGTCTACGGGTTACCTGTGCAACTTCCTCTTGTTCCTTTCACCACCCTTCAAAAGCCTGGCTTTTGGATTGATTGACGTCCCTTAGTTGCTGCTGTAACTCTTCATATTTTTCCCGGGGAACCGTTTGCTCTCTAAGTTGTTCGGCTTCTTGCTGGGCTTGCTTCACCATCTTATGCAAGGTTTTTGTCTTTGGATCTTTTTTCCATAGGTCAGTAGAGGCCGGGAGTTTTACCTGAACTTTCTTATTATGCTGTTTGGAGTTCAGAACCCTTATCACCCCTGAGGGTGGTGCCTCCGTCTGAATGTTCTTGTCACTGGTCCTTGTATCATCCTTTTCTGTTTTAACGCGAATATCCGTCTGTTCCTGTTCCTCAACATCATTTGGAACGTCAGCTGGATTTTCAGTAGGGTTTTGAGTAGCAGGCCGATTGTTGGCCCTCTTTTTCTTCCTTCCAGTATTTCTTACCTTCTAGTTCTTTTTCAAATCCTAATTTGTTGTCTGAGCTGGGTTATCGTATTCAACAATTTCTGCCGTTCCCTCCGCAACTTCTTAATTTCCAGCGTTTCATTAGAAGGAACAGCAGACTGTCTGCTGCGGTCTGGACCATGACTAGTTTCAAACTCTTCCTCTTGGGGTTCTTCCTCACTGTTCTGCTCTGGCTGTTCTGGGGTAGGAACCTCGACTGATTCTGTCTCTTCCTGAGCAACTGCTGTTTCTGCTCCTACTCCCTCTAGAATTTCCTCTTGTGACCTGGGAACAGATTGTTCCCGTTCAGTATTTACCTCCTCTTCATCATGAACAGGCATGTTTTCTTCTTGGGGTTTGTCGTGGGGGTCCTCTGAACTAGAAGGTTGGCCATACTTGCCCATATTGGCTAAGACTACGGCCAAGTCATCTTCTCCCAGTAGGTCTTGTAATGGGCTATCTTCCTGTTGTACCATTTCCTCCTCCTGTTCACTTTCTGCTTCTATTTCTGTTTCCGAATGCTCGGCTGCTTCTTCTTCGGATTGCTCGTCCTCAATTACCACTGGTTGGCTGGCGCTTTCCTGGAGCTTTTCCAGCCTTCCTCGTATCCGAGCTAACCGGGCTGATTTTCTGGGCTCTTCTATGCTTCCTCTCATCCGAGCTAACCGAGCTGATTTTCTGGGTTCCTCTGGTTGCTCGGGTGGATCGATGGTATGCTTGTGTTTTGCCGATTCTTGGTGTATCCCTGGTTGTTCTGATGCACTAGCGACATGTTCTCTACGTTTTGCCGGTCGTTCTGGTGTGCTTGTAGGATGTTTATGTTTTGGGGATGGCGTTGTCAATCCCCCCCTAATCATTACAAGCAGCTCTTCCGAGCTGCTCTGCTGCTGGGTGAGACTATGGCTAACAACTAGTCGTATTAACCCATGGTGACTAACGACTGACTCTACATGCTGTGCCTTTTTTATGCTTTGTGCAACATCATGCAGTAATGAGTTCAGGAGTGCAGGTAAATTTACAGAGCATTTCTGCTTTAAAACAGCTAAAAGTTTAAGATGTCGTGGTCTTACCACGTCTTTCCTTCCTTTGCAGGTGATGTAGCCCTGCACTATTCTTGCTAACTCCGTCCAGGGTTCTCCTAGGGTTGCTGGCAGAACTCCCCTCCCCTTAATTGTCAAACTCTGGCCTTCGTCCTGGAAAATTTCCATGACCTTCTGTAATCGTTCCTTTTTCAATGTCCATACTCGTCCGGTGGCTGGTAGTCCTGAAACTTCTGCAATTATGTCATCGGTGACCGCTATCCGCTTCCCCCTTACTGTGGAATGATCATCCCGTAGGTTCTGCAGAAATTCCATCGCTACTGTTTCATTAGACTCCTGTAGGCGATTGAAATAATTCAACCATCCTGCTCTTTCCAGGATCTCCCGGGCAGCAGCAGAGATCGTCAACTGCTGAGGCTCGCTTCGAATTGCCCTTCCTCCCATGGTTTCACTGTAGATTCTAAATGGAACGGCAACTACGTTTTCTGTTTGAAACACAGAGAGGGTGATAATCGCAAAGGTTTCAAAAACACTGAGTATGCAACAGTGCAACAGAAAGAGATTTTGTGTAAAAATAGAAATGCCATGCCGTTAAACCATGCAAAACCGTCGTACACTATTTTCCCGAATGGTGAGTTGACACGTAATACAGGGAATGATGAGGTTAACCTCCCCCCCCGCAATGTGATAGGCTGTCCCAGCTGGAAAATAAAGGGGCGGCACCCGATCTGCAACCAAGTCAGAAAGGAACAGCATGTGGAATTATGCTATGTTAAAAAGGACAAAGAATTACCGAAATCGAGGCGGAGAATTGATCGCGTATTATATAAGAGGTTGTTGTGTTATGATATGAGGCTAGTGGATAAGACATGTATCGTACTTGCCAAATCTCAAGTGGTCATGGTCACTTCCGTTGCCATGATTGGTAATGATAAATGTTCATGCGATGTATAAATCGGGAAATAACATATGATTAGTTCCTAGGATATAAGAAACAAAAGAGTATTAGTATCTTACCCATTGGTGTAACCAAAGTGACTTCAATACCATTAACAGTACTCTGCTGCCAACAGGTGTCCATAACCTTGGCAGAGTTGTTTTTTTTCACCCTCGGAACCATGATCCTTTGTGTATACTTAGGAATGTTGTTATGTCAAAATGTAGACGATTATGCTGGCTTGGTGACCAGTTAACCATAATGCCATTCACGAGGACTGAGCGAAACGTGGGCAGGCCGGCTCGTGATGAGACCTCCTGTTCCAAGGTTCGTTTATTTGATATACCTTTTGGACCATATCCCTGGTGTGGTGGCCATAATGGGAATGCCACTTCACTTCCATCCTCATGATCATGGTAGGCTGGCTCTCGATGAGACCCCCTATCCTGCATTTGACACTTCACATATCATGTTTACATATGTTTTCTTTTTTTATAGAATACTTTTCCTTATTTATACACAAAGGGTGGTTCAACACTCCTTAAGAGTAGGAATGGTGGAAGAAGTCTTATCATCTCAATAGGAAGATATAAGCTCTTTGCTCTTATTCCCAAGTAATAATCAAAAAATTTTAAGGGGATCAGCATGATAAAGATAACCAATCAGGGAAAAATTAGTAAAACCATGTCAACAAAAGGTAAGAAATAAGTATGTCCTTCCGTTTGTCCTCTTACTAATGCAGAGCCTTATAGATATAGCGATTTATGGTTTGCATATTTCGGTATGTTGTGATTTTATATTTCATTGCACAAATACATAGCTGTATCTTAAAGACTAGAAAGAAGACGGGCAAAAAGCATCCTCAATTTAGATCAGCAAAAGGAATAAGTTGTTTCACAAGGAGAGCAAAAGTATGCGAGTGGTGTTCCTTTGGAAAAGAAACAACAACGGATGATAAAAAAAAGGAACAGCAAAAATGCAAATGCCGTTCCTTTGGGAAAAGGAACGGCAAAAATAAAAATACTATAAAAACACTCTAAATGCCATTCCTTTGAAAAAGGAACAACAGTGATAAAAGAACGTTGTTTCTTTGAAGAAGAAGGAACAGTGGTAACCAAAAGGAACAGCAGAAAACGTAATAATGCTGTTCCTTTGAAAAAGGAACAGCAGAGATCCCGAATGTTGTTCCTTTAGAAAAGGAACAGCAAAACAAGCAAAACCAACATCATAAAAAAAAACACGCAGATGCTATTTTTAGAAGGGAAAAAATCGAACTTTGTGAGAGAAAAGGAACAGCAAAAAATGACAAGAAAATATTTAAATGCAAACTTATGTACAAAAGTCACTCAAAAAAAACAAGAACTTATGTACAAATTGCAAAAAGAAATGAACCCTTAATGAATTACAGGTGAGGAAGATTTCTCTTCCTCTCCTAAGATCTCCATATCAGTGTCTCGGCGTAGCTGCTGGCAGAAGGATTCCCGAGTGAGTGGTTTGCGATAGAGACGGACTCGGTGGCCATTTAATTTGAATGCATATCCAGAACCGTCAATGGTAATTAGAGTAAGGGTTCCGTTGTCATGCACCTTCTGGATTTCGTATGGTCCCAACCATCGAGTCTGAAGTTTTCCAGGGAAGTCCTGAAACCGAGATTCGTATAACAGAGCCCAGTCTCCCTCGTGAAAGACTTTGTTTTTTATGAGCGCATCATGCCATTTAGCTCGCTGATGTTGAACCAATGCTGTATTTTGTAATGCAGAGAGCCTAACTTCGTCTAATTCATTGATCTGCTGTAGTCGATTGATTTGTGCCTCGCTTAGATCTAGGCCAACTTCCTGTGCTGTCCGTAATGTTTGGATTTCGAATTCTATGGGAAAATGGGTTGTTTTCCAAACACTAATTGATAAGGTGAGTAACCGGTGGTGCTCCTCCATGTGGTTCTATAGGCCCAGAGTGCTTCAGGTAGTCGGGTAGCCCAATCACGCCTATGTGACGCAATGGTTTTCGTTAGGATTGGATCTATTATCTTATTGTTCTTTCTACCTTCATTCATTCGCCCCTGTGGGTGATATGGAGTAGTGATTTTATGCTGGACGTGATAATTGTTGAGTGTTGCAGCTAATCTATTCCCAGCAAATTGTGGTCCTCCATCCGTAATTATTTCCCTTGGAAGGCCATAACGTACAAATAGATGGAACAGGAACTGTATAACAGAATCCTCTATGGCTCTTGGCAATGCTTCTGCCTCAACCCATTTGGTGACATATTCTGTTGCCACCAAAATATATGTTTTCTGATTTGATGAGGGGTTGATGGGTCCGACGAAATCAAGAGCCCACCGCTCAAATGGTTCGATGACTAACTGTGGTTTCAGAGGCATCTCATCAGCTTGGCCAGGTCGTCCTGCTCGCTGGCAGCTGTCACAGGCTTGAACAAACTTCTTTGCATCTTTGAAGATCGTAGGCCAGTAATATCCTGTCTGCAATACTTTATGTCCAGTTCTACGCTCAGCGAAGTGCCCCCCACACGGTCCATCGTGACAGGCTTTGAGGATGTCAAAGATTTCATCCTCTCTAACACATCGCCTGATATGCATGTCTGCTCCTGTGTGAAACAAATAGCCCCCAATCCACGAGAATCGAGAACTTTTCTGAATAATTTGCTTGCGCTCATTAGGAGTTAAATGTTTTGGTAATTTACCTACTGCGAGGTAGTTGGCAACATCAGCATACCAGGGTGTTTGAACGGCAACAGCAAACAGGTGCTCATCCGGAAATTGATCTTCAATTGCTGCTGCATCGCTTGATTTTGGTATTCTCGAAAGAAAATCGGCTACAGGGTTTTCTTTGCCAGGCCGGTCCTTGATTGTGATGTCGAATTCCTGCAATAAGATTAACCATCGAGTTACTCTGGCATTTGTGACAGGCTTGTTTGCTAAATATTTTATAGCGGAATGGTCTGTATATAAGATAACATGATAGCCTGTAATATAATGTCTAAATTTATTGACAGCATGTATTACAGCTAGGAATTCTTTTTCAGTAACAGTGTAATTTAATTCAGCAGGGGATAAATTCTTGCTGATGTAATAGATAGCATATGGTTTTTTATCCTCTTCCTGCCCAAGGACTGCGCCAATAGCTGTATTTGAGGCATCCAATGATATCTGAACGGTAGGTCCCAGTTTGGTCCTCGAAGGACTGGGGCTGTGGATACAAGCTTCTTTAGATCCTCGAAAGCACGGTCACATTTGTCTGTCCAAAGAAAATCAACGTTACCAGTTAGTGCATATAAAGGAGCAGCAATGTGCGAATAATGCTCTATAAATCGTCTATAGTAACCAGAAAATCCAAGAAAGCTGCGTACCTCTGTTTGAGTAGTAGGAGTGGGAATGAGCAAAAGTATTTGGATTTTGGCCGGGTCTACTTGAATGCCGGCTGCTGAAACATAGTGTCCTAGGATAAGTCCTTCAGTCATCATCAAGAAACATTTTTCGTGGCTTAAGCAAAGCCTGGTAACAATGCAGCGTTGTAGGACTTTTTCTAGGGTGTCTAGAGGTGGATCAAAATCATCTCCATATGGTGTAAAGTCATCCATGTAAACTTCAAGTCCATCATTTATTAAATCTGCAAAAATGCTAAGGATAGCCCTCTGAAATGTGGCAGGAGCATTACATAGGCCAAAAGGTAGAACTCGATAGGCAAATGTTCCCCGGGGACAAGTAAAAGTAGTTTTATCCTGGTCTTCAGGGGCAATCTGAATCTGATTGTATCCACTGAAGCCATCCAGGAAAGAAAAGAATTTCTTCCCTGCCAAAGTATCTAATACTTGGTCTATGAATGGGAGAGGAAAGTGATCTTTCTGTGTTGCCTTATTTAGTTCCCTATAATCCACACAAATTCTCCATTTTCCGTTCTTTTTTGGTACCACCACAAGCGGAGAGACCCATTTACTATCAGAAATAGGGTAGATAAAGTTGACATCTAAAAGTTTCTGAAGTTCAGCTTTTACCACATCCTTTAGATGAGGTTTAAGTCTCCTTTGTGGCTGACGAACAGGTCTGGCGTCTTTTTCCGTATAAATGTGGTGTGTACATAACTGGGGATCAATTCCTTTCATGTCAGGGTAATCCCATGCAAATGCTTCTTGATATTTTGTTAACAATTGGATGAGCTTAGTTTCTTGTTCAGGTGTGAGATTAGCATTGATGTTTAAAGTTTTCCCCGGTGCAATTTCCACTGTTTTACTATTTGCAACAGAAGTAACAGGTATCGTTTGGTCATGCGTATCTTTCAGAGGATCTTCCTCCAAGTCATTATCAAATGTTGCTTCTATCATGTGACACTGTGTGCGAGGTTCAGTTTGAGTAATGAAATTATTAATGGCATCGTCTTCTGTTTGGTCTTTGAAATCAAGTGCCTCTTGTATAGTTAATGGAGATCTGATGTTATCAGTAAGGTATGATACAAGGTGCTTATTAGTTTTGATTATTGTGACACTTGGCTGCGCTGGAGGATATAGAACTAAATTCTTGCTATTCGGTCCTCTGGTTATGGTCATATTTCCCTGCCGACAGCCAATGTAGGCATCGGCAGTAGCGAGCCAAGGTCTACCTAAAATTAGCGGGTGTCCATCAAGTCGGGGTTTTGGATTAATTATCAGGAAATCGGTTGGATACTCCCAGGATTCTACAGAGACCATGACATCATGTAGAGTACCCTCTGGTCTAACCACAGATCGGTCAGCCAATTCTAACATAGTAGAGGTGGGTTCTACAGATGTAATGCCGAGCTTTTGGCAAGTTGTGGTTGTTAAAATATTAATTGCAGCCCCTAGATCAACTAAGGCATTAGACAGGGTCTGACCATAAATTTGAACAGTTATAATTGGATTCCCGGGGTCTTCATATTTAAGGGGTGTTTCTCTTCCGGACAATAGATCAGATAAAGTTCCGACTACTTGGACTCTTGGATTATTTGTTATATTCCTCCTTGGTTTCTTTATGCACAATTCTTTGATAGTTTTTGCGTATATGGGAATGTCTTGAATGGCTTGGAGGAATGGAATTTTTATGTACAGATTTTGTAATTCTCCCAGAATGTCAAAGTCGGGATATTGTATGGATCGAGGTATGGCTAATCGTTCTGGGAATGGAGGAGAGGATGTGGTTGCTTGATTATGAGTTTGTTGCTTATTTACATCCTCTTGTTGTAATTGATGTTCTCTTGGTAACTGATCTTCAATATGAACTGTTTTATCTCCCTCAGTTTCAATTATACGTCCAGATCTTAACTGAAGGTCATTGCACTCCCTCAGGTCGGGTCCTATTTCTGGTGTTTCTATGATTTGAATAGATTGGACCTGTCTGTTATTTGGATTGGGATCGGGTTGGGCTGGGAGTTGCGGTCTCAGGTTAGACTGGGGATTTTGTTGTAAGGCTGGCAGAGTAGGTTGAGGGAGTGGAATAGTTCCAGCTGGGTGGTACATCGGTCTTTGCCAGCTTGTCTGCCAGGGTTAACTTTGTGAAGCAGAGGGAGTCCATTGTGAAGGATATGGGCCATTTTGCCAATATGGTGGAGTGTAAGGAAAATTCGGCCAACCAGATTGGCTTGTTTGATTCAGCCATGGATTTGAAGAAGGAAACGATTGTGGTGACCAGTTTGTAAATGGGGGTTGAGATTGATTTTGCCACATACCATATTGTTGAGCATTATACTGTGGGGTTTGAAAGAAAGAGGTTGAGTCCGGAAACATACCAGGTTGTCTCGGCTGCCACTGGCGGTGCTGGTTGATCGAATTCACCGATTCTGGTTCTTCTTCTGCTTCCTTATATACCGCTTTCAATCCAGGAAGTGAGGGGCAGCTCTCCGTAAGGTGATCTTTTGTACAGATGGCACATGTTTGGACTTTATCCGGTGGACACTCCTTGTGGCTATGTTTTTTTCTGCATCGAGGGCAGAAGATTGCCAAATTCTGTTCTGCCTCTAGCTGCTTCTGTTTAGCCTGCACAATATCAAGTTGTGTAGTTAGTGTCCCCATAATATCAGTTTTAAAATTTTCTAATAAATTTCCAATTTCTGCACGTGTTACTCCTTATGCTGATACTTTGTTATCTCTTGCAAACCGATCATATTCTGTCGGTTTTATTCTTGTGCTGCCTCTCGAACTCCTGATACACAAATCAATAATGTCAGCAAAACTCTCTTGATAAATATCCCCTTTTCCCATAATGTTTAATGTTTCAATCCATTGTTCCTTCATACCCCTTATTAATGCAGTTTTTAACACATTATCAGGTAAAGGTAGTGATGCATAAGGAGATCTTTGTAGATTGTACTGAAAACATTCCACATACTCCTCTAATGTTTCATTCGGTCTAGCTGTCATTTGAAATATTTCGTCTTTTAATTCTCTAGACCTACAATAATCCTGATATTTTCTTAAGAAGGATTCTTTCATTTGATCCCAATTGTTGATAACCCCGCCACCTAGCCCCATAAACCATCTTAAAGCAGCCCCTTTTAATGTAGAGGGGAATAATTTCAATTTTTGGGGATCGGTGGTGTAATTGTACCCCCTACATAACACATCAAATTCGAATAAGAATGCATCCGGATCTTCTGATGTGAGTCCGTGAAATGTAGGGATATGCTGAAGAGGGATAGCTTTCATGGGTGCATTTGCTGCAGAATCCACTATAGGATATTGTAATGTAGAGGTTTGAGTATTTGGTTGGTTTTGAGCATTTGGTTGGTTTTGAGCCATGGGATCGAATATATGCCAATAACCTTCTGGGATATCTAGGAGGGTATTCCTAGGTTGAGTGGGAACGGTTTTGACAGGGATCTTTTTAATAGCGCTTCCTTTATCTGGAATAATGGGAATACCAGGTGTCTGAGGAGATTGAGTTCCTTCAACAATGATTTTCGCAGCACTCCCCTTATCTGGGCTATCTAAAGGTTGATTTGTCTCAATAGGGGATTTTGGTTCCTTGGTTTCCCCTGTTTCTCCTTCTCCCTCACAAAAGTTACTAGAGTTCCCTTCCTGCAATAATTCTGGAGTAGAATTTTCAATTTCTTGAAAGTCCTGCTCTTCGGTTTGACTATGCACCTCAGCGCAGGCTACAGATGGTGATCCTGTGGCCTGAAGGGAACTAGTAGGCGGTTTAGAAATGTTTTTCTTGAGGCCTACTGATGGCTGAGATTCTGTTTTCTTATAGATTTCGTCTATGAAGGTCGTTCGGCCAAGGGTCACCGGCCCCTTAGCTTTTTTCAGGCTTGGATGGGGGTTTGATATTCTTTTCTGGTCTTTTCTGCTTAGTCATGCACTCAAAAATGAACTACCAACTTTTATTCAAACAAAGCAAAAACAAATCTGTTAGGAAAGCGGATAGTGGAGCAGGGTTTTTACATGCTCCACACGTAGGTTCTTACCTTCCGTTTTTAGAATCCAACTCCTCCCTAGCAGGCTCGTACACTACTCTGAAAAAGACAAATGGCTACACTCTTTCCCCGACAACGGCGCCAAAATGTGGAGCTATAAAAAGGGTCTCTTTCACCTCTGATTACCTCACATTAATATGTCAATCCGGGAGCGTTTTGTTATTACAAAGAGTGACTCAATCTGAGACTATCATTTTTCAGAGTAATGCTAGTAGTACAGTGCTTAAGAAATACAAGAGTAAACGGATGCTTGTCTGTAACTAAATTACTTCAAAGAATAAATCACACACTCAGAAAACTCAACAGCTTATCAGTCAAGGGTTCGGCAGTGATAACCCATCCCTTCGGAAACTGATGGAAAGAAATTTAGAGCATAGACCACGAGCCTGGGAGCTAGACAGTGACTGCCAATGCCCACTACAGCCTTAGATCATCTCTCACGCCAAAACAACAAATGCAAGTAAATGGAACAGCAAATAAAGGATTGAACAGCAATTCTGAAATGGAACATCAAATCTAAAATGGAACAGCAATTGAAATAACTAAGTCCCGCGGGTTGTAACCAAACTTAATCTATTAACTCAAATGCACTCTTTGCAATCAAATAACATTCTTTCACTCTAAAGGCAATTCACACAAATCACACTAATGGAACAGCAATAACTATTAATGAATTATGGAACAGTACTGATAAATCAGAAACGCGCACAACACACTGGAATAACAATCTGAATCAACAGGAATACAACTGTGCTTCCAAACGGAACACTATCATTTATGAATCCAACGATTAGGAAGAACACTACCTCAAGTGAATGTATGACACGAATGTTTAATATAAAAGCTCTGTAACAGAACAGTAAGAGTATTTAATTAAGGCTGATAACATGTAATGAACTCTGAACGAATCAATAACATAATGCAGAGTCAATCCACGATTCCACCTGTAACAACTTCAATGATTTAATCTTAACAGAGCATGTAATATCAACTCATGAAACATATCGAATTACCAAATAACAATAATAAACAAACCACGCAGAAATCAAGTTGTAATGGTACAGAAGAAAGTGTCCTCCGGGGCCGGGCCCTTAGCCTCCAAGGATACACCGCTTTAAGTTAATCCAGACGCAAAGATGAAATAATCACCAAGCTTGTATTAATGCATCGGTCAAAAATACATTGAACCAGTTCTCAACGAGACTTAATAATCAAAGCTGATGTTTTACAGAAAATTACATAAAAGCGTATCCTCTATCTATCAAGCTAACAGTGCTGTCCCTTTATATAAAGGCGACAGCGGAGATGTCCAAGTAACATGATAAATAAAGCAGCGATCCCTCAGGATCGAAGATCCTGAGGGATTCGCCAAACTGTTAATTCTTCATCCTTTCCTTTCTTTGGCGCCGAGCTGGTGTCTTCTCCTTCTTTTCCGAGCCGATTTGCTGTAATCTATTTAGCCTTATTTGCATTCGGTTCACCTTCAGAGGGACAACAGTTATCTCGACTTTGTCTCTTCCTTTGGAGCGGCAATTCCTCGTTTTTTCCTTTTCCTGTTCAGAAAATAACCATTATTAGTGGTTAAGTCTTGCATATCAATTTCCACATGTTTTATTATAATTCCTTATTACTTTCCAAATTCATGAGACAAAAAGGTTTACAAATTCTACTAAAAAACCACTGAAATAATCATCAAAAACATACCTTTTCAGTACTCCACAACATTCAATATTATTTCTTAAATTTTCAAATATATTGATGTTTCGCTGAGCCCTGGGAGGTTCATATTCGACAGATCTGTTGGAATTGTATTCATTCCTAGGGTACGTGTGACATTCTATAGCTTTATCACCAAAATTTCCACATGAACAATAGTAGCCATAAAAAATATGTTGGTACCTGGATGGAGATTTTCATCGAGGAATTATCTTCCAAGGCTGTTCTTGCGAATATTGTCCAATGAAGTCTACACACATGTTAGATCTCATAAGTTCATTTTATTTTGTTGTATAAGGTCCTACTTCTTCTTCTTTGTAACTGATGCCAGTTTTTTTGTTGTAATATCGTTGATTGTTGATGAGTTCTTCCAATGCCCTTGAGTTGTTGGCATTGTTTTGGATAGTTTTTCCTTTCTTCACTTCCTCATGCAACGAGACTACTTTGGCTTCTAATTCTTCTCTTTCTTGGTTTCTTTCTTCCAACTTCTTTCGAAATGACTCTTCAATGCATTTGTGTTCTTCAACTTTAATTTTGAGACCTTGAACTTGTTCTTCAAGAGTATTGGAAGGGATCTTCTCCGCCTTGAGATCTTTTATAAGCTTGATTGCTTCCTCATAAAATTCTTCTATGGTTCATCCTTCTTCTTCATTGTTTGATAACTCTTGTTTATTGTGCTTGGCCATAAGCAATACTCTCTCATTGGCTTCTTCTTCACTATCATTGTCTTCATCGGATGATGAGCTATCTTCTTTAGAGAGAAAGTTCCTTTTGGATCCTTTTTTGTTGAATTTCTTAAAGCATTTCTTTCCTTTTGAGTTGTCATTGCTTCTGTTTGGACATTTTGCTGCAAAATGCCCAACCTCATTACAGTTGAAACATATAAATGGAATTTTACCTTTGAATTGTCCTTTACCAATTTTTAGTTTTCTCATGAAGTAATCATATTCTTCATCTGAAAGACCTTCTTCATCATCTCCCTTTTATTCATACTTACAGGTGCATGTCTTTTCAATTGAAGGTTGTTTATCCTTAATGGTTTTCTTATATGCAACAAACACAGTTTCTAGATTCGAGGTACCCACTTCTTCATCAAGTCTCATTTCATATGCTATGAGAACTCCATGTAATTCCTCTTTGCTGAGTTTGTCCATATTTGCACTATATTCTAAGACTGATACCTTTGGGTTGAATCTCCCTGGTAATGTTCTAAGAATCTTCCGTATAATAGTCTTCTTGTCAACTGGCTCTCCCAATCCTTCTAGAGTATTGGTTATTTCATCAACGTATTGGAAGTATGCAAAAATGTTGCAATCTTCTTTCATTTTTAGTTTCTCAAATTTTTCTCTATATATTTGAAGCTAATTTGCTTCTTTGACATTTGAGTCACCTGCATATATATTCTCAAGCTTTTCCCATACATTTTTGGTAGTTTTACAACCCAATACCTTATGATAAGCAGATTCAATACGTCCACTGATAATAATATTATTTTCTTTTGCATCATTTACCAAATTATTCTTACCTTGTTCATCTGTGGTTGATGTAAATCCATTTTGAACAATGTCCCATACTTCGTAACCTTGTGCCAAGAGATAGACCTACATTCTTCCTTTCCAGACTGCATAATTATTTTCATTTAATAGAGGTACACCATTCTTGGTATGCTCCATTACCTCCTTCCAGTTGTTAAACTGCTATTTAAGGAACCAAGCTCTGATACCAATTGTTGGAAATATTGGGGGGGGGGTGGCGTGAATCAGTATTCCTTTCAATTAGAGCATTAGTTAATCTTCAATTATTATCAGTGTTTGTACAATGATAGCAGCAAACAAGAGGAACAAAAACGCACACAGTTTTTAAGGTGGAAACCCACTCTTCAATAAAAACCACCTGATGCTTTTCTAATAATTCTTTAATATTCAACCCCAATTGAAAATAAAGCTCCAACTTCCTAGAATCTAGAAAAGCATTCTTATCCAACTCCCACTAGATGGATGCTCCAACGCTTGAGATTCTTCAGTAGTCAACTGAACGGATGCCCCAACACCCAATGAGCTACAACTCACCCTAGCACCACCCTACCACCCTATAGAATAATAAAAGAAGAATGGACTCCCGTACTAGGGAAAATGGTCCACTTTACAATTATATAGAATGACGCAGAAGAAGAAGATATACTAGCCCATAACCCCAACTTTGACACAACCACCAAATGATGATCCTAGACCTCCCAACACTGCCTCTTCAACCTTTGGTAGATAGACACTAGTACAATTTGTACAATAATGTATTTACAAGGACTAAGTACAATGATACCGTTACAATGATTGTATGTAGTGAAGCCCACTTGAAGACTTCATATGATGAACTTCTTATTGCTATTATGCACCTTGGTTGCTACTCTTGTCATGCTACCCTCTGCTGCACCTTTCTTTGCTTTGCTTCTGTAGAAATTCTGGTCATTTGCAACCCTTGACAACACATGATCTAGATTTTTATTGCCTTCTAGGAGCTCAATATTGAATATGGTGTATCTCTGTTATTTCAGCTCCTAAATATCTGATTTTCTGTCCTGTAGTATTCCTCTAAGTCTTCTTTCCAATACCACAGGTTTGACCCAATTTGGATTCTTCAAGAGATATTTATACCCAATCTCTCACAATTCCCTAATTATGGACTGTTTCAGCAAAGCGCACTTGTACGGCATACCACATGTCATTTTTTCTTCATTTGGCTCTGGATTTGATAGAGAGAAAATTATAGACTGTGCCCTATCTACCACTTTTTACGAAATTTTATTTTGATACTCAGAGAGAGATTTATGACGAATTTACCAAGGTCACTTCTTTGAGATGAATTTCAGGAGCTTGCGAAAACCCTGACTTCCACAGATCATATCTCCAAAAATATTGCACATCTTGATCTGAAATTTTACAGCAGCTTCCTCGAGATTTCAGCTTCACCTCATAAAAATTTCAGCTTCTGAACCTTCACAGAAAAAAAAATTAGAGCACAAATTCCATGATGACCTGTTTCAGATGGTCGAATCCCTTGCCTAAGGAGGGAATGAATATCACAATTTATATAAATGATTAAGTTGAGAGGGGCTTCAACAAGTGAACGTGGGATGGATTTTATGAGCTTAAAAAATATTAATTATTACTTTTCAATGACCCATGCCCCAACCCCATGGGGTTTTAGCCCACTAACTGGGGGTACAAACTTCAAACATGAATATCTCTCAAACCGTGAAGAATTACATGGCGTGCCATATATCAATGGAAACATCTCGACAAGTAGAAACCACCAAAAGCATTATTGACCTAGAATATATTAATTTGGTAGGTAAAAATTCCCATGCAATATTGGGTTAGCCCCTAGTGCTGCTTAGGTTGAAATCAATGACAATTGTTGATCAACAAGTTGATCAATGGTTGTGATACTTCCTTTATGGGGAAAGATGATCATACAAAAGTAAGTAGATACTACCACATCCATAGCGTAAAACCATGGTTTTAAAAGTAATATATTGTAGTCAAGGGGTTTGTCAACAACCTCAACTTCAATAGTAACTAATTTTCCCCCTAGTTCTACTTGCAAGTTACTAAAAATTCCACAAGTCTTATATGTACAACAGTAAAAAGCTTTCAATGTCGTAGGTGATTGTGACAATGTCATCGAGAAAAATGACTTCAAGAAACTCATAGACATGATACAAGTATATGCGCCTTCATCAATGATAGTGCGATGAATGAGGCGATTTAGGACATGTACTTGAATAAAAAATGTTAATTTTGCTGGTAATTGTGGCACATAGCCTACGTGATTAAAGCCTACAATATTTCAATTAGTTGGATCAATTCCACCAATCATGGACAATAAACCCTACTTCTGGGAGGGATAATTCTGAAGAACCTCAAGCGTTGACGTAGCGGAAGGTGACTGACCCAAATATTCTACTACATATAATTTTGAGTTGCACAAGCTTGAGGGTTGAATGTTGATTTATGGACTACTCTCTTCGGGAGCTTTATTGTTAACTCTAGAAGGATATAAGTCAAGTCAGATGAGGTCAAAGTCGAAGTGGTAGGTTGATCTGTAGCCTAACCATTTGACGACGACAATGGATTACTATAATATTTAATTTGATTCGACACCAAAACATCAGTTTTGGGCTTAGTGGTAGATAGCATAAGCACTTGTGAGCTAGAATCAGGATCCGTAGTAACCATATGTGTTTCCGAGTTTGGAAAAGGATTTGTCAACACTACACATGTGGAAAAATTATTAATAGGATTTGGGACTTCGGAGTGGTGAGGACAATATCGTGTAAAATTCTCCTCATTACATATCAAGCAAGGGTAAGAAGGTTTCCGAAAAGAACAGGATGAATTAGAGGATTTTTCCTGCAAGGGTGAATTTGATTTCTTCTTATCTTTCCCCTTCTTCCTATTTCCAGGTTGCTTGTCAATTTTTCCTTCGTTAAGTGACACAGCATGGACTTTAGAAGAATACATAGGATCAGATGCAATAGGGTTTTGATTTGAAACAACAAGCGTAGGAGCATATAGTCTACTTGTTGCCAGAGCACTAGAAGAAAAAATCACACCATCACGGGCATGAATGTCCTGACCAGATGGAGCAGGAGGAACAATAAAATTTGGTCGTGGCACATTTGGAATATTTTCATAGAATGTGCCATACTGAGTGTAAATCAGATCGAGATACTGGGCATGAGAAATTAATTTCTCTTCTGAGACAACACAACCTTTTTCCATATCCTCAGTGATATATGGCAATAAGGAATTAATAAACCACTCAGCTAAAAGTTGATTAGGAAAAAAAATTTAACCATTCGATGATAATGACACAACTCATGTATATGATTCAATATATGAGTAGCAGTGGCTAGTTTAAAGTTGGTCAAAATTTCTATTCCAGTTTCATATCTGATGGGTAACTAGAAGGGGGTTTAAAAAGAAGTGGCTAACGTTGTAAAGTTATCAAACAAATTTCGTGGTAATTCAATGTACCACTTCATAGCCAAACCAATAAAATTTTGTCAGAAAAGATGAAATCTAATAGAATCATAATTTAAGGAATTATATGAACACCGTAAATGATAAGTCATGACATGCATAAACAAGTCTTCTCCATAATTTCCACAGAATTTTGGAATATCCGAGGGTAATTTAAGAGGAATCACTGGGCACCACGGTAAATAATGAATTGGATCATTGGTGAGCTGATTTAAATAAGGTAACTCTAATTTTGCAACAAATTTCAACTATTGATTAAGGTTGGGTTCAGCATAAGCAGGATAAGATAGAATCACCTAGAAAATAGGCCTTTGCATACCAAAAAATGGATTCTATTGCTGGTAACTCAGATAGGGGTAGGCTTGTTGACTAGGACCTAGATGAGCCTGATACTGTGGGAATGGTTAATGTGGCTGCCATGTAATCTGATAAAACGGTTGCCCACCAAGATAATTCAGACCTGGTTGTGAATAGACAGGGCCAGTAGAAGCCTGTGACAAAGGTAAACTAGCCTATAGTTGTGAAATTCCCGATACAGATGGTTGTTGAATAACAGACTAGGAATATAGAGTATGTTGACTCAAAACTTGAGGGTTAGGGGTGGAAGGACCTTCTTGAGTAGACTGACCAATAGCCATAGAAAAAATCACAGGTGTAGTAGGAATAGATGCAACAAGTTGAACTGGTTGATATTGATACAAAATCGTTTGCAGCTGAATAGGAAAAGTAGGTTTCCATTTGAAAATAGGAATTACAGCATATGATTGACCTAAATATGAGGGATTATTACCATATGGACCGAACATCTATGGCCCCCCAGCATATGGAGCATAGGTATATTGCACATACTGACTTTCATATGATGGGTATCCAGCAAATACTAGATAAGGTGGACGGTAATTATATGGACCAACATGATATTGAGTTTCTCATGTCAATAAAGGTCGGGTCATTCAATACTCGTAAGATATGAACCAGATAGAATTCTAGATGATGACATGGGTGAAGTCCATGAACTAGAGGAGACACCATAGCAGGTTCCATTTAAAGCTTGGTAGCCTAGTGGGACAGACAGACCACCATAAAGATGATACATGGGTGTTGTCAAAAAGATCGAAGATGAAGAAACAGTGTATTATGTCGCAGCTGTAACATATGGTAAAGTCTGGGATGTTTTCTCCACCATTCTTAAATAACCCATTAAATACTATAACAAATCTACGGGAACTTGAGAGTGAAAAGGATCAACAGGAGCATAGTAGGTCAAAAGAGGAAAATACTGATATAAATGAAACCCCGACCCAAAATGAGTGGAAGTTAAAGGGGTTTTATCTTCATGAATTTCTTCCTCTATCGAAATCAAACTAGGTGGAACCACTTCACCGTCAAGCCCAAGACAAATTTCAAGCGGTAAACTCTTCAATAAAGAGGAAGACTTGATGGTTACATATGATTGAGAATCACATGGTTGCACTGGAACAACTTCTTGTTGTTCGTCTTTGGGATAAAGATGTTCTGGAAAAACAAAAAAGGGCTCCAGATCAACTTCCAATTGAACAAGCTCGGGTTCTGGATTTACCATTTCACTGGATTGCATCTCAGTGTCCTCAATTAACTATGGGGGTTATGTCTCGACAGTATCAGATAATTTGGGATCGGTCAAAACAACTCGAGACACAATACTCAAAGGATCAGATGTCTCTGGTATATCAGATGACGTAGCACCAAGAGTTCCAAAGGTACCGGACTTGGTAGGTCGATCGTGCCTTCATCTACTAGGTTTAGCTTTTGGCGGTAACGATGGTTTATTTTTTGTCCTATGCAAACAATGGGGAAAGGGTTGATATTATTCCACGTTTGCTGATTTATTTTATACAAAAACAAATAAAAAAAAAAGAGGGTAGTGCTAGGAAAAAGGTTTACCAAGCAACTGTGAACTACAATATACCACCCCAGTAAACCAAGGACTTATGTACGTGTAGGAAATCTCCCAGAATGTTTTGTTTGATGTATCACAGGTACAAGGTTGCCGACTCAGTTACCTATGGATGGTAAGAAACCTAGATTTCTCCTCCCAAATATACACGAAGGTACGTGGAGGCCCAATCCGTATTAGTGTTGTCTAATGCAAAACCACACAATGAGAGCACCGCCTTATACTTTTTGTACTAGGACATCGTCCGATATACTAGAAAGTATGTGGATGAGATCTGATATACTTATGTACATGGAATGAGGTATCACACTTGGAATGTATCGTAGACAATTAATGACAACCACTATGTTTCTCGATGTCAGAACACATCTTCTATCTAGACCTATAAATGTTATCGTTAACGTTGCAATGTTTCCTTAGATAAAGTCAGATAAATTTAATGTTGATCTTGATTATCAGTTTGACTTTCAGGTTCACCGTGGGATGTATTGAATATTCCTAGAATGCAATTAGATTGATAAGCATTCGTTTCGAATTGATTTTCGACAATGAAAAACTAGCTACAAGGGATAGCGCAATCAAATTGTATGAAATAAACAATGAGCACATCTAAATGCAATTTCCCTAAACTATTCCTAAGAATCACTCACAATCCATATATGCAAATGCATGTTTTTCTTTTCAATTTATTTTAAGTTTAGATGAACGAAAAAAGAAACTAATGCACAAAAAATCAGTCAAAACTTTCAAGAGAAATGAAGGTTGAAATGACAATTCCTCTTTTCGAAAATAATTAATTGATCCTATGTAAAACTTAACTTTGAAACTATTCTACAATGAAAAAGGAAACAAAAATAAACATTGATCAAACAAATCCAAAGTGAGGCAAGAAGAGTAGAGGAAAAATAGTCTCTAGAGGGAATCAATCACTCAAAACTTCAGCAAGAAAGACACTGAAATGAATTGGCAAAAGATGAAATATGATAGATTTTTGTTGGTCACATGGGATCCACACCCCTGAGTGGGAGATAGTGCATTGTAGAGCACTGTCCCTAAACCAGCAGTGCTATGTAGAGCACTGTGTCAAGACCAATAGTGCGTTGGTGCCAGAGAACTCTCTTAAAAAGAAATCAAACACACTACTTTTGCTAAGACACATTCAAATAATTGAAAATAAACAGGTAAAGTCTACTAGATGTTGATGGACAAGGAAAAAACCACCATGGATGATCCTTCATTCCCAAATATGGTTGCCAATTTATTTTATAGAAATTAAACCTACAGATAAGTATGCTTTCCCTAGTGTGGTGGTGCACTTAGAACAATAGAAACAAAGATATCTAACATTTTCCTTAAAATGAATAGATAAAGGGAGGAAAACCTACTTGTAATCTTTTCACTTTTCCTCGCCTCCCTTCATCACTCTCAATCCAACTTAACTCGCTTGATTTATACCTACATTGGCATATAGAAGATAGAAAAAAACATAAATGCAATACGATATATTAAAGTTAAACAAATTGAATCGATTAAATTCATAAATACACATATAACATCATTAACACGTGCATTAGGACAGGAAAAAATGTCTTTATTATGAAGTAGAAGTGAGATTACAACTAGTTGATTGATTCACTATCACTCATCCAACTTTAGTCCCATCCTCATCACATCCAACATCAATAATCCAGCAGCATCATAGTACATGCACAATACCTCCAAGAGTTGTGATCTCACCAGCATAACTCTACTTAACACAAAATTCTTACTCTCTTTTGCACTATGACAAGTACTCTATCTATAAGTAGATAAAGGTAGTTTGACATAAATTAATCATTGAATGGGTTTCCTAAAAATGGATGAAGAGGTTTCCTTGTTCATGGGAATAGGAGGACATGAGGTTTAATGGATCCATGGTGTCCATATTCGAAGCTATCAAATGAGGTGAAAGCTGGAACAACTTCTAGAAGTGACTAGAGGTTGGGAATATTCCCAGAATGCAATGAAAAATTCTCTTCCAGCCAACCAACGCATTCTAAAGTGGACCTAGATCCTATGCAACACAACCTTGCATGGGATTAGATGCTCTGCAAAGAAGTTACAACTATCTAGGGGTGTGGTAATGGCTCAATGGGGCACTTCAACTAGCATCTAAGCAGTGAAAATTTCATGAAGGAAAACCACCAATGGAATGACTTTTTTAGGGCATGAAGCAACTAATTTAGAGTATTATAGACCCTAATAGATACTGATATGTGTTTTAGGATGATGGCCAAATTGACCTGTATCAAGTAGTATACCTGGATGCCTACATTTTTCCTTAACCATATGACATTCCAAACAACTCACTACAAAATTTGCCACATCCTTCCTTAGATTCAACCAATAATAGAATATTTTCGCTATAGTCAATGTCTTATGATATCCTGGGTGACGAGAATATGATTTTGCATGAAAATCCCTCAATATGAGCTCACAGTTGTCTAGTACATATATATTGTCTCTAAATCTAGCCAATTCATCTGCCATGATACGATAGTCCACATCCTATACACATGTACCTATAGTTTTACTCTACTGCAACTTGTGCATAATCTCCATATACCTGTCATCTTGGAAACCTTCCTACAAGATATTATCCTATAAATTTGGCCCGTAGGAGCTCATAGTTGCTATGTGATTTATCTATACCTTCCTGCTAAGAGAAGTTTTGACCTTGTTCTGCTTTCCCTTGATGTAATTTTTCTTTAATTCGAACTTACTGATTATGGAAACTATCTAGCTTTCCTGGCATACTTAAGTGGTCAAACAAGTACCTCAACCTAATGTGATCACTCATTAGTATAAACCTCCTGCGAAGAAGATAGTGCCTCCACTCCTAAATGCATGTATGATCTTTGCTAGCTCAAGATCATGTGTCGGGTATTTCATCTCATGCTAATTTAGTTTCGTGACTCATAGTATACCACCTTTCCATCCTGCATAAGGACTCTTCCAAGTCTTCTCTTTCATGCATTTGTACATACTACAAAATCCTTGTGTGGATCTGCAATATTTAACATTGGATCATGTGTCAACAATTGTTTAAGCTGCTCAAAATTGGCCTCACAGTCATATGTTCAATAAAAAATCTTACCTTTACTTTGTAATGATGTAATAGGATAAGAAATCTGGGATAATTTCCTCATAAGGGACTACACTAGTAATATAGGGAGCTAACATTCCCCTCTCCCTCAAACAAGTGTTGTTCTCAATGCTTGATTATTTCTTGATGCTTCTATATAAAATTCTCAACCTCCCATGTGGAATCTTCAATGGTTAAGTTCTTCCACTTGCTGAGATACTCTGAAATTGATCAATTCGATATTTTTTGAGTTCTTGTTTTTGTGACTGCTTCAGAACTTATTTCACTGCAATGTTGATCTTCATGTTGTTCCATTCAATTTTGCACCAAAGCTAGATTATCCTTTGAGAGTTGGATAACTTTTTGTTGATTCTCAATGTTATCTTCCACTAATTTATCATCCATATTAGCTTTCATTTGATCCTTCAAACCATCCAACTTAGCCTTCATTTTTTCTTTTAAACCCTCTATTTTATCTTTGATTTCTCTTTGTAAGATCAAAATTTGTTTCACTTGGTACCGTAATTTTGATATCTCATACTACAATTCTTCCTCTTCATGCATCATAGTAGAGATTTTTGAGGAATTAATGGGTTTGGAATTATTTTTGGGAGGCATTATAGAACCAAATAATGATAAAAATGCTTCAATATGCCCTTGGAACCACTTCAAACTGCTTTTTCAAATAAATGTTATGGAATTAAAAAAAAAAAATACACACCTTTTTCTAGCTTTTGAGGAGCTTTATATTGAAATTGAATTAATATCTATGTGATTTCGGAACTTCAATATATGAAATTCGGTCAGGTATTCCTCTAAATCTTCTTTCAAATGCCACAAGTCTAACCTGATTTGGATTCTTCAAGGCAAAAAATTTCCCCAATCTCCCAAAATGACCTAATTATGGACTAGTTCAGCAGAGCGAACTTTTACAATGTGCCATGTGTCATTGTTTCTTCCTTCGACTCTTAAATTTATATAAAGGGAACTACAATTCTCTTAATTTTGGCCACCTTTTACATAATTCTAATTTGATGCTTAAAGAGAGATTTATAGAAATTTTCCCAAGGTCACCTCTTTTAGATGAAATTCGATAGCCTGCAAAAACCATAACTTCCATAGATCATTTCTTCAACAATATTGTGAACCAAGATCTGAAATTTTTACATGCAGTTCCTAAGGATTTCTGCTTCACATGGTAAAAATTTCAGCTTCTAAAGCTTCGTATAAAAAACGTTATAGCGAAAATTCCATGATGAACTATTTGGAGAAGTGAAACCCTAGAATCCAAAGCTCTGATACCAAATGTTATGAAACCAGCTCCAAAAATAGAATAAAATAGAGATCAATGCCTTAGAAATAAGCCACTTTGAGGGGGAAACCTCCTTTACATTACATAAATGAACAATTATTGGATGATACAAATGACAAAACCTACTTTCTATATATAAGATTCCATGGGGTCACAATATAATCCTAGCCGACCTAACTATAATAATGTAAGGGAACAATAATAACAATATGGGGGTTACAGGGGTATAAAAATAACAATAATGGGGCTACACTAACAACAATAAGGGACTACACTAGTAATATAGGAACCTAAGATGAACCTCCAATAATAACCTTCCAACCCCATGAAGGATCTCACCTAATCTATATTTTTAGGAGCTACCCACTCCATGATGGCCCTTATTTTCTTTGGATCTACTGCAATTCCCTCCTTGGAGACAACATGTCCTAAGAAATGTACCTCAGTCTGGAAGAAACTACATTTACTGAGCTTAGGATACAACTGATACTCCCTTAAAAATCTCAACATTGTTTCCAAATGCTCAGCATGCTCTTCCTCACTTTTAGAATATACCAATATGTCATCAATGAATAGAATAATAATCTTGTTTAAATAAGGATGCAACACATTGTTCATCAAACACATAAATGTAGTTGGGGCATTAGTAAAATCAAATGTAACTACAAAAAACTTGTAATGCCTATACCTGGTCCTGAATGTGGTCTTGTAGATTTCCTCTTCTGTAATATTCCCAAATGGGAAAAGTAGGAATATAGTACAAACTACTAGAATACCATTTTAAAACATCATATAAAAGAAAGAGGCCAATATGGAGACCTTCTAATCACCATAACAGTAGCATATATGTGTATAATAATGGGCCACAAAATGTACAAAAAGATATAATAAGCATCCAATGAAGAAATCCCTCTATAAGAGGTGTTGCTACTATATATCAAAATGTCAGAAGATTGCTACAGCACAGTCATACAGTGCACTACTACAGAAAATGAACATACAAATATCTATGGTTATTATATGCCTCAATAGATACAACAAATGTAGATCTAGACTCTATAAAACCTTTAGAAAGTAACCACCAAAGGGTTTTCAGAAATACACCAATGTAAATGATGGGAATCAAAGCACTAGGGTTGAAGATTAACTGTAAAAAATAAACTAGAAATATGGGGCTGATTTGATATAACAAATAATGCAACCTCCTCCAATATATCCTCTAGATGAAAGGTTAATCCCTTCTCTAGAAAACCTTCTCCCAAAATGGTGTATTGAAACCACCCTGCAACTCCTAAAATAACGCAGTCCAAGATAGAAACTACGTTGTAGGGGAAAATAAATAATTTTCCTGATGCCAAATGCTGCAATAAGGCTCAAGGGTCTCCTTGACTGTCCTCCAAATGGAAAGGAACCCTTCTACACTAAAATAAGCACTGAAGTGACCCAAAGATATTCTCCACTTCTGCAACCTGAAACACAACTCAACCCTCAATAGGATATATGTTGTAGATGAAATATGAAGCTTGGCCTAAAGCCTGAGAGTGGAACTAAAGTAAAATTCTCTTCCAATAGGCCTCTCAAGGAAAGAGGTGGGATTCCCAATTAGGAACACCCTGTGCTAAATAACATTGCAATCCTAGCTAAACAACTGAAGAAAGCTATATGTCTAAACAGATCATATATTCATAAATATAAAATACCAATACATAATCAAATATGGTTTCCATCCTCTTCCTTATATAAGAAATGAGATTTCTAACCCTAATCCCCATTAATTTATGATACTACTTCCATGCAAATATTCTCCATCTAAAACTGTGTTGTCCCTCATTGAATGCCACTACTCGATGACAACGATGTTGATTTGGTCAAAGTTGACCCAGTCAAGGTGTTCCATCCCCTTTTCACACCTAAGGGTGCTCAATTAAGCTGCCAAGATGTCTTATTTTCACATTGGCATTGGTTTTATTCTTATTTAGGGAGATTTATGAATCTCCATTATCGTCTTATTAATTAAACAATATAGCAAAACTAAAATTAATATTCCAACTAGCTCATGGCTAATTGGGAATATTACAGACCTCCCTCCCAAATGTTTCTTTTCCTCAAGCAAATTACAAGGTGAGTGTTGCAACTCTTATCCTCCATCATTGGTGACACCTCCATGTGATAAGCTTCCCTCATAAGCTAAGTGTCTCCCAATCCATCCCTCCATGAAATTCTCCTCCCAAGTTCTCATGAGATGCAAATGACTCATCCCACAAGGAAGCAATAGATCCAATGAAAAAATCATGGTTTTCCCAATGTCCTCCCTAAAACATGTAGCATAATGAACATGGAGAGTCTCTTCACAGAGGGCACATTCAGTCCTCCCATCCTCCATCCAATAATTCCCATAAAAAGGATAATTACATCATCAATGTATGGGATCAAAACCAAGTACATGTAAACAACAATATGCAAAAATGGAGGTGGGTCATAGTCCTACATGTGGAACCAGCGTAGTATCTCTCTTGAATGGATCAGATAATGATATGGAAAGTGGTTTCCCTTCCAATTACTTGCTGCCCAATTTTTCTCAGAAGAGTTGGAAAGGTGAGAAATGTTTGGTGCCTTTGGAGTGCACCCAAAGTGGTAAATCATCTCCCTATATCCTCCTAGGGAGTGGCCAAGTTCAACAATGTTTATGGCCCAGGGTTGGCCATGAAGTTTATATGGAAGAATGCTCCTCCTTGGAGCAATGGCCTGCATATACATGGTAAAGTAATGAAAATAATCATCAATTAAATAATTATGCATACAAACAGGTTCCTTACTATAACCTCTACTCATACAAATGGAGTGGTCCATAGATAGATCCCCTCTCATTCCAAAAGAGGAAAGAGGTGGATGTGATAACTCCTCCATAGAGTTATTTATATATCCCATCTCCACATGGTCCATGAATCTTTTCAAATGTTGATATATCTTCTCTTCAAAGCCTTCCCAAGTATATCCCTCCATGATGGTGTTGTAGGTTCTCATGGAATAAGTATGGCTGGAGAGAAAATATTCATAAGATCTTTGTAGTAACTTCTCCTTGAGCTTGGAATCTCTAGATAAGAATATCATACCATGATAATAGATGACTTCATCTTGGACTAATTATCCCTCATCTTGAAGTTGATCATCAAGTATCATGCGGGTAAAATGATCCTTGGATTAATCCACCAATAGCTAGGATTTCCAATAGGGATCTATCCTCCATAGTGACAACGTTGATGATCTATCACAAAGAACATCGTTCATATAGATTTCCTTCTCTTTGACATCTCCCATGCCAAAGGTATATACTCGGATGTTTCTATCCTCTCCTTGTTGCTCTTCTTGCAGCTGCTCCTACTCAAGTAAAGGTTGAATCTTTGGGAGGTTAGTCTTCCATGGGAAGCTATCATCCATTCAGAAATTTTTGAGTTTGGCCAAAGCATTCATGAGTATTTTCTACCATGTGTCAAGGAATAGTCTCCTTGCACCATGATGGTGTCATCCTCCAATCCTACAGCATCCTCTGTTAGCGCAAGATGAGATGTGATAGTGGATAATGATGATAGTGGGAGAATGTCTCCCTCCTCCTTGAGTCTACCCAGGACTCTCTGCATTGTTTCATAACCTTCCAATGTTCCCACTCCTCCTATATCTATGATAGGTGCAACATATTGTGAGACATCTCTCACCAACTCTGGATTAGGTGGCCTCCCAGGTGGTTTTCCATAAAACAATGATGTCTCATGGTTCAACCTCATATGCATAATAGATGTGACTACCATGTCCTTGCTTCCACTATGAAAATCCAACTCTGTTTTTTGTGTGGAAGTTTCTTGATAATTGGGTACCACTCTCATTGATGAAAGAGTCCCTCTAATTGGAGCAATTGTTTCATCATCACCTCCTGGTGGTGGTGGATCATCTCCTACTACTCCAGCATTATGACCCCTCTATGGTTCTTCTTCTTCCTCCTCCTCATCATATGAGAAGACCTCTATATAATGTGCCTTTCCTGCTGCACATCTATGTCCTGGTGCCCATGATTCTTGGCATGTGAATAAAAGCTTCCTTCTCCTAAAATATCTTCGAACATCATCAGTAAGAGATTTTTTACTTTGGCTCTCCTTTGAGAAAGGAGCCTTCTCATCTTTTCCCTTTGATGGACAATAGGGCTTTTGCTGAAAAATTTCATTTGCTTTTGGTAAGGCATCTTGAAGATATCTATCCCTTTCAATGTAATTTTGTATGGTAGTGGACTTGGTAGACTTAACCAACCCATGAAGAGGTTCTTCTAACCCATCAACAAACATATAGACCCTTCTTGCTGCAGATAAATCAAGAACCATAACAGAAAGTTTTAAAAACTCAGAAATATAAGTTTCTGGATTACCTGATTGTTTGAGCTTTCCTAGCCCCATCAATGGTGCCTCTGGATCTCTTATATAAAACCTTTCCACCAACCTCCTTATGAATCTGAATATGCAGTCACATTGGCATGACCCAATGTAGACAAACCATGGAACCACCAATCATGTGCTTCACCCTCAAGGTGCAGCATTGCTATCTAAATGGCCTCCATCTCTAGTAATTTGTTCAGTTTGAAGTAGATTCCAAGCTTCTCTACCCATGATTTGGCAGTGCATATAGATGACCCATCAAAGTTGGGTAAGAAAACTTTGCCCATAGTGCAGTGTAGATCATGATTATGAATGAATCCTCCACCTCTATTATGATGCCTGCATCTCATATTGTCCTTGATATGAAAAAATTCTTGAAAACTCAAGTGGTCCTTGAATCTTTGATATTGAGACTCATACTCCATGAAATAGTATTCAAGAGTTTCTTGTTCTTGAAACCCTTCATTTCCCACTGCTAAGAATGTTGGCATTGTAGAGCATTGGGAAACTTGTTTCTGCTTCACTGGTTGATCACTCCAGTGATGAGAAATTCCCAAGCCTTCACCATGCATAAATCCTTTATTGGGTTCCTTGTATCTATCCATCCTCGTCTCCTTTATTTCTCTAGCAATGTCTTGCATAGTTCTAAGAAGTATCTTGGGGTACTCCTTCTCTTCATTTTCTCCTGATAAAGGGGTTTTACCCTTGTCTTCTTTATCATTTGTATAATCAAACTTCCAGTGTCTTCTTCTAAGATACATCTTCTCTCTATCTGTGATAGGATATCCTTCTTCTGATTACATATTGGCTTTTCAACATGCACATTTTGAGCCAAGATTATGCTTTGATACCACTATAATATTCCCAAATGGGAAAATCAGGAATATAGTGAAAAATACATGAATAGCAGTGTAAAACATCATATAAAATCAAGAGGCCAATATGGATACCTTCTAATCATCATAACAATAGCATATATGTGTGTAAGAATGGGCCAAAAAATGTACAACAAGATATAATAAGCCTCCAATGAAGAAACCCCTCTATAAGAGGTGATGCTACTATATATCAAAATGTCAGAAGACTTCTACAGTGTTTTCATAAAGTGCACTGCTACAGAAAATGAACATACAAAGATATATGGCTGTTATATGCCTCAGTAGATACAACAAATGTAGATCTAGGCTCTATACAACCTTCAGAAAAGAACCCCTAAAGGGTTTTCAAAAATACACCAATGTACAAGATGGGAATCAAATCCCTAGGGCTGAAGATTCACTGCAACAAATAAACTAGAAATATGTTGTTGATGTGATATAACAAATAATTCAGCCTCCTCCAATAGATCCTCTAGATGAAAGGTTGATCCCTTCTCTAGAAAACATTCTCCCAAAATGGTGTACTGAAACCACCTTACAACTCCTCCCTCAAAATAACATAGTCCAAGGCAGAAAATGCACTGTAGGGGAAAATAAATAAATAAGGCTCAAGGGCCTCCCTTACTATCCTCCCAAAGGAAAGGAACCCTTCTCCACTTAAAATAAGCAATGAAGTGACCCAAAGATGTTCTCCATTGTTGTAACCTGTAACACAACTCAACCCTCAATAGGATCTGCGTTGTAGATGAAAGATGAAGCTTGGCCTAAATCCTAAATTTTGAAGTAAAGTACAATTCTCTTCCAAGAGGCCTCTCAAGGAAAGAGGTGGGATTCCTGATCAGGAACACCCTGTGCTAAACAACACTGTAATCCTAGCTAAATATTTTAAGAAAGCTATATGTCTAAACAGACCATATATTCATAAATATCAAATACCAATACATAATCAAATATGTCTACCATCCTCTTCCTTATATAAGAAATGAGATTTATACCCCTAAGCCCCATTCATTTATGACACTACTTCCAGGCAAAGAGTATGCATATAAAATTGCATTATCCCTCATTGAATGCCACTACTCCATGAAAACGTTGTTGATTTGGTCAAAGTTGACCCAATCAAGGTGTTCGAACCCCTTTTCACAGCTAAGGGTGCTCAATTAAGCTGCCAAGATGTATTCTTTTCACATTGGCATTATTTTTATTCTTATTTAAGGAGATTTATGGATCTCCATTATCCTCTTATTCATTAAACAATAAGGAAAAAACAAAAATTAATATTCCAACTAGTTCATGGCTAGTTGGGAATATTACATATTCTTTGATGCGTACCTGATGTTATCCTAATCTCAAGCTAATCTTAGAGAAAAAAATTTCTCCCTCCAGTTGATCATATAAATCATCAATCCTCAATAATGGGTACATGTTATTGATGGTCAATTTTTTCAAATGCATGTACTCAATGCCTAGTCTAAGAGTGCCCCCCTTCTTCTTCATGAAAAATATTGGTGCACCAAATGGTGATACACTTGGACTAATGCATCATTCTTCATGCATCACTTTGATTGAAAATTGAATCTACAACTCAAGTGTGCTCATCCTATAAGATTTTTCGATGTTGGAGCTGCCCCTAGTAACAACCCAATAGAAAAATCTACCTCCCTATGAGGTGGCAACTCTGAAATATCTGCATGAAATAAATTTTGGAACTATTGTAGAACTAGGTATCTACTTAATACATCTACATTCTCAACTTACTTAGCTTTGTCACTAGAAATATGTACTACAAACAACACACACCATTTCCTACGACTGTGCTTGGCCTGCATAGTTGTCACCATCCTAACTAATGCAGATTTCTTCTTTCCCTATAAGACTCTTGGTTCCCCATTGTCATCAAAGCACTCAATGGCGTTGTCATAACAATCCACCTTGGTCCTTTGAAGGTATATCAAGTCCATACCCTATAAAATATTGTACGATCCTAATGGAAATATGTTCAAGTGCTTTGATGTAGGCATACCATTTAACTTGAATGCACAAGCTCTTACCCAATGGTGAACTCTTTTCTTTCTACATGTATCCAACTAAAATAATGAAGTTTTGGCATGCATTTCCTTATTCAAACCACACTTATCCACCAATTCATGACTAACATAGCTATAATTAGATTTAGGGTCAATCAAAATTTAAATAACGTGATCACAAAGCTTACCATCCATCTCAATGATTAATGCCTGGTGATTTTCCTGCATATTTTCCACGGCTGCATATATATGAGGAATTCTATTCCAAACATCTCCATAGTTTTCACCTCTTGTGCACTATATATTTGAGACCTACCACCCTGATTCTGCAAACAATCCCTCTTAAGATGCTCCTTACCGCATGTCCACCACTCCAGTCGTCCAATAACCTCACCTCCATGATGTTGTTGTGATCCATGTCCCTATCTACCTGCATTGAACCTCTTTTTCGATGCCACATTTTCTTTCTCTTATGCATTCTGAGGCCTTGATTTCTTAGGCTTCCATTTACCTTTACCTTTTTTTTCCCTTTCCATCCTTGTTTAGATTCATTCTTATGCTTTGATTGTTCATATAAATGCTTCAACTTCCCAATGAATTCCTAAAATTACCAAGGCTCGTCATACTCAATCGGGTCTCTAAATTCTAATGACAAACCATTGCAAACCCACTAAACTTTAGCCTTTTGATCTTCAAGATATGGTACATACCTCAATATGTCTAGAAATTTGGTTGTGTACTCTTCATCTATCATTGATCCCATCTTTAACTCATAAAATTATTTGGCCTTATTGTCGTAGTACCTTTCTAACAAGTACTTATTCCTGAAAAGCCTCTTTAACTCATGCCAACTCAAGTCCTATGTCTTGATGTGTCTGACCCACTTCACATATTCCCACCAGATATTTGCATTACCTCTAAGGCTGAAGATAGCTACTCTCGCCTTCATATTATCTATGTAATTAGGCAACTCAAATAACTTCTTCATCCCAAGTATCCAGACTTATGCCTCCTCTAGTTTCCTCAAGTTCCCATCAAAAGTAGGTGGCTTTACTTTCTTAGATTCACCCGAAAAGTATCCCCTATCACTTCTCCTGTAAGGATGAAAATGATGACGATCATGATGTATATTTAAATCAAAACTAAAATAGTACATGTATTCATCACCCCTCCTATCCGTAGTGTCCAACTCCTTGCCATATCTCACTGTGTCAGCTCTATCTGACCTATGTCTACCAGGATACCTACTTCCATATGCCCCATTAGCTTTTACCTCATATCCATGGCTTATTCGAAGTAGCCACTATTGCTATCATTCTGACAAACTCCAAAGAAGTATTGCATTAACCTTTGCTTGTTTCTCTTGTTCTTGTACGATCATGTCAATGTCTTCCTTACAACTCCTTATTTCTTCCTTCAATATTATCAATGAGTATTCCAAATAAAAAGTGTACACACCACTCTACTCATCTGATTCATAGGGAGAGTATTTGCAGTCTACCATCTTTCTATTCATTTTGATATCTTTCCTGCAAACCATACTATGTCAGCTAAACCAAATCACAATAAACCAATGTACCTTAATATAATTTGGGGAGGATACCTCATCCAAAATATCTTCCAAATTAGCATAATGCATGTATAAACATATTCATAACAACATATAGGCATGTAAAAAATAAATGGGCCAACACATACACATCGTTCTAATTATATTCCAGCCATCACTGCACATACCATGACCTCATGCATGACAACATCAACCATACTAATGTACATTGTCAAAATATAAGCACTGAAACACACAGTAATGCATGACCAATCATACAATCATGATGACACACTTCATAAGAAAAATATCCTCTTTCACATGGTGACCTCACTACAACCATGACCGACACCATACATGTGCAACAAGCATATAGTCCACAAGGATGATTAACACATGTGAAACCAACATGCATGCATGACCAACACACATTGCCCATCCATTTGAAGGGGTGAACCATTCTCCCATACCAATTTGTAACATCCTCCTCCCATTCTAGCCAAGTAACTGGCGAATCGGGGTAAACATGTGATGAGATGATACTATGATCAAATTTGACCTTCTAGCTAACCTTAAGGCAGTGGAACTGACATAAACACATCATATAGACCTTCAAAATTAGCAACAGAACTCCCAGGATCTAACCCAACCACTCAAACCTATAGCCCCTGGGTACCACTGAGGTTTCATAAATAAAATCCCCTAGACACATGCACAGGCTTGCATCCATGCATCTGGGAGGCTTTGGACGCTTGCATAAGCCTACATGCCTACATCTAGGGACTAAATTTCCTAGAATTGTGCCTGCGTATGTATGATTAAAGGAAATTTTTTAGGCCCAGAGTCCAGGCCACTGCCCAGAACTCAATGACATGTTTAGAAATGAAATAACACAGGGGAGCAATGATGTATTTGTAAGAATCATGATAAGGCCGAAACTGGACCCTACTAGCCATGAAAATTGTTTCATCAAACATATCACAAATATGTATTCTATAGGTGTAGACAACATATATGAACATAAGGGTCTCATGATTATCTGAGAATTGCTAAGATACATTGTTCACTTACATCATTAGTTGTGTTATCATCTATTAGGTCATGAATACATTGTTTATTCATTTCCAAATAAAAACATGAGGAGA
The DNA here is from genome assembly GCA_034641835.2 of Pinus albicaulis. Taxonomy (NCBI): domain Eukaryota; kingdom Viridiplantae; phylum Streptophyta; class Pinopsida; order Pinales; family Pinaceae; genus Pinus; species Pinus albicaulis. The sequence continues at coordinate 584,313,533 of CM076570.1, forward strand.
GCCATACATCATCACTGTTAGAATACATGCCCATAACTAGCATAATAACAATAGAAATATCATGGATACATCAACCATATAATCCACATATTAACCAGTACATTTACACATAAAATGTCAAGGAAATGAATTTCTCATTAATGACTGTAAAAACCAACTGGGGATGGGAATACCACAGTCCTTCCAACCATAGATTGGCTGAGCCAAATATCTCTTTATCCAATCACCCGTGTGCCATATTCTAAGCATGAATGTGGGACGTCTCAAACCTAAATAAATAACTAGGGAATCCCGAGGCTTAACCACCTCACGCTCATCAATGCAAAACCAAAATTTATCGTAATCCAGACTAGATCACTAGGCCAAAATAATGAACATGTCATAAAAGGATTTATCATGATCTCCACCTGGTCACTAGGCTACAAAAAGAATGGATGCCACTAGATTTCCTCACCTACACCATGAGGAATTTTTCTGTCTCCTAGTCTCTCAGACCTTACTGCAATCCACATTCTGATCCAAGCATTAGTAGACCATAAAATGGGACATACTCTCCAATATTTACCGTATATCTCAACCCAAGATTCCTAGGCCCGATGGAGATCACCCACCTCTTAGGCTTTATCGTAATCCAGAATGGATCATTAGGCCCTAAACCGAGGCAACACACTATCCAGCTTTACTGCAACCCACAATCTAATTCGGGGGTTACTAGGCCATGTGTTCTATCATTTTTTAGATACACCTCACTCATATTCAAATCCATCTGGAAATCCAAGTCAACCAAAACATGAGAACCTCATCACTCCATGGCTATCCATAAATGGCAAGGTTATACTGCAAAACAATGTCACACCTAGCAAAACCCATGAAATGATAGAAAATAACCACATCCAATACCATTCATGCCAAATATAACAAGGAAATAACACATGAAAATCAATACCTACAGAGAATCTTTTTGTAGCTTCTTGATCCTTCTCTTCCCTTCTTGCTCCTTCCTTCCCCTTACCTTCCTTTCCTTTCTTAATCCAATGCCAAAGTGCTACAAGAAAACTCTAAGTGTCCAAGAGTGAGAGAGAGAGAGAGAGAGAGAGAGAGAATAATGAGAGAGCTCCAAAATTGAATTGACAAAAGGTACCAATTGATCCTCAGAAGAATTTTTATTAATGAGGCCTCTATTTTCTTCATTTTCCATTATTTTCATAAATAAATGTGCCAAAAATATTTTTTTCCTCTATGCCTTTTCCATTGCCTTTGCCAATTTCCTTAGCCATAATAAACCAAATGAACACCCACTAGGATTTTTTGACCAACATTCAACTTGGAATAAGTGTCCCATAAACCGTGGTTATTATTTTTAACTTTTATTACATGGAATTTTCACCAGGGTTGTTACATAGAGGAGCAAGGGGTTGCTTCAAGTGCCAAGAGAGATCATGTAGACTAAGAGATGAATTTTTACGTGTTTCAAGTGGGTGAATAGTCTAAAGTTTCAAGTTGGCCTTAGTTAAAGACCCTTCTTGAAGGGCTAGACATCACCCTAAAGAAAGGTATGAATAAGAGTTAGAAGGAGGCTCATTATCACCAACCAAATGCTAATCATTGTTGTGAAGAGCATATAAAGTAGTTGCAGTTCAAGAGGAAAAGGTGAAGGGTGAAAACGGGTTGTTTTTTGTCATGTTTGTTTTTGGCATAAGTCTGATTAGGTGAAAGAGGCTAGTCACAAGATTGAGGGAAAAAAAAAGTGCATGGTTTGAGGATTATATTCTTAAGGAAATAGAGTTGAATTCTATTTGTATGTTCTAGGAGGGACTAATCCCTATATCAGCATTGGCCTACTATAAAAGAGGATCTATAACAACAATTTCATAAGATGGCCTTAGTAGCAGGAAAGAAGGGATGGTCTATTAGCAAGGGACAACGACAATTTTGAGGTAGTTTGAGGGTTGGTTGAGGGTTGTTTGAGGGTTGGTCTGATGCCCTGAATAGGCTGAAATCTCTGGTCTGATATTTTCATAGGTCCATGAGAAGTAGCAATGGAACGTTTCCTTGACCAAATTCCAGTGTTCTCCTAAGTTGGTAGTTTTCCAAGTTCCTATTTTAGGAAATATTGTTTGGAGCAATCAAAAGGAAAAAATTTTGGAGGGATGTAGTGGCTTGCTCCAAGCCCTAATTAAAAGACCTTGAAGGAAAAATAAGATTTATTAGAAGGGTAGAAGAAGGTAGGTCAACAAGTTTCCTCTTGGAAGAAAAAAAGAAGATAGCCAAGTGGACCTATTGTTGTGCCCAAGTTTACTAAAGAGAAAGACATATTTCATTAATAGAGGGTAGCCATCCATGCCCTAATTTTTCCTCATTAGAGTAGCACAAGAAGGAAGTAGTGGGCAAAAGTCCCTAATAGTTGAGGAGCAATTGTGGGCAGTCTAGGACTTGTTAACAAACAAAATTATGAACAACTCACAATAATACCCTCTGAGTTGTATTCATTGATGTCCTAATGAGAAGCTATGGGGAAGATTGGATCCTTGTTCAATGACCTAAAGGAGAAAGATCCATTGACAGAGGCACATTAGTGTTGCTGCATTATGGGAGCTAAAGGACTAGAAAATGTGTTCATTACAAGTGTATTGAAAGTGATTTAGAGAATTACATCAACAAGTATGTCAAGTGTTGTCTTTTTTAGGGTAGATTGGGTGTCATAATTATTGACACCAAACCTTAGTTTGTATTCTTGTATCAGTGATTGTATGAGGTCCATGACCCCTGGTACAAGATCCCTAGATTGTTGTATTATAGATTGATAATATAATGAAGTTGGATTGTTGAAACTTTATAAAAAGTTATATATTTTTGCACTAGTTGATTTACTCTTGTTTATATTCTTTTGTGCAAAATAATTTTTTGTGGAACTTGAGTTGGTTGTGTTAAATATTCTAAGACCCTAACCTAGATTCTCTAGTGTCATGTAAAAACAACAAAAACACATTTATAATTATTGGATGCATTTGTATACCACATTTCCCATGAATAAGTGGTTATCATTTTAGGGATGGGTACTATAAATAGTAGGAAAATGCAATTGAAGAATACATTAGATTTAGTCTTTATTCCATCTCTCTATGTATACACACGTTTAAATAAACCATTCCTATTAATTATGTAGATGGATATCAAGCTAGAGACTATAAACATTGAAATAGAAATAATAATAATAATGAATAAATAAATAAATAATGACAATTACGACTTATCAGATGTATTTTGATCCATATTTATGAATTAAAAAAATGAAATAGAGATTCAAATAGAAACATAGAACTAGCGAGAAAACTAAAACTTTAATTCATTAATAACAAAATATTGAAAAAAATTTACTTGCAGAATGGAAATAAACTAGCTCGGGTGATGGTAGCTTATCTCCGAGGAAATATGTGGCGGTTACATGCCTATAAAATATGTTAAAACAAGGATAGAAGTCCTTTTTATTATTGAGAATCAAGGGAAACCCTAAACATCCAAAAACCTAACCCTAGGAGATGAAATGACAAATTTTGTGGGCCTTGTTGGGATTAGCTGCTACATCAACTTCTCGAGGTTGTAATTTTGGCATGCAATCTTCGTTTGACACGTACGATACCTTGTTAGAAAGGTATATATGAGGAATGCAAATTTTGAATGTGAACCCCAAACTTAGGTTATTTTTTCACTCTTTTTCAAATAAAAAAATCTTTAGGGCCTCAAAATAGCTCTTAAGTCCAAGAACCAAAAAAATGCCAAAAATAGTAAAATTTGCTACAATTAAGGAAACATAAAGAAATAATATTATGTGTCTAGGTGGAATAGGCAAATGGCCACCAATATCAACCTAGATCATCTTAATACATTATGGATGTACATTTTTTGACTGGAGATGTTGAAATAGAAATGTTATTTTTCCACTTAAGATATCAGCTTGCAATTTTTCTGAAAATATAATTTCCACTTGAATGGCGGGCACTAACTATGTTGCCTTGCAACATTTTTTTTGTATTCAATTATATTAAAGATTGTATTTTTTATTAATTTATTCATTGTGAAGTAGAGTTTGTCTCTATATGAGAAGTATATTTCTAAGTTTTAGGAAGTTGTTATATGTACATGAATATGAGAGATTCTCTCCAATTAATTTTGTTGGGAAAAATACTGAGAGGGGGGGGTGAATCAGTATTTAGGGCATACTCAAAATTTTTTACTTTTTCTTTCTCTAAAACCCATACGATACTTCACTGAGCCCAACTCGTGTATACACGCGGATATCCTTCATAAAACTCGCGTATACACAGAGATCTTATTATGCATTTATTTCTTTACTTAGATCTATGCATCATTCATTTATCAGATGATTAGTTAGCAGTAAGCATGTGCAGTAATAACAGAATACACCATCACACATAAGAAACACACATGAACACCAGGATTTAAGGTGGAAACCCAATTCGGGAGAAAACCACCGCTGCCATTGTCTCAGCCTTCAATATTTTATTATAAAGAAAACATCTTACAACCATGTACTAGCACAAACTCATACCAGCACGCAGGCACCCACCTGCAGAAGGATACAACCTTCTCTCATTTACCAACCTCTCCTAGAAGGCAGCTACAACCCCCTGCTCTCGTTTACCAGCCTCTCCTGGAAGGGAGCTACAAACCCCTGCTCTCGTTTACCAGCTACCACTAGAAGGGAGCTACAACCCCCTCACTGAAGGCTTCGACCTTCAACACCTCTGCGGACCACGTTTCATCAATTTTCATACTGGATCCAACAGCTTCCATACTACATATCTTGTAGGCCACTTTTCATCAGATTTTCAGACTAGACCCACTCCACACATTTAAGCTCAACATTCATCAAACTGAAACTTATAACCCCATCAATTCATTCATTGAATTATCAACCAATCAACCAACAAATTGATCTTAAATTAACATAATCAGCAGCGTATTCATCATTCAAATAACCCAATTCTGTATGAATACATCATTGACAGATAGCAGTAAAACAACAGAACAGATCATATATTTCATACCACCTTTTTTGAGTAAACCCCTAGATTCCATACGTGCTTTTACTTCACTGAACCTGCGTATGTACGTGCTTTCATATAGACCAACCCGCATATGCTTCAGTGCATTCTTCAGAAAATCCTTTCTGCCCATACGCACATTTCCTTAAGCAGACCCATGTATACACGCGCTTTTGCTGAAGTAAACTTGCATATACATCTGTAACTTTTCAGGATTGTGCAGCTCTTCAGATCAGATAAACAACTCATATTTCATCCCTTACTTCAGAAAGTATTTCGCCTCATCTCAAATCTAAATAACCAATAATCAGATCTAGAAAATACATATACATTTCAGATCTAGAGATCCCTCTTCATCATTTTCTTCATAGGTGCATCATAGATTCAGATCTATCAATCAAGAACAGAGTTCATCCATGCAGATATTCCTTAGAGAGATTTATTCATTCACAACCCTTAATCATGCCCTGTCTTGCACTATGGTTTTCTTCTCCTTAAATAGATTTGGCCTTTATCAATACCATGAGCCAAAACCACACAACTTCCGATGGTATTCCTGGACGGGATCAAATAGATAATCCAACACTCAATACAATGGGTCAATACCATGGTAATTACCCTAGGTATCATATTTTTTAGAGCACAAAAGGCATACGCGACTTTTAGCGTACGTATTCGCGTGTATACGCAACTTTGCCTCATAAAAAATGTGTATATGCTAACCCTGAATGTATACGCGGGTTCCCTTCACAAAAGTAGAGTATATACACGGGTTTCCTTCACAAAAGTAGCGTATACATTGTGACATATTATATTTATCATTTTTCTGGCACTTACTGAAAATGTTTTCTCTGTCACATCTGAACTGATCTGTAGATACATCATTCTTACATCTTTAGCACATAGGTTGCTTATCATAGGCAACTCATCAAGTAGTTTTCCATCAAGGACAACTTCATTAAGCAGATTCCATCAAAGTCAACACACTATATCACTTGCCAACAATCTCCTCTTTAACTCGTTAAGAAGATTGTCATCAACTTTATCAAGTAGGTTGCCATCAAGGAAAACACTCTGCATCATATTTCCATCATCAACTTTATTTCATCAAGTAGGTTACCATAAACTTCATCAAGTAGGTTGCCATCAAGGAAAACATATGCCAACAATCTCCCCCTTTGGACTTGATGGAAACCATGATGGTGTTTGATCATCACAACAGATAGATACATTGAATATAACCATTATGCAAACACCATGATGCTCTCCCCCTACTCAAACACCATGTTACTCTCCCCCTTTGACATCAAGGGCAAAGGGCGGATCAAAACCAAAACAAGGTTTTTCTTCTCATGTAGAAAGAATAGCTCTGCAGATCTGATGTGCATTGAAGTTACCATACTCCCCCTGAGTTCATGCTGAATCTTCAAACATATTTGTTCAATGAAGTACATGACTCTATGACCTTTCATATCACCAAGGACTCATACTTACAACAATGATCCAACCAAGTGGATTTACATATTTGACTCAAGTACCCAACCAAGTGGGTTTACACATTTTGACTCAACTACCCAACCAAGTGGGTTTACAAATTTGACTCAAGTCCTTACATGACTGAATATTACAATTTTACATCATAGGTCTTAACATGACCTTTTCATCAAATTACAAATATGACCTTTTGTAACAAATACCAAAAATACTTCGAGAGAGATCATAATTCAGAATCAACATAATGCCAACAATGCATTACATTTAGCAAGGCTAATGCTCCCCCTGAAACTGTACCACCTGTACCTGTCTTCTTCACATCAGATGCTCAGTTAGAAATAAACATAACCAGAATAACCAAACCAACCATGAGAATCATCATACATTGTTCCCCCTATGATGATACATTACTAATCCCTATAATGTATCTCACATCACTTCTGCAGTCATTAAGAGAAGTAAGCTTTAGAAGTGGATGACTGCAGTAGGGTCAATATTCCCTACGTTTCCAACCGGTCTTCCTTCCTTTTCCAGCTTTGCTTGAAGTTTCTTATTGTGTGCTAGAAATTGTTCAATTTCTCAGATCTGTTCATCCTGCATTCTTTTTCTACATATCCATACTTGTTACAGGCATAACATCTTGCATGACTAGAAAAGTAAGCATATGGATCATAATGTGTTTTTCTATAATTTCTTCTATTGCAATCAGCTGCTTTATGACCATACTTGTTGCATGAAAAACAATGTCCCTTAAAGAACCCAGAGTACCTTTCTGTATAGAATCTGTTTGTTTGTGACTGAAACAATCTGCTTCTGCAATTTGCTGCAACATGCCCATAATTATGACATTTAAAGTATTCAACATTATTGATCAAACGAGGGAATGAATTCTTTTGAGAGTTCATGATTGTCGGTTGAACTTTTGCTTCTTTCAACACTTCAGGTGTTGCGTTGATATCCTTTGAATTTTTAGCACTTCCTTGTGAACTATATTCTCCTTTAACAGTTTCAAGAAAACCAATACCAAGTTTAACAGAAGGAGACCTTTGACTACTAAGAATATTGTCAAGAATCTTAGTACTATCTTGAAACCTCAAGAGTTTATCCTTTTCTTCTAATTTACCTTTGAGAATGTTTACCTCAACCTCCAATTTTTGGCATTGCTTCATCATGCTTTATTCAACCCTTTTTCCTTCTTCTACTTGATCATTCAAATTTAAGATCTCTTCTTTCAACCCATTTTCTTGCTCTTCAAAGATTTGTAAAAGTTCTTCATTCTTCTTATTTGATTTTTCCAGATTTGTTTTGAGCGAGATGATTTCTGCTTTACGTCCTTCCTTTTCAAATTATTGTAGAAGTTCTTCATTCTTCTTATTTGATGCTTCAAGGTCTGCTTTCAGAGAGATGATTTCTGCTTCAAGTCCTTCACTGTGATTGGTTACTTTGTCCTGCAGTCTTTGATACATTTCTATATGTCCCTTCATTGTTTCTATCTGTTCATTCAATCTAGAGATCATGTCCTTGAGGATAGATTCCCTCCTTTTAAATTGATCGCAAAAATTACTTTCATCATTGATCTTGAGATTTGCTTCTAGACTTATACTGTTACTTTCACCATCTTCATCATTGCATGCACAAGTGAGTGGATTACAAGAACAACAATCAATACCTGTTTCTTCTTCTTCATTTTCTGCTGCACATGTTTTCTGAGATATCTTCTTTTATTGAGTAGCCTTCTTCTTTTGCTTCTTTTCCATGAGCACTAGCAGATCTTGGTCAGAATCTTCTTCATCTTCACTTGAAATTTCATTATTATCTTCATTTGCATAATAACTCTTTCCCTTTTCAAATTGTTTGTAAGGACATTTAGTATCATAATGACCCACTCTTCCACAATCAAAACCTTTGAAGGGTATCTTACCTTTGAATCTTCCAGTACCTGGTTGGAGTCTCCTTACAAAATTTGCTTCTTCTTCTTCTGATATATAACTTGATTCCTTGACAACTTCCTTTTCTTTTCCTTTTGCACATGCCTTAAAAGCAGCTTCTTTGATTTGAAAGGGACCTCCTTGTCTCATTTCATAAGCAGTCAAAATACCATGTAGTTGAACAATAGTAAGAGTTTGCAGATCTTGCCTTTCTTCAATAACTGACACTTTTGACTCAAATTTTGAAGTTAAAGATCTTAAGACTTTTTCCACCAGAGTAGTATCGGTTATGGTTTCACCCAAAATTCTCATACGATTTACAATATCATCTAGACATAAAAAGAAACTGGCAATACTCTCATCACTATGCATCCTTAAATTTTCATATTCAATTTAGAGAGTTTGGAGTTTTGCACTTTTTACCTTTGTATCTCCTTCATAGCTCAGAATGATTTTGTCCCATATTTCTTTTGCTGAATTTAGCTGCATCACTTTAGCAAATTCTGGTTCATACATTCTTCCTAATAAGACATTGACGGCTTTGGCATTGATTTCATATTTCTTCCTTTCTGCTGCATCAGTAGGAATACTTGTCGGATCCTGATAACCTCCTTCCACGATTGCCCATACTTCTGCACCAAACTTTGCATATATGATTTTGTTCGTATCTTCCAGAACAAAAGATTATTTCAATTGAATAGAGGTGGCCTTGTAGACATTATCCCTTCATGACTTCCCATTGCGACGGATCTCCTTCAAGCGATCAAGCTTTTGCAGAAGGACCTGCTCTGATACCAACTGTTGGGAAAAATACTGAGAGGGGGGGGTGAATCAATATTTAGGGCATACTGAAATATTTTTACTTTTTCTTTCTCTAAAACCCATACGCTACTTCACTGAGCCCAACTCGCATATAGACACGGATATCCTTCATAAAACTCGCGTATAAACTGAGATCTTATTATGCATTTATTTCTTTACTTAGATCTATGCATCATTCATTTATCAGATGATTAGTTAGCAGTAAGCATGTGCAGTAATAATAGAATAAACCATCACACATAAGCAACACACATGAACACCAGGATTTAAGGTGGAAACCCAAGTCAGGAGAAAACCACCGCTGCCGTTGTCTCAGCCTTCAATATTTTATTATAAAGAAAACATCTTACAACCATGTACTGGCGCAGACTCATACCAGCACGCAGGCACCCACCTGCAGAAGGCTACAACCTTCTCTCATTTACCAGCCTCCCCTGGAAGGGAGCTACAACCCCCTGCTCTCATTTACCAGCCTCTCCTGGAAGGGAGATACAAACCCCTGCTCTCGTTTACCAGCTACCACTAGAAGGGAGCTACAACCCCCTCACTGAAGGCTTCGACCTTCAGCACCTCTGCGGACCACGTTTCATCAATTTTCATACTGGATCCAACAGCTTCCATACAACATATCTTGTAGGGCACTTTTCATCATATTTTCAGACTGGACCCACTCCACGCATTTAAGCTCAACATTCATCAAACTGAAACTTATAACCCCATCAATTCATTCATTGAATCATCAACCAATCAACCAACAACTTGATCTTCAATTAACATAATCAGCAGCATATTCATCATTCAAACAACCCAGTTCTATATGAATACATCATTGACAGATAGCAATAAAACAGCAGAATAGATCAGATATTTCATACCACAATCTTCAGTAAAACCCTAGATTCCATACGTGCTTTTACTTCATTGAACCTATGTATGTACGCGCTTTCATATAGACCAACCCGCGTATACTTCAGTGCATTCTTCAGAAAATCCTTTCTGCCCATACGCGCTTTTCCTTAAGCAGACCCGCGTATACACGTGCTTTTGCTGAAGCGAACCTGCGTATACATCTGTAACTTTTCAGGACTGTGCAGCTCTTCAGATCATATAAACAACTCAGATTTCATCCCTTACTTCAGAAAGTATTTTGCCTCATCTCAGATCTAAATAATCCATAATCAGATCTAGAAAATACATATACATTTCAAATCTAGGGATCCCTCTTCATCATTTTCTTCATAGGTGCATCATAGATTCAGATCTATCAATCAAGAACATAGTTCATCCATGCAGATATTCCTTAGAGACATTTATTCATTCACAACCCTTACTCATGCTCTGTCTTGCACTATGGTTTTCTTCTCCTTAAATAGATTTGGCCTTTATCAATACCATGAGCCAAAACCACACAACTTCCGATGGTATTCCTAGACGGGATCAAATAGATAATCCAACACTCAATAAAATGGGTCAATACCATGGTAATGCCCCTAGGTATCATAGTTTTTAGAGCGCAAAAGGCATACGCGACTTTTAGCATGCGTATTCGCATGTATACGCAACTTTACCTCATGAAAACTGCATATATGCTAACCTTGAATGTATACGCGGGTTCCCTTCACAAAAGTAGAGTATATACGTGGGTTTCCTTCACAAAAGTAGCGTATACATTGTGACATATTATATTTATCATTTTTCTGGCACTTACTGGAAATGTTTTCTCTATCACATCTGAACTGATCTGTAGATACATCAGTCTTACATCTTTAGCACATAGGTTGCTTAACATAGGCAACTCATCAAGTAGGTTTCCATCAAGGACAACTTCATTAAGCATATTCCATCAAATTAAACACACTGTATCACTTGCCAACAATCTCCTCTTTAACTCATCAAGAAGGTTGTCATCAACTTTATCAAGTAGGTTGCCATCAAGGACAACACTCTGCATCATATTGCCATCATCAACTTTATTTCATCAAGTAGGTTACCATCAACTTCATCAAGTAGGTTGCCATCAAGGACAATGTATGCCAACAAATTTACTCTTTTTTTGTTGTGTAGTTGAGATATTTTACCAATAGTTTGTTAGTTCACTAAGATGTTGCATCTATATTAATGAAAATTATGATGTATTAATATGTAACATTTATTTATTGTAATAAATCATGTAAATATTTTTCTCTGTGAATAAATCAATATTACTCTCACATTTCCTTACATGGTATCACAACTAATATAGAATTAATCCTCTCATGAGAGGGGTCCATGATCATGGAATTTTTTCATTTTTAATACTCTATAAATATTTAAGGTTAGTGTAAGTGAGAATGTGGTGATGTGTGTTATGTGTCCATAATTTCATGGCATCTCTTTTAATTTGGTATAGGTTGTGTATATTCTTGTAGTAGTATCCATTATTGTAGAATCAATGGTAGAATCAAACTCATAGGTCATATTGTCATAGTTGCAATGTCCATTTCATGAAATGGGATGCATGGTGGCTATGAGAATGTGGGATATATCTATGCTAAATTAATGTGCACACAATTATTGAATGTGGGGAACATTTCCAATATGAAGGTTTGTTGTGGGTAGGAAGTAATTGATGATGTGGTGGAATCACTATTGATTACAATAATTGGATAGTTAGTCATATTCAAGATCACAATACTCTATATAACTTTAGTTTCAACGGCATGAAATTTTTCTACTAGTGAAATCCTTTGTGGAATTATTCATTCTAAGCTTATTTAGACATTATGCCTTATTGAATAATTTTTCCTTTAATGTTTATTAAAAAATAACATGATGGTTCTATGATTGAGGACATTTATGCTTAGAGGACGATCCACTTTCTTAGTTAGGGTTTCCATTTAGAATGTTGCAATCAGCATGGCCTTGCTTATAATTAGCCGCATATTTCCTGGAAGTAGTGAAAAAATTTCTAATCAATATATCCCCATTTATTTATCCAAAATGACACCACAAAAAACGAGATGGAAGCTTAACATATTCTTCCAATTTTTCATGACCATTGGGATTTTATATATCATTTTCATCAATTATGGAACCCAAAAAATTCAAGGTTACAAATGGTGTGTACCAATGGAACTAGAATATAATCTAGGACTCATGATAACTATGATATTGTTATTAATTTTAGACACAACCAATAACCTAATAAAGAGAGGCCATCATGAAAATGCCTAGGCTATTCTAGAAAATATTTGAGGCATGCCCAATGTACAAGAGGGATTTACTAATTTGATTGACGTAAGAAAATATTTTGTGCTAGGGAGGCACATATTTTGTAAAATTTTCTAGAGGAAATAATGGCCTCACCTATTACGTCAAATTATGTATCTTTATTCCAATGGTTGTTACAGATTAAGGCTCTGATGGTTTTTTCTTGATATATGAGAGATTCACCATGTTTGGAGACTGATGTATTGGAACAATTATTGGGCGAACAATTTATGGAGGATATGGTGCTACTCCATGGATAATTAGAGTTGTAGTAGTGAAAGCGATGGTGCTACTCTGGACAATGAGCTTTTGTGTCAGTCATAGAAGACTCGGATCTATACAAATGTGACGTCCATTTTTTTCTCCTATATATGTCAAGGATTGGAAAATGGAGAATGATACATATATATTTATTTTTATGTGTGACATGAATGATGAAAATATAAAAATATTCATCATTTGTGAGACCATTGGTATGGTAATTACTTGGTTTTTTAGAGCTAATTGATGTCCTCTGAGATAATTCTAGGTTAATTAATTATGCCAAAGCATCTAAATTATTTTGTTGTTTTAAATGGGGTTTTTGGATGACCAATGTATTGAGAAAATAACAAGCAAATGTTTTAAACTTTCATAGTATTAAGTATTAATAAAAGGGTTGTTGATTTAATTCAAAACATTGATTTGATTTTGCATATGTGAAGGGAAAAACTATAAGAAAATATGATCAACTAAATATCGAGATTGAATGTTTAGTTTATCATAAGTATGAAAGGTTGAAAAACAATTTTTAACATTATGAATATTACTGACAATTAATTGATGTAGAGGGATTTATATAGACATGTAGTCTAATAAATCAATCTCTAAAATGGATTATAACTTCAGGGGATTGAAGATAAACTAATATACAATTTTATCTTACCTACTTACCTCCATAAAACTTAAATATATGCAAAAGACAAAATGAAATGAATATTAGAAAAAGTTACAAGGAGACAAATTGTTTGAAATAAATCCAGAATCCTTTTATTAATCATCAATGATCAAAAGCGTATACAATTATGCTTTACAAGTGCTCATCCAAGGGTGCAACCCTTAATAACTCGAATGGAGAGTTATTTATACTAATTTCTATCTATTAGAAGCATAAACAGATTACAAAAATAGTATCAAAATATAGGAATATAAAAATTGTTGAGTTGAGTTGTCACTGTCTTCGAGGAAGTGGTTGATGATGTGGCCCCAAAATGTGCTACTTTGTTGGCATGTTGTTGGAGATGAAAATTACTCAATAGTTTCTAAAAAATGATCCCATATTTCTTGACTTGGTATATCCAAATTAATCAATCTTCTGAAAACTTCATCTACTTCAGTATATCTCTCAAAAGTAGGCTTATTGATAAAGAGATGTTTGATTTCATGTTTGATTATTAAATCAAACTATAAAGCCTCCAGAAAATCCTTTCCTATTACATGACCTTTAATCCCTACAAATTTGGATTTGTCAATTGCAATTGTGTAAAGATTCTTGCAGTACTCCTCCACTATGATTAACATATCATTTGGCACTACTAATCCTAGAAATCCTCTCTGATTTAGCAGGTTGAACTTGATGTGAAATATTTGGAAACAAGTATCCAAAGTTTGACATTTGGTTTCCAACTGATTCAACATATTTTTCTTCTATAGAACTTTTTCGATTTAAAATATGGTTTATGTTCTATCTATGATATTAATTTGTTCTAATTCTGCTTTGCTCTTTGAATTCAACACCATAATCATATCTGAGGCTTCGACTAGTTTTTTCTTAAGTGTTGCCTTTTCCTGCTTAATGAATACTTTGCACTTAGTGATTAGTTCTTCTTGTTCAAAAATAATTTGTATAGAGGGCCATACTTCAGTCATAGCTTGACTTCTTTCAGTCTATATTATTTCCTTGGCTTGGGCCAACGTGTCTTCCTTCAATAAATCACTCTCTAAATTCTGAACTTCCTCTACTAACATGTGATATTTCTACATTTCTTCCATGTACATAGTATCATTCTTTGTCTTCTGATCTTCTAGATTCTTGAATTTCTCCAGAATTTTTTCATTCTCCTGCTTTTTTAGAGTCAAATCCTACACGATTTTGCTTGAGTCACCTACTGCTAATGCAGATTCTGATGTTAATGATGAAGAACTCGGCTCTGTACCTTCAAATGCAATATGTACAACTAAAATTGGAATCATGGCCAACTGAGTTGATTGTTCCTTATCCTAATGTATACCTTCAATTTGTTCCTCCATCTTCTTGATTTGAATGTTCTGCTCAATGATGATTTTGAGAATTTCCTCTCTATAATGTTCACTTTCCTCTATCTCCTTGGTTTGGGGATCTTCTATAGAAGGCAATTTGAGTTTATTTCTAAGAGTTGTAATGTCTGCATTCTTATTCTTAAGATTTTATTCTACCACTTTGACATCCTTAGGGTCATACCCAATATTTATTACTATGTCTTCTAATGATTTCATGTTATTATCTTTATCTAAAGAGGAAAGTTTTTCAATCTTTAACTGTGACTGTACATTTGACAGAGCTATTCTCAATTTGGAAAATTACATGGAATTATTATTCATGGTAGAGAAAAGAATCTCTCTTGACTATTTGTGCATGTCCATCTGGTCAATGGAATGAATCTGATTTCCATCAAATGAGAATATCGTTTTCTTGTAATCAGAAGGAGCTTTGGGAAAGGGAATTGGGCCTGTAGAAAATCCATCTACATCCTTCTCTTTTCACTGTCAAAATTTGCCAACAGCCTATGTTGTGATGTAGAGGTATGCTTCCAAAACTGACTATAGAAATTGGCCTTTAGAGCTTCATTCTTTTGTTTAATCTCTAAAAATATAGAGAAAATATATTTATCACCCTGTTCACTAGTTCCAATTGATTGAACAATCTCCATGGGCTCTTGTAAATCTGAAGATAATTATGGTATATTAGGAACACTTCCCTCTACTGATGTAGAAACTTCTGCATCACCCAAATCAATGATCTTTGGTTCTTATTTACTTTTTTCAATAGAAATGGGGAAATATGTCTTTTGATTCTTCTGTTGGATAATTCATTATTTGGCAATGTTTGCAGAATATGATGGTTCCTCTCTAAGAATTTTTTGTTTCTTGTATTTAGAAATAGGAGTCTGCAGAGTGGAGGTAGAAATATTTTTATCCTCTGCTTATTGTAATGTGTTCTCTGCCCATAAATGTCAGTTCATGATTTTCCCAATCTTGGGCCTAGGTGTGTGGTTGTAAGGCGTTGTCTTCATCTCCACCCTCAAGTTTGAAATAATTCTAAATAGATCATATGACCAAGTGAAACTTGGCTAAAAGTTCATAAACTTGAGGACTGCATCTGCCTCGATTCCTACAGTCCTAGTGTTGCATATCAAAGACTCTACTTTAGTCTTGATCTTAAATTGAGATTTTATTTTACCTAAAATAAAATGCAGTTCATCCATGTTAATCATCTGTCTAATATATTCTAGGGAGAAAACTCTCATTGGAACATATTTGGGCATCTTGTAAGGTTCCAATTCATAGCAATAAACTTTGATCTCTGTATAATTTTGGTAAAGATCTCATTCTCCTATTTTAGCTTGATCACTTATATGGAGTATTATTTTGATGTCTGAGCCAATAATAGGCTCATTATGATTGCTTAAAACCTTGGTAACTAGATGAATGAAGGAATCAATGAAATCTACAAATCAAAACTCAATTGAAATGGATCTAACCAACTGAGTCCAATGAATGACTAATTGGTTAACACCTTGATCATCTTGTTTATGCAATGTAATTGGTAATGAATCCCCCTACTGAAAAAGAAACATGTGAACTAGTACAAAAGTGTACTTGAACATGCCTTGAGTTGTTAAATTCATCATCTATTCATGCATATTATCAGTCGAGAACTGGCTGTAATTGTACATGAATTTTGGTTGACTGCCTTTGGAGAAAATGGAAAAATAACACAGAATTGACTCATCTACTGTTCTGTCATTTTGATAGCCTAATAAATAGGAAATTAAGGAAATAATATGCCTGATTGCTTCAGGTAACATAGTGGATGGGTAACGAGGGTTATTTTTTGGAATATCAGCATCATCTGGAAGAAATGTTTTGAAAATTTGAGCTCTCTAAGGAAAGACCAGCTTGTGGAATAACTCCATGAGAGCATCTTGGGAAAAATGGTTGAAGGAATCACTATGTGGGATAAGAAACATCTAGTTTATGGTCTCAGGAGTAATAGAAATCAAAATGTCTCCATTATGAGCTAATACAGTCCTTTTAAGGGGATCATGCCTAGCTTGACACCAAGTGACTAGGTCAAGGAAATCATGTGTTTGAGGAAAGGTGAACAGAGGCAATAAATTCTTCCAAAGATTGACTTCATCTTGTTTGTCTAAATATTTTTTTTTAACCACAGATGTAATTCATAGAGCTAAAATTTTCATTCTGTGTCTATAACCTTGAAGAACTTGTCAGCTAATGGGACATGGTCGAGATCATCAGGGGAAAGCATGTTCGAAATTTTTCCATTGACTGTTTTTCAACCCTTTCCTTTGGGAGCCATTTATTTCTGCATAGTAAAAGAGAATAAGCATTTCTGAAATGAACTGATATCAAAAAATGTGGTCTCCGCAAGTAACAACTCTATTGACAAGGGTGACATATGGTGAAGATGTAAACTGAAACTATGTTTCTGCAAACCTGCAATTTGATAGAATGAAAAATGAATCAAATTGTAGTGCAAGGAAAGGGATATGTTTATTTATAGCATTATTGGATTAAATTTATACGATATGACTATTGGAGAACTGGCCTTGGAGGTTTAATGGGTAACGGTAATGGAGCGGGTGACAGTGAAAGCAAGGAATAATGGTAAAGGAGCGGGCATAATGGGATGGTAGACGGTAACGGTAAGGGAGCGAACATAATGGGATATTTCTAGGTGGCAGGAAGTGATTGGGAATCGGAGTATGGACGTTGGAAGGAAATCAAAGTAGATGTCGATGGGAATAAAAACAACTGTTGGTAGGAAAGTGGATTTCGGAGGGGGTAGGTGACGGTAAATAGTATTGAGCGGGGGTGGGGTGTGAAATGATGATGGAGAGACATGTATGTAGATGGCCTGTCGAAAGTAAATCACTTTGCGGAACCCCCCTATTGGTGAGGAAAATCCCCTCTACGGACAGACATGATCCCACTAGCACTAGAGTGGGTGTAGCCACAAACGAGACATGCCATAATATCGATTCCTAGTTAATGAATGGATGGAGATTCGATAGATAATTTACCAGAGGTCTTATATTGTTGTTGTCGTTAGAAAGAGTGGCTGCCTCTTGCTCCTGGTTTGACAGATCAGAATCCACTTGTTCTCACGTTCGGATACCTGCACACACACAAGAAACAATGACGATATACAACATACTATTTCACATTCGTAACTATGAGTCAGTCGAAGAAGACTAAATCAATTGCATTAGATAAACATAACACAATGATGGAACCAATACCATAGTCGAGTATATTAATACAATAAAGGAAGAGTACAACCAAGCTTCGACGTTGAGGTCTCCTCCAATAGGGTTCCAGTGGAGCGCATATCACAAAGGCTCGTCGGGAATTCAGACGGGGCTCTCTCTATGGAATTCTCCTTGGTTCTACCTTCTTAATAGCAATTACTCAGCTATATTATCTCTTCTCCAAGTTCAGCTTCATGGCTATATGTTCAGCTAGCTTTCATAAAGGGAGAAGGCCTGTTTATATAGAGGGAGAGGGGGAGGTTAGGATCCCTATAATCATGGAAGGGAGACCTACCTTCAAGGAGTGGTCCATGGGAGGAGGAAACCAATACCTAAAGAGGGATATCCATGGCTCATCAAGTTAACCACTTCCTGTGACTCATCTTGAGGTGGTTAAAAGGAAACTTCCACCTCTATTTTGTTAAAAAACATTCTAAAAATAGCTGGCATAGGAACAACATAGAGATAGAGCGCCAGGTGGCGCGGGCTCTAGTGTACATCCTCCACATTGGCACAAGGGATGAACTGGCACCCGCACCAAGGCCAAAACATAAGTTTTTGTGGGATTTTTTAGGAAATTTTCAACAAGAGAAATGATGTCCTTATGTAGAAGGATGCAAAGAAGGTGTTTGCAGAGTATGACACTGCTTAGAGGTCATAGAAAAGACCCTCCAATATGCAGGGTGATGGATTGCAAGGACAGTGACAAAATTTTGTGTAACAGATGCTCCCTAAAGCATGAGGTTCGAGAGAGAGGGAGGGGTGAAATGCTTTATGAGAACACGTTCGACCCAAACACTGCTATCAGAAAACCTACAAGTACGAATACAACTGATATATTTGATACATGACATGTGGCATGGGCACATCCATCCATAATAGAGTACATAAACAATGAGATCTGAGGTATGGACACAACCATCCAGCAGTGGGGATCAAAAGATAGACTTAGGTATGGTCGCAGCCATCCAATCAAAGAGTCATATAATAATTCATAATAATCCACAAAGAATATGGAGCATGGATTTCATCAGACAAAACCCAGGGTCTTGCACTCCATCTTGACGTGAACAAAGTACAAATTCGAGCATGTGAATATGTGATCTGAAGTCAAACATGTAAGAAAATCGTCTGATTACCAGCCAATGATGAAAGTTGTTAACAAACACGAGAGAAACCACCAATAATGACAATGGATCTTAAGGTATGAAAGGTACAATCCACGGAATGTGAACAGTGATTTGACATCGAACACCTACAGAGTCAGTTGATTGAAGGCCAATGATGTGGACCTTATGTCAAATACAAAGAACCTACCATTGAGGCATGCAGGCTCAAGGGTACTTGGATAATGAGCTAGAGTCGACAAGGAGTGACCTTGATCAAAGGTGGGCCATAACATTTCCCACATCATCGACACGAGACAGAGGAATATTATGTTTTTGAATTAATACCAATAGAGAATCAGAGGGAGGTTGAAAACATCAGAGGCAAAATTCTCTTTAACATATTGGCGGCACGACACTAGATTCGGTAGTATTTGACATCAAGGGATATGAGGTCATGGCGACGTGGGAAAGAGCAGATGAGTGGTAAAAATAGATTACCCAAACCCATATAGGAAAAAAAATGATGAAATGAGATGTCCCCAATCCAACACGAATGCAGACAAGTGCCATGTTCAAGAGCGACATACTACCAACACGACTACAATCTGGTTCCATTTTCCCCCACCATTTCTGGTGAGTACCCCAATTATTTTTAAAAACAAGCTTGAAGGGGATAACATATGCTTGCAATGTAAGTCTGTCTTTTGGACAAATCCAACCTAGTACATTTTACAAGCCCTAGGAAGGAGGAACTCGAGGAACGTCATAACGACAAAGTCTGATGTCATAAGTTTTAACGATTCTGATAAGGGAATAACTCGACATCTTTTCATATTTAGAGAGTTTGAAAAGAAATCCAAAAAGAAAAATCCAGCAGTCCCTTTTCGTAAATAGTCTCTCAAATCCGAAAAGGTAGAAAACTGTATCTGAGAGAAACTCTTAGTTGTGATAAGATAAGGTATTCATTTTTCGTAAATAATCTATCCCTGCCCGAAAAAGGGGTAAATGTATACTGGGTCGAAATCGTTTCGCTTCCAATTTAAGGAGTTCAAAATGACAAGCAACTCGGAAATATTTTTAGTTTTAGAGAGTCAGAAAAGAGTTGAAAGGTGACTCTAGTAGTGAATTTTTCGTGTTTTTACCAAGTCCGAAAAAAGTATAAAATACATTTTGTTTCTCCGTCATAACCATATGAAAACCTGTCGCTGCACAAAAAGACGTGTAAAACATATTCCTTGAAAATAATATGATAAAATAATCGACAAATATGTTTTAAAACCTAATTTAAGACTTCGAAAAGTTATAAAATACCATAAGTGGTAAAAATTATTTACTTTTCACTTTTACCTCTTTGCAGAGCAAGAGTGACCCGTTTTCCTTGTGATCTTCTGGTGAGGATTGCGAGCGATCCAGTGAACCAATCTTGATCCCGTCAGTTTCAAGTAAGATCCAACATCTTTTTCCATATTTTGAGCTAAATTTTATTACCTTTGATTGTCATTTTGAATCCCTTCGGGGAGGATTTGTTAAAACTAGGGCATCGAGGTTGGCGCGGATTTCAGGCACGGACCTGCACCAATCGACCCTTTTTTACATAGGGATCGCGCCCATTGGTGTCGTGCAACCTAAAATCTGCTTAAATTTAAATAAAATGTAACCATTTACTTAAAAATTTTGATGCCTAAGGAGACTTGCAATGCTCATATGAACAATGTGTGCAGGTACCAAGAAGAAAATATGGTAATTGAGTGGAAAGAGGGAGAACACAGTGAGGAGTATGAACAGGCGATGGAGAATGAACAATGCATGAGTGCCCTCAAAAAATGTGGGCTAATGAAATTCTTCCTGACAACGTACCTCTGGGCTCAGCTCGACTTGCTTCAATATTTTATAATCATTTGGGATGAGGATCAAGAAAAGTTTGTGCTTTGGGATCAATAGCTTGAAATCAAAGTCTCGGATGTGTACTTTATCACTAGGTTGTCGCGTAGGGGTGCAGTCAATATCTTTACTAGTACCCGTCCTTCCAGGGAAAGCATGGAAATGGTAATTGACAGGGTGTGCCGAAGGGCACGAAAAGGAACATGTAGTGGCAAATTTTACATCCAAATCGTCCCTGATCTGGCGCTAAGAGTAGTGCTGCACACTATCACGTGGGCTGCAAGATCGCAAGCATGATATGAGGCCACAAAGACACAACTACTTCTTTCCTCAGAGTGCATGAACCCATCTCTCTTCAACTGGGACGAGGCTGTGACTATCAACATCAAGCGGAAAATCACTAAGTTCAAGAAGACCAAACTAAAGCAGTTTGGGTATGGATCGATTATGGTATCATTCTTCTTGGAATGACTACCCATATTCCAGCGTCAGAAGGTTATTGTCCCAATGCCACCACCCAGAGAGCCATGAATGGCCAGATGGGCTTCCCTGATGCCTAGAGCAGGGGGTGGCCAACAGATGTCCTGGAGGCCAGAGTTTTTTTATTGGCTCCGCCGACAACTGATTGTCATGGAGTATTGGCCCTACGCTGGCACAGACTTCATCGGTGATCTAGACCTCCTACTCCCAGAGGGAGAGGATTGGGATGAAGAGCTAGGTGAGACTCATTTTTTATTTTCATGAGTTTATGATTTTTTGGTATATATGCATGTTCTGACAGTTACTCTTATATGTATGCAGATGTTGGCCCAGAGCATCCTGCAAGTATGTCACCAATAGTGAGGTGAACTCCTCCTGATTTCGATCCTCATGGTGAGGGAAGTGATGAGGAGATAGTACAGAACCTGGAGGAGATCAACCATGGGATTCCATACTATGCTCATTTCGATGATGTTCCTCGAGCCTTTCAGAGGCACACTGTAGGGGTGCCAAGTCGTATCCACTGCTTGCTGAGGCAGTTGGTACGGGCAGTGACATGCTATCATGAGCACCACACTGATTAGGCACTTAGGCTTTTATTTCTGCACATTTTTGAGAGACATGTTGTCTCACGATGTTACTAAAACAGACATATATATTTTTGGGGTTTTATGATGCACACGTTGCAAACAAATGATATATATATATATATATATATATATATATATATATATATATATATATATATATATATATATATATATATATATATATATATATATATATTCTACATGGGTCTATTTACATATGATGATGTTTTATAAATTTCGCAAATGTCTATCTAGCACAATGTTAGCTATTGCATCCGTTAATTTATTCATTCATCTTGGTATATGTTGATATGTGATGAAATAAAAATGTCTTTCAAGTAAATGAATACGCAAATACAATCTCAAAATGCATGGGTTTCGAACTGAATAATGACCATTAAGTTGAAGAACAACAAGTTGCAAATCCAGGCTCACAAGAAATGTGTGTATGCCGAGGTTAACTTCCTTGGTTAATAGTTCCAAAACAACACTATATTCAGCGACATTGTTTGTAGTTGCTCCTAGACAAATACCTTGTAAGTTAATCAACTCACCAACAGGATCATAAAATACCCAGGCTATCGAAGACAAGTTTCTGGTACTGCGGGAAGCACCATCTGCAAAACCAGCATAAGGGGAAATAGACATCTTCATAACAAACAAGACCCAATAAGCAGAAAAAAAACTCACAAAGCACATCAAACCAAAGCATGCACAAAAATGAAAAATTCACCTATGTACACATATCATGCATGAATGACTCAAGCATAATACTTTTTGAGGTACAACCCATTCCTGGGTTGTGCAAAGGGATAACCTTCATGATCAATAAGCTCGTAAGCCCCATTTTGTAACACACATTTGACGATGTGTAATATTACTAATTAGCCCAAGCTAATAGGAGTATTCAATTTTTTCTTACTTTTTTTTTGTCTCATGAATAAAATTGTAAAGGAGGGTCAATATAACTCCCAAACAGAAAAATAAATCAATGCTCAATGTGAAACAAGATAAATTTGAGCTATCTTCATAAACACACTTAAGTGTGAAAGAGGCTGGATCAATTGACAGGGTCAACAGGACCAAATCCACAACACTTTCTACATGCAATGTATCTCATAAAGGTACAACGCAGTTCATGTTGGAGGCCACTCATGTGAATGGAGCCAAATCATCAAGGTGGTTTAGGGTTTAACAAGATTTCCATATTATAAAAGGAGGAGGAGGACACCAAGGAAAGGGTTGATTATTTGATATTTTTCAAGGTGTTGTCTATTTAAGACATTCCTTATTCTCCGGTTGTTTAGCTGAGAATAGTGTTTTTTAGCACTTGGGTGTTCCTAGTTAGGAATCCCACGTCCTTCATTGAGCAGATCTTGGAGGAGACTTGTTCTATATTTTCCATTATCAGGCTTTGGGCCAAGCTTCATCTTCCAACCATAATTCAGATCCTGTTGAGGGTTTGATTTTTTTTGCAAGTTGCAGTAGTGGAAGCTAGATCTATTTAGATCTAGGCAAATCTAGTGCCACTTCTCACTGAGTGTGTATTTTAACCTCCTAGAAGAGTGTACTGGATCATTAGAGCTACACTTTAAGATCTAGGAATCAGGCCTATTCAATACTGAAGCTAACAGCGCAGTTTCTCTCCCATAACCGCTTTATCTGCAAGAGGGAAGTTGCAGGGTGTTTGAGCAACGCTTTGAAGGAGTGATCTCTGGTGTTAAGGGGCTCTCCTTGCACTGTGGTTATCCATGGATTGGCCATCCAATCCATGTTAATTTCAAATATGTTTTGAATCTAGTTCTATTTATTGAATAATTCTTGAATATTACTACAGGACTACAACTTAGATCTCAGATCTACTCACTGATTTTCATGATTTTCTCAGATCCCCAAGGGGAGTGTATTAAGGAGCCCATATAGTACACAGATCCGTATTGGATCTATATTTTTGTGTACAGATCTGATCTAGATCTGATGTGTAATATATATCTATTGTTTCATCAATAAAATAACGCTGTCAGGCTTTGCAGTCTCATTTTTTTGTTGCAACACCTCAATCTTGAGGGTTTCTTCATGTAACTCTTTTGTTTATCTATTGTAAATTGTATGAACCATGCTATAGATATTATTTACTGATTTCCATACCATACTACATCCAACACCTTCAGAAAATCACACTTCCTTTGCTTTAGTAAATTCTGCAGTATGTAAGTCATGGGGATTGGGCATTTTTAAGCCATATCGGGAGTGGGAGATCTGTTTAACATAGCTAGAGTCATTTTTTTCTTCTCAAATTTGGTATGTGAGTCCCACATGACCTAATATATGAGATCCCACCATCACTTGCCCTTATTTTTACGCTCATCTATGAAATTAACCCTTTTAGGGCATAAATTGTTACCTTTCCCCAACTTTTGGCTCATAAAATGAAGTACAGTTTGATGTTGTAGCTTGGATTGATGGATATGTGTTTTTAACACATCCTATGAGCTTATTTAATGCTTCATATCCATCACTGTGTTTATACATTTCTACATTCCCTCATTGGGCATTTTTCGATCCATTCTAGGGTGAGAGGCCTGTTTACCTCACCTAGTCTACCTAGTTTCTGATTTCCTCTTGGATTTAGGACTTAGATACTCAGATATCAGGGATACAAGGTCCAATATTGGCCTTGCTAGCAATCCCAATTTGGGGTTATTACAGTGGTATCAGAGCATGATCTCTGGCTCAGCCTGTGAGATCTAGCCATCAGAAGAATAAATAATAATACTAAAGAAATATGACATAGAGGAAAAAGATAAGAGTTTTTCTAACACTCTATCTCAAGACATGCATGAATTGGAGGAAGAAATCAGGAGAATGAGAAGGGGAAGACATGCAAATCCCTCATGGAGTTCTTCTCATGAAGAAAGCCCCAGTGCTTCTTATGCTGTGTGTGAGAATTCAGCCACAGAATCTGATCTACAATGCTATAATATGCCTACCTTCTTGTTGAGAGAAAGAGGAGAAGGAGGAATGACGGAAGAGGAGATCTCCCTGCTTCTTTTCCAAACCATGGAAGGTATTAAAGAATATCTCAAGGAGATAGAAGGGGAGGAGTGTAGAAGATTTCTGGAAGGGTTTGAAACAAGCCCTAACTATTCTCATGGTAGGTGTGAGCTTTCAGCCACACATGCAGATCCACAGTTCAATCTCTTGTCCACATTTGTTGCAAGGAGGATGGAGGAAGAAGATAAATCACCACATGGAGGTGAAGGGGGAGACACTGCTTCCATTAGAGGAGCCCATGTATCTTTACAAGGAGTTCCAAATGATTCAACATGTGGGAACCAAAACACAATTCTGGACAAACATGCAGTAGCATTGGTGGATTGTGAGATGGAAGGAGAGGAAGAGAAGAAGGATCAACATGAAGGGATGATGAGCATTCACCCTTATATATTTCAGAATAATTCTACACAAAGGAAGGAGATTGCACCATGCAGAGAAGAGAGGGATAAATCAGTCCACTCATACATGCAATCCACTTCAGATTTTGATGTCTCACTACATGGAGGCATTCCACCTAGGAGGCCACCAGATCTAGAATTGGTGAGAGACATCTTTCCTCCTGGCTCACCATTCTTGGATTCCAGGGAGGTGAGGAGTTTGGAGGATGACTTTGGCATGAGGGATGTCAAAGTATCATGTAGCAGCATGAGGAGAGCTTCACATGCCCAATCACCAGCACTGTCTCTTGGGTAGATTGATCCATATTGGAGGTCTCAACTCTTGGTAGAGTACTCCAAGGATCTTGGTACTTGCATGATTCTTGATGACCCTGATGGAGATGACAAATATATGGTGGATTATATGGTCATCTATTCTTATGGCAGAGTCTTCTTGACTAGATCTTCTAAGCTCAAGGAGAAGTTGCTACATGTAGCACATGAGGACTTCTTTTCCATGCATTTTGATGCATATCCTTCCTTGGTAGAGGAGTTCATTTGGGCAGGCATCTAGCATGACATATTTCAGCATATGGAGAGATGCATAGCCCGGATGATAATAGAAAGGAGGTCACAGCTAGTTCCCTACTCTTTGGAGGTGAGGGAGAATTTCCAGTTGAGCCATTTCATCTCAAGATCTCAACTGCATGATGGAGGAGGTATAATTTCACATTTTGTATTGTACTTCTTTTCCTTGTTTGAGCAACATGATGTATCAAGAAGAGTTGTTCCTTCTTGCATGTGGTATGATGATGTACTTGTAGCTACTTGTAGCATTGATTTTGGCAACCTTGTTGGTGGGTTGTGGGGGAAGCCACATGATTTTTGGTGTGCATCATTGATACCTCATTATACTTTCATGTTTTAATCCTATGAAATGATTGTGGTAGAAAACAAGTGGTTGGGAAAGCACTTGTTATTACTTCTTTTGATGTAGTCAAGGAGTGCACAATGCTGGTTCCATGTGTGGAAATATGATCCACTTTCTGATTGTCATATGACAACCTGTTTTCATGGGTTTTTGCTTCCATGTATTGTTGATGATTATATGTTCATGACAAGCTTTGTTTGGAGAGTGGGATATGAGATGGATATGCCATTGGGAGTGTGATTCTCCCTACTATCCATGATGTATGTTTTCAGAGGAGAAATGGGCAAACCATGATTGCCGCATCACATCTCTTTTCTTTACTTGGGGTGAGCCATTTGAAGAACTTGAGTGCTTGGAGGAGGCAATTCATGGTTGAATTGTTTGATGGGGTAGCTTGGGCCATTCTTGGAGGCCATATCATTTCAACCCAAGGGCATAAACAGCCCCATACTTACCATAAATGGAGAGAAAAAAAATTTGAATGGGAAGATCTAAACTCTCCATTCAACCCCAACACATTGCATAGATCCAGGGTTGAATTTTTCTTTGATGAGCTACCTAGAATGGCTCATTTAATTTGGATGATTGCATGGGTGAGGGATTCACTCATTGGGAATAGGACTTCCCATGTTTTCATCACTCCTACCTTGAGGAGGCCATTGAGCAACAATGAGATCAACACTTGTACCTTCCCTTTTCTCATGATGTACACTTTGTTATCTTACACTTGGAGGGAATCATTGGAGGATAGATTCATTGCCTATCATTTTTAGCCATGGTGGGATCCATTGATGAGGCCAAAAGAAGAGGAAGGGAGAAATTTTTCTCTATCTTGCAATTGCTTGAGGACAAGCAACGTTTTGAAGGGGGAGGATTGTAATATTCCTAATTAGCCCAAGCTAATAGGAGTATTCAATTTTGTTTTAATTTTTTCTATCTCATGAATAAAATTGTAAAGGAGAATCAATATAACTCCCAAACAGCAAAATAAATCAATGCTCAATGTGAAACAAGCTAAATCTGAGCTATCTTCATAAACACACTTAAGTGTGAAAGAGGCTAGATAAATTTACTGGGTCAACAGGACCAAATCCACAGCATTGTCTACATGCAATGTATCTCATAAAGGCACATCGTAGTTCATGTTGGAGGCCACTCATGTGAATGGAGCTAAATCATCAAGGTGGTTTAGGGTTTGAAAAGATTTCCATATTATAAAATGAGGAGGAGGACACCAAGGAAAGGGTTGATTATTTGATATTTCTCAAGGTGTTGTTTGTTTAGAAATTCCTTATTCTCTAGCTATTTAGCTAAGAATAGTGTTGTTTAGCACTTGGTTGTTCCTAGTCGGGAATCCCACCTCCTTCCTTGAGCAGCTCTTGGAGGAGACTTGTTCTATCTTGTCCACTATCAGGCTTTGGGCCAAGCTTCATCTTCCGACCACAATTCAGAGCATGTTGAGGGTTTGATTTTTTTTGCAAGATGTAGCAATGGAAGCTAAATCTATTCAGATCTAGACAAATCTAGTGCCTCTTCTCAATGAGTGTGTCTTTTAACCTCCTGGAAGAGTGTATTAGATCATTAGAGATGTAATTTCAGATCTAGGCATTATACCTATTTAGTACTGAATCTAACATCGCAGTTTCTATCCCATAACTATGTTATCTGCAAGAGGGAAGTTGCAGGGTGTTTGAGCAATGTTTTGGAGGAGTGGCCTCTAGTGTTAAGGGGCTCCCCTTGCACTGTGGTCATCCATGGATTGGCCATCCAATACATGATCGTTTTAGATCTGATTTGCATATGGTTCTTTGCTGTAGAATTCCTGAATATTACTGCAGGACTGCAGCTTAGATCTCAGATCTACTCACTGTTTCTCATGATTTGCTCAGATCCCCAAGGAGAGTGTATTAAGGAGCCCATCTAGTACAAAGATATGTATTGGATATATATTTTTGTGTACAGATCTGCTCTATATCTGATGTGTAATATATATCTATTGTTGCATCAATCAATTAACGATCGCAGGCTTTGCAGTCTCATTTTGTTGTTGCAGCACCTCAATCTTGAGGGTTTCTTCATGCAAATCTTTTGTTTATCTATTTTAAATTGTATGAACCATGATATATATCTTATTTACTGATTTATATACCATATTACATCCAACACCTTCAGAAAATCACGCTTCCTGTGCTTTAGTAAATTCTGCAATAAGTAAGTCATGGGGATTGGGCATTTTCAAGCCATATCAAGAGTGGGAGATCTGTTTAACATAGCTAGAGTCATTTTTTTATGCTCAAATTTGGTATGTGAGTCCCACATGACCTAAGCTACGATATCCCACTGTCACTTGCCCTTATTTTTAGGATAATCTCTGAAATTAACCCTTTTAGGGTAGAAATTGCCTCTTTTCCCCAAATTTTGGCTCATAAAATGAAGTAAAGTTTTTTGTTGTAGCTTGGATTGATGTATATGTGTTTTTAACACTTCCTATGAGCTTATTTAATGCTTAATATCCATTATTGTGTTTATACATTGCTGCAGTCCCTCATTGGGCATTTTTCCATCCATTCTAGGGTGAGAGGCTTGTTTACCTCACCTATTCTGCTTGGTTTCTAATTTCATCTTGGATTTAGGAATTAGATACTCAGATATAAGGGATACAAGGGCCAATATTTTTTTCTGTAGCATACATTCCTGAAAAATGTGTTTTTCAGGCATGCCTTGCTAGCAATCCCATTTTGGGGATATTACACGATGTAGGGCCCATGCCACATGGGTTGGAATTTACCTACCCCCAGATTATCATGAGCTTGGTCATATAGGAGAATGATATCACCTTCAATAAAATAACAAGGGGATTTTTTTTTGTCAAAATGAGCCTTGACTCGCTTCTTCTGTGCTTCGATGACCAAGGCAGCTAAGCGATGATTTTCATCCAATCTCTCTAAGTAGAGGAGATGCCCTTCCTCAGGAGAAGTATTAGGCAGTAATTCCATAGCTATTTAGAGTGAAGGGATCTCACATTCAATCAGAAGAGTGGCTTCTAAATCGTATACCAACTGAAACGGGGTAAATCCGATTGCACTCTTAATCGGTGTTAAGTAAGCCCAAAGAGCTGAAAACAACATGAGATGCTAGTTTTATTTATGGATCCCAATTGTTCGTTGAAGCATTGTAACAAGGACTTTGTTTACGACTTAAACTTTGCCATTAGCTTGAGGGTAATAAGGCATTGAGCTATCGTGACGCAAACCCAACTTAGATGTCAGCTCCGCCATCATATAGTCCCAAAAATGAGAACCATGATCGGTAACGAGGGCTTGAGGGACACCAAACCGAGAAATAACATGATTGAATATGAATTGCACCGCTGTCTTACTATCTGCATCCAGTGTAGGAATTTATTTGGCCCATTTCGTAAAATAATCGACGACGACGATAATATAGGCATTCCCCCCAGCCGAACGTGGGTTACACGTCATAAAATTGATGCCCCATTTGGAAAAAGGACCAACGGTAATGACAGGGTGTAAAGGAACAGGTGGCACACTCATTTTGCGTGGATATATCTGGCACACATGACATTTGTGTACTGCGACAATGCAGTCTTTAAAAATGGATGGCCAAAACTAGCTAGGACGAAGGATCTTTTATGCGGTGGCATAACCAGACATGTGACCACCACAGGCACCACTGTGGCAGTCATTTAAAAATTTCTCAGCTTCCTCGAGGGTTAGACATTAGAAGAGTATAGAATCAACTCCAATGTGATAAAGGCTATCTTTGATAATACGATAAGATTGCGACTGATGCCGAATACGGCGTCCGACATCTTTCGTTAACTCAGATCTGAAAGTAGAAGTTTGGAGATACACGATGATATCACCGTACCATGGATCGATGGTGCTAATGTTGTGAAACCAACTCCAAAAATAGAAGAAAAGAGATATCAACACCTTAGAAATAAGCCACTTCGAGGGGGCAACCTCCAATACATTACATTGATGAACAATTCTTGGATGATACAAATTACAAAACCTCCTTTCTATATATAAGAGTCCATGGGGCCATAATGTAATCCTAGCCGACCTAACAATAATAATTTAAGGGCACAATAATACCAATATGGGGGTTACAGGGGTACAATAATAATAGTAAGAGGTTTACACTAACAACAATAAGGGACTATACTAGTAATATAGGGACCTAACATGCCCCTCTCCTTCAAAAAAGTGTTGTCCTCAACGCTTGAGTAGCTCTAGGTGCTTCTGTATAAAATTCTCATCCTCCCATGTAGAATCTTCAGTGGGTAATTTCTTCCACTCAATGAGATACTCTAAAACTGATCGATTTCATAGCTTTCGATTTCTTGTTTCGGTGATCGCTTCAGGTTCCAATATGATTTTTCCTTCCTCATCAAGTTTGGGAAATATTGTTTGAACTGGAAGATTTTCACCTATAACCTTCTTTAAGCATGAAACATGTAAAATTGGATGCACTCGTGAAGAAGCAGGAAGCTCCAATTTGTATGCCATAGTACAAATATTTTGCAACACCTTGTAAGGACCATAATACTTTGGCAATAATTTATTATCCTTCTTAGCTTGCTTGAGGGACATTTGTTTGTATGGTTGTAGCCGTAAAATAACCCAATCTCCTACATCAAAAGTTCTCTCACTGCGATGTTGATCTTCTTGTTGTTTCATTCGATTTTGTGCCAAATTTAGGTTATCCTTTAAGAGTTGGAGAACTTCTTGTTGATGCTCGATGTGATCTTCCACTGCTTGAACCTTCGAATTTTCTCTTAAAGGTGATCTGATGGACGGTGGATGATATCCATAAAATGCAATAAATGGGGTCATTTTTTCTACAGTATGGAAGGAAGTGTTATACCACCATTCAATGAGAGGTAACCACTTGACCCATTGTGTTTGTTTATCAGATACAAAACAAAGAAGATATCCTTCCAAACATTTATTTATTATCTCAATTTGACCATCAGATCGAGGATGATAAGATGAGCTATGAGCTAGTTGAGTACCCAAACAAGAAAATAACTTCGTCCAAAAATTTCCAGTAAAAATGGGATCTTTGTCGCTCACAATAACCTTTGGGTTTCCATATAGCTTTTGAATTCTTTCCATAAATGTAGTAGAAACTATACTAGCTTTAAATGGATGAGATAATGCACAAAAGTGTGCATACTTTGTAAGTCTATCAACTACCACCATGATGGCACTCTTTCCTTCGGACTTAGGTAAACCTATGATAAAATCTGTTGAAATCTCCTCCCAATGTTGGCTTGGAATGGATAAATGTTGTAGAAGACCCGAGGTCTTAATTGTCTCAACTTTATTCTGTTGGAAAACCAAACATTCCGCCACAAACTTTTGAATATCAGATTTAAGGCCATCCAAAAAAAAATCTTTCTTCACCCTATGGTAAGTTTTTAAAAATCCTGAGTGTCCTCCTAAAGGAGAAGTGTGCAATTCCAAAAGAATATTTTGTTTTAGTTGGGAATTATTACAAATATATAAGAAATCTTTGTACCATAAGGAATCATTTTTCCAACTAAATGTATAATATGTACTAGGATCTTGCTGCAACTTTTGAATGAGTGTCCACACTTCTTCATCCTTCTTCCATTCATCCCTTGCTTTGGTTATCCAATCTGGTTGGATAATAGAAATGGCACAAAGCAATGCTACCACCTCTTCATTCTTTCTTGAGAGTACATTTGCAACAACATTTAACTTCCCTTTTTTGTATATTATTTTAAATTCATATCCCAACATCTTTGTGAGCCATTTTTACTTCTCTTCTAAAGATAGTCTTTGTTCCAAAAAGTGTTTAAGACTATCATGATCAGTTTTTACTTTGAAGTGTCTTCCCATTAGGTAAGGTCATCATTTCTTTAGTGCATGCAGTATTGCTAAAGTTTCCTTCTCATAAATAGCTTTCTGTAAATACTTTCCTTTGATTGGATGACTTTCAAAAGCAATGGGTCTTCCTTCTTTCATTAAAACAACACCAATTCCATTTCCTGAGGCATCACATTCCACAATAAAGGTTTTTGTGAGGTCTGGCGTAGCTAACACCAATGCTAGGCACATTTCCTCTTTAAGATGTTCAAAGGCCTTAGTTGCTTCAGGAGTCCATGAAAATGCATCTTTCTTCAATAATGTTGTTAGAGGTGCTGCTATTCTCCCATAATTTTTAACAAACTTGCGATAATACCCTGTTAACTCGAGAATTCCTCGCAACTGCTTAATGCTTGTGGGGACTTTCCATTCCTTAATGGCTTTAATTTTGTTAGGGTCTACCTTAACACCCTCTTGAGATACAATATGACCTAGATATTCCACCTCTTGTACTCCAAAGAAACATTTGGATGTTTTTGCATACAATTGTTTCTCCTGCAACAGTTTGAGCACCCTGTCAACATGTTGAACATGATCCTTCCAAGACCTGCTGTAGATTAGTATATCATCAAAAAATACTAGCACAAATTTTCTAAGGAAGGGTTTGAAAATGGAATTCATCAATCATTGAAATGTAGAAGGTGCACTGGTAAGGCCAAAAGGCATGACCAAAAATTCATAATGACCCTCATGAGTTTGAAATGTTGTTTTCGAAATATCTTTAGTCTTCATTCTTATTTGATGATATCCTGAACGAAGATCCAACTTGATAAAATAAATTTCTCCATGTAATTAATCCAATAATTCATCAATCACAAGAATGGGAAATTTATCTTTAAGGGTGAGCTTATTAAGCTCCCTATAATCTGGACACATGAGCCATGATCCATCCTTCTTGTGTACCAATACTACAGGAGTAGAGAAAGAACTTTGACTAGGGTGAATTATACTAGCCTCTAACATTTCTGCAATCATATGTTCAATTTCACTCTTTTGGACATAAGGATATCTATAAGGCCTAATGTTTGGAGGAACACTTTCGGGAATCAAATGAATAGCATGATCATGATCAAAAATAGGTGGGATTCCTTTGGGAGTTTCAAACACCTTGGAATGATTGTCCAAGACTTTTTGGAGATCTGCAGAAATAGATGATTTTGATGTTGGAACTTCTAGTGAGCATAATTGTGCAACTACGTCTCATTTTTCTTTCTTTAGAATATTTTTCATGACATTAGAGCTTATTATCTTTCCCGGCTTCCCTGCAATACCCCGTAATTCAACTTCCTTACATTCTAAAAAAAAATTCAAGAAACGTTCTTGAAAATTAAAAGCTATCGTCCCCAAATATTGTAACCATTGTACTCCTAGTACAACATTAGCACCTCCCACAGGAATCGAAAGCATTGGACTATTAAATACATATTCCCCCATGGTTAGCTTGATATTATGGCATTTTGTAGAGAAATTTATAGTTCCTCCATTTGCAACCATCACTTGACATTCTGGTGTTGGGTATAGGAAATAATTCAATTCCTTGGCTAACTTACAATGAATAAAATTATGGGTACTACCTGAATCAATCAACACTATTACCTTTTTATTCTTGATATGTCCTTCTATCTTAAGAGTTTGAGGAGTGGTGATTCCTGCCAATGCACTACGTGATATGGTCAGACTCATTTCTTCCTCTTCTAGGGTTGGTTCCTGATGTATACCCTCTTCTTTTGAAAATTCTTGTTCATTTTCTTCTTCCGCTTCAAAATATATGTAAAATAATTTCTTTTCAGCACACTTATGACCTTTAGTGTATTTTCTATCACAACTTTAGCAAAGCCCTTTTTCTCTTTTTTCTTCCAATTGCTGTGGTGTCAACCTTGTAGGTTGTTGAAATCTAGGAGTAGCACCACTTCCTTCTTTATTGAAGTGAGTGGTAGGCTTCCTTGTCGCCATAATTTTACATTCTATTTTTCTTGCCAACCTGAATGACTTCTCCAATGAATCAGGTTCCAAAACATGAACTTCTTGTTGGATGGTATCCTTTAAATTACCTATGAAGAGATCAATCCTGTGTTCCTTTGGAATATCAGCTACCCTTATATTCAATTTTTGGAAGTCCTCAATTTGATCCCCCACTGGACACTGTTGTTTGAGATTTATCAATTGGCTAAAGAAGGTGTTGCTATTTGTATCCTCATAATTTCCATCATTTCCTCCGTAAAAAATGACCAAGTGACAATTTTTTTACGGGAGAAAATCCATCGATACCATACAAATGTATTTTGTTCTAAATGTAAAGTTGCGATGTGTACCTTTTGTGTGTTTTGCACATTATTGAGATCAAAATATTGCTCCATCTATAGTATCCATGTTACAGGATCCTTTCCATCAAATTTCCTCATATCCATTTTTGGAATATGGTGATTCTTCCTTCCACCATTAGAGTTTATGAAATCATGATAAACATTTAGTTTATTCTCATCATGAGTTTCATCTACTATATTTTCACCATTAGGAAACATTTCTTGTATCAACTTTTTCGAACCTTCCATGTCTATTTTTAGATCGTTCTCCATGTTTTCCATTTTTTCATCGATCTTAGCTTCCATGTCATCAATCTTAGATTCCATGCCAGCTTCCATGCCATCCATGTCATTCTTCAAACCATCCATCTTAGATTCCATGCCTTTCTTCAAACCATCCATCTTAGTTTCCACGCCTTTCTTCAAAACTTCCACATCATTTTTTGTTGCTCTTTGTGAGAGAAAAATTTGTTGCACTTGCTCTTGTAATTTTGATATGTCACGTTGCCACTCTTCGTCATCATGAGTCATAGTAGAGCCTTATAAAGGCTTAAATGGGTGTTGAATTCTTTTTAGGGGCCCTTTTGGAATCCAATAATTATATATATTCTACAATATGCCCTTGGAATCAATTCAACTTGATTATTAAAACAAGACTTCTGCAATTCGGAAAAACAATACACACCTTTTACTTGCTTTTGAGGAGCTCAATATTGAAATTGAATTATCTCTATAATTACGAATTATAAATATCTAAAATTTTGCCTTGTATTAGCCCTCTGAAGCTTCTTTCAAATGCCATAGGTCTGATCTGATTTGGATTCTTCAAGACAAATTTATATTCAATCTCCCACAATGACCCAATTATGGACTGGTTTAGTAGATCAAACTTGTATGACTTTCCACATGTCACTGTTTCCTCCTTTGGCTCTGAAATTGATAGAAAGAAAGATACAGTCCGTGTACTTTCAGCCACCTTTTACAGCATTCCAATCTAATGCTCAGAGAGAGAGTTATGAATATTTTCCCATGATCACCTCTTTGAGATGAAATTGAGAAGCCTCAAAAATCCTTAACTTCCACAGATCATATCTCCGCCAATATTGCGAACCAAGATCTGAAATTTTGCGAATATGTTCCTCGGGATTTTGCTTCTCACTCTAAACAATTTAGCTTCTGAACCTTCGTAGAAAAAAATTTATAGAGAAAATTCCATGATGACATGTTTAGGTTAAATTTAGGAGCCTGCAAAATGACCTACCTTCCACAGATCATATCTCCGAAAATATTGCGAAC
The DNA here is from genome assembly GCA_034641835.2 of Pinus albicaulis. Classification (NCBI taxonomy): domain Eukaryota; kingdom Viridiplantae; phylum Streptophyta; class Pinopsida; order Pinales; family Pinaceae; genus Pinus; species Pinus albicaulis. The sequence goes on from CM076570.1 coordinate 584,349,607, forward strand.
CAAGTTCTAAAATTTTGCAAAGATGTTCCTAAATATTTTGGCTTATTACTCTAAAAATTTCAGCTTCTGAATCTTTGTATAAAAAACGTTATAGCGAAAATTCCATGATGACCTATTTGGAGCAGCAAAACCCTACAATCCCAAAGCTCTAATACCAAATGTTGTGAAACCAACTCCAAAAATAGAAGAAAAGATATATCAACACCTTAGAAATAAGCCACTTCAAGGGGGAACCTCCAATACATTACATTAATGAACAATTCTTGGATGATTCAAATTACAAAACCTCATTTCTATATATAGGAGTCAATGGGGCCACAATGTAATCCTAGCCAACCTAACAATAATAATTTAAGGGCACAATAATAACAATATGTGGGTTACAAGGGTACAATAATAACAATAAGGGTATTACACTAACAACAATAAGGGACTATACTAGTAATATAGGGACCTAACATCTAATCAAGAAAAGAGTTTCATCCAGAATATGATCCTCGGAGGAAGAAGAAGCAGAATCGGCGGGGAGAGAACAAGACAAATTAGCGAAAACAAGTGATTTCTTCGATTTGGAGCTAGTAAACTCCAAATCAAAATCTTGGAGGATAACGATCCACTTCGAGTATTTCCCCCCCAGCAACTGCCGAGATAGAATATAGGTCATGGGGTTACAATAAGAAATCACGGTCACAGTGCGTAAAAGAATATAATGACGAAAACGCTAGACGGCCTGGAATGCAGTCAGCACTAACTTCTCAACATGTGCATAACATGTTTCAGTGTCGATAAGGTTCCGAGACAAGAAATAAATGACATACTCGGTACCTTCATCATCATCATGAACCAAAACCATGGCAATCTTACTAAAGGCGGCAGCTAGATAGAGGGTGAAATCACGATGGTAATTCGGAGGATGTAATAGAGGAGCATTGACAAGCAACGTCTTAAGCATATCAAAATACTTTTGAGAAATCTCATCCCAACAGAAAGGGATGTACTGCTTTAAAATTTAAGTGAATCCTTTGAATACTTCAGCATAGTTCGGGATAAAACGACGTAAGAAATTTTCTTTCCCTTAGAGACTCTCAAGCTAGTGTAGTAAGGATGGGGAGGGGAGATTAACGATAGCCTCAACCTTAAGTGGGTCAAGGCGAATTCCATCTTTAGATACGATAAACCCCAAAATTCTATCGGAATCGACGCAGAAGATGCATTTATGTGGATTGAGCCAAATGTTGTAGCGTCTACAATGAAGAAATATCTGGCGGAGATGGTCCGGGTGGTCTTTTCGCACAGCTTAATGAGCCGAAAAGTCATCCAGGTATGGTTGAACAATATGACAAATATCGTGAAAGGCATAATACATCACGAGCTGGAACATAGCCCCGCCATTCTTCAAGCCGAAAGGGAGTTTCTTATATGTGAACGTTCCCCAAGGACAGATAAAAGTGGTTTTGTGTTGATCGGACAGGAGAATTTTCATCTGATTATAGCCAGAAAAATCGTCCGTAAGGGAAAAAATCTCACTCCCTGGACAATCGTCAATGATCTGATCGATGAAAGTGGTGGGATAGTTATCCTTAGGACAGGCCTGATTGATATCGCGATAATCAACACATACAGGAATTTCTCCCTACTTCTTATCCATAGGAAAAATGTTAGAAACCCACTCTGTCAGAGGAATCAGATAAATGAAACCTACTATGAGAAGATTTTCAACTTTAGCTTTGATGGTAGCAGTTTTCCAAGGATGCACTGGACGAAGACACTGGAAAACAGGCTTTGCACCTGGGTAGGTGGGAATCTTGTGCACCACAATACTGGGGTCAATTCCAGGAATCTCTTCATAAGACCAGGTAAAAACATCACAGAATTCATGAAAGAGGCTAGTATACACTTCGACTTCCTCAGAAGAGTAAGTGACTCCCACATGGATGTTCTCGAAAATCCTCGGTTTCACGAAAACGTCGATAGGCATCGTTTGAGCAATGTTACCCAAGTTACCTTTAGAAAAGACTTCATGAGTCAAAATAGGCATTTGAAGTGGCAGAGAAGGAACTTGAGATGCAAAACACTGAAGAAAGTTATACATTGCCCCGAGGCCAGGCATAAACGAGGAACGATCATGCCCGTCGCTCCATGGTAGATCTTCGAGAGACATGGTTTCCATGATAGCCTCGTCGGATGGAAACACTTCTTTAAAAGGATCAGGAAAATCCACATCGTCGAGCCAGGGTAATTGAGAATAAAAATCAAGAGACATGCTTAAAGGAGCACCTTCAGGAGGGGGAGAATGAGATGCAGTTGTAAGCTCACAATAATTTATTTCGATGGGACTACGCGGCATTTAATCCCCAAATGAATCAACCTGTTCAGGTAAAGGGACCATCCATGGGTCATCTCACCTTGAGACCATATTAACTTGAATGATATTTGGTGGTGGAAGGGGAAAGATACCCATGAGGGCGGGATATTTTAAAAGACTCAGCCCTACAATGTCGGGGGGAAAAGGAATCTGATCCACGTATGGCACGTTGTTCTCGGAAGACGAGGTAAAGAACGACAACTGGTCGACAGTAATGATTTTTCCCTCGTGTGGAAACTTTAGAATTCAAAAGAGGGTGGACAAAATGCATAGCATAGTGTGAGTTCAACTACGACCAAGTAGAAGATGGCAATTGATTTTAGCATCAATGACTTCTACTTCGACTTTGACCCTCTTTCCTGGCAATGTGATCGACAAGCTAGCGAGAACACCCAAGGGTTTCGATTCCCTTACATTGAATGCCTCAAGGACATTGGGCGAGGAATTCAAGGCTGGAGAGCCAATAGCCTTATAGCAAGAAGATGACATGACACAGGTAGATGCACCTTCATCCATAATGGCTCTATGGATGTTGAGACCATTAATGTCGACTTGTATCACAAGTGCAATCTAGTGTGGAAGTCGAGGGATGAAATTCTCTAAGTCGAAAGAGAGAAGGCTAGAATCAGTAGGATCAATCCCATCGATCACAGATAATAACGCTTTCTGTTGAGACGGACAACTCTGAAGAACTTATAATGCAGACATCGTGGAAGGTGCCTGTGCTAAATCCTCAAAAATACTGTAATGTTGAGCAACACGGGTGTTAGGATTATAAGAAGATTTCTAGAGAACACCTTTAGAAGGTAGTTGTAGAAAGGGTTCAACACTGGGCCTTCAATCTCAAGAGGAATAGAGGCAAGTGGGGGAGGAGGACCGTCAACGACCTCTTTCCCGGTTGTCTGGCATGATCCAGCATAATCCTTCGACTAAGTAGCGATGGAAACGAGTGCAGAACTGTTCATCATGAATACTTGAGAGCCAAACGATGCACATGGCAGAGGTTGCTCAACCATATGGGTTTTCTGAGATGGGAAAGGTTCTTTAAGGACTTCCAGAGTTGCCTTAGTGCCTTTGAGCAGTTGACTAACCTCAGATCTAGGATAGTCCTTAGTGTAGTGTTCCTCATCACAAATCAGACAGGGATACTTCGGCTTTCATTGTGAACCATCATCAGCACAAGGTTTAGACGATTCTGGTTTTTGGGCATCGGCTTTGGCCTTGCGTTTGCCCTTCTTTCTCCCCTTGGATCTCTTATCCGCAGGATTGGCTTGAACGGCGTTGACCTTCGAGGTTTTGCCAGAATCTGGGTACACTAAATCAAGGTACTGAGCACGAGTAATGGCTTGTTCCTCCGTTACACATGCCCCCATGACGATGTCTTTCGCATTCTGATTGAAAAAAGAGGTAGTGAACCAATGATTAAGAAGCTGATTAGGAATATTGAACTTGATCAAGTGATGACGCCATCTCCATTCATGAATATGGTCCAAGATATGGGTAGCCCAGTCTTGTTTCAAGGATGTTATGAGATGCGTCCCGGCTTCGTAACGATCTGGAAATTGGAAATGAGTAAGGAATACCATAGTAAGAGTGTTTAAATCTTGAAAGATACCACAAGGTAGTTCGATGTACCACTTAGTAGTAGCCCCGGTGAGAGTGCATTGGAAAAGATGTAGTCGAACAGAGTTATCAACCCAATAATTGCAAGAACACCATAAATGGTACGTCATGACGTGTGCCTGGGGGTCTTCTCCAGACTTGCCCTCAAACTTGGGACAATCACCTGAAACCTCTTAGCCACCTATAAATTCTGTCATATCAAGTGGTGGCTAAGTGATTTTGGATAGCCTTCAAGAAAAAATTTCATTGCTTAAAAATTATTGGTGCTTAAAGTCTTTTTGATAATATCCTATCCTTTGGATAATCGTCACTGATTTTCCCCTTTTCAACTCAGAAATCCTACTGATTTCCAAGACAAAATACTACTGCAAACTCCTTTTCCCCTTCCTTTCCTCTTCCAAAACTAACCTCATTTTACCCCTCCATTTCCCATAAAAATCCCTCATTTTCATGTTTTTTCCCCTTTTTCCCTTCATCAAAACCTTTGATAAGGCCTAAGACCCTTTCTTTGCCTTATCGAAACCCTCAAACTCCTTTGAAAACACTTAAAAATCCATAAAAATGCATTTCTTATATATGGTAGACTTAAGCCCCTTTGGGCTAAGTCTTTAACCCTTCCCCTCCATATGCCCTCGTGTTGGAACCAAGCGCCAACCTTCCAAACGCTTATTGCATCCCTCGATCGTTATTTTCCCTTCCTCCATAAAACCCCGGTCATACGATTTTCCATATGGACCATGGCCCCGCAGACGGGCGCCAAGCCAAATTAAAAATTAATATGTTGCCCCCAAAGTATAAACCTTGGTTTATATTAATCTGTCGGTTTTTATTATGTCCTAAGGTTTTCCGCCGGTTCAAAGTTCTAGTCACTCTCCACTGTCGATCTGATCTGCAGATCGACATCACACAGTCCATCGCCCTGATGGTCCCCACTAGCCACTTGCCGATTACAAAACCAAGCGGATTTCATCGCACCGCTTTTGAGAGCAGGGCGATTTTTTCTTTTTCACAGCGATTCCATACACCGGCCGACACGTGTCTTGGGCCCATTTTCAAATACGGCCCTCATCACACGGTAAATATCGAACATAGACCCAGTGCGATATTGACGTCCACTATTCAATCTGAGTCCGCTCATCAGACAGTGATGCTCTCCGAAGATGGTCGTGCAATAACCAAGGTACAACACGTTTCGTTAAAGCATCTCCGTCGTTGATCTGATCTGCAGATCGACGGCCCACAATTCATCACCCTAAGTCGTCGTCCAGTCAGTATTTCCGGACCCCGGGGTTTTATTCATATGAATTTTATTAAATTTTTGATGTCCAAGCGCATTTTCTAAAGGTTCTTGACGCCTGTCCTCTGTCGTTGATCGCTTGGGCCGATCTCATCTAACGACCCACAATCGTCCCGAAACCTGAACATGATTTTCGACCATTTTTCACCGAAAATAAGGTTTTAAGCCTTTTTTCTATTTTTTATTTTATTTTTCTAAAAAACGTGACCCCTTCACGTTGTTCAGTCACCCTCGATCCCGACCGTCGATCTCTGCGCAATCGATGGCTCTGATTTAATTTCCTCCTCTGCTTCCCTTTGACCCCTCTAATCAATCTTGATCATTAGATGATGCCATCAAACGACCATGCTCCCTCCATGTGCCTTCTGAAGCAGTTAATCTATACATGCAGGATTTTATAATAGTTGTTTGTATTTTGTAGGGTTTAAAGGTTTTTTCCGTTGTATCTAAAGAAAATTCAAAGGCAGAGGGTGACGATCCTCCTGCCTTCGATTCATCAAAGAAAATCCTTCACAAGGTTTAAAAATTCATGTTTCATCGGTGTTTCATGAGGCATTGATTCCATATCACCCCTGCGTAGCCATGCACACCAGTAAAACACAGTGAATCAAGCACAAATCAAAGAGTATCAGTGTCAAAGACACATCTGTGGGATTACGGCTAGGATGGATTATCAGAAGCCTAATCCTCCTGACTAAAACACAGTTTAAAGAAAATCATAAAGGTTCATCAGACAGAAAACATACGCTGCCACATCACAGGCTAGTTAAATCCCCAGCCACCACAGAGCCACCTATAGCCTCAAAGAAATCAAAATAATGTCGAAGTTATTACCAGACCAGGAGGTAATTTTGCATTAATACAGTTGAACAGTTATTTCAACCAAAGGAACTTATTGTAAACTGTTAGCAAAAGTTATTACAAGGATAACAAGGAGCCTTGAAGTCAACAAATTCTTTCCAGCAAGTGTAATAGTTAATATAAATGATTTAATACAGAGGACACCTATGTAAGCTTCTTCATTAAGCCCCCAAAGGCCGAGAAGCCATTTAAGTTTGTATTAATTATCTTTAGAGATATTTTATCAGATCTCACCTCCTCTTTCTTCTACAAATACTACCTCAGAAGAAGAGTTGGGTTGGTTGATCACTAGTTGTAATACTGAAAATATCTGAAATAATACATAGTCTGTTGAAGTTGAAGAAGAAATTGAAGTCTTGGAAGCCCTGATGATTTTGTTGCATGCTTTTTACTGAGAAGGCTCTATCATTGGATCCATGAGCTTGGCTGTTGGTGAAGTATTCTGAATTGTTTAATTTTTTCCCCTGTTTTCATTATGTTCCATAATTTCTTACTACAGTGGGTTGAAAGTTTTAGGCTAAGAAATCACTCCTGGAAGCACCTTAGACCTGTTCATCCTTCATTGTTTTATGTTTTCTTCTGTTGAAGTATTTTATATTCTTTAATCTCTCTCTTTAATCTTCATGCTTGTTTATTTCCTTAATAGTTCAAATAGTTGGTTTCAGCATGATTTATGGTTTTCCCTGCTTGTCTGCTGCCACTTAAAAACTGTTACTGAAGTCTCCCTTTGAAGTTTCTTGTTTACAGTGAGTCAAGGAGGTCTGTTCTGATATTGCCCTTTTTCCTTGCTTAAACAGTTGTCTTAAAGGTCTTTGTAGTTGTAATCATAGATGTGTTAGGTGTTCCCTCTTCTATGACCGCAATTATAAGTGAATCTTTTATGTTTTCTAAGTCATTTGAAATAAAATCTTTGAATAAATAGGGTGTTCCCCGAATCTTAGATTTCATTTTAAAAGTTGTTTTGAAATCAGTGTTTGCTTAAAGATGTGATTTTTATAATTCATGGTTAGCCTTGTCTATCAAAAAGCTCTTTATTGTTCAAATTGTGTTTTCAAATTCCCTTTGTTGAGAATTAAACTTCTCTTTCCAAATCATTAATGTCCATCTCATTCCAAAACCAAAGGATCCTATGGCCAAGTTAGATTTTCCCTCTGATATCCCATATCCATTGATAAGTATGTTATGACCTCTTTTTTGACTCCATTGCCCAATGAACCAGATGTTTCTCCATTCTATATATCTTTCCTAGATCTTTCATATTCTATTGTATCAACCCAACCAAGCAAACAAACAAACACCTGAACTTCATAACTAGTCTAAAATCCATATTCCAAGCACACAAGATAAACCTTTACATACAAAAATTCGAGAGATCCCTCTCTGAGAATAGGAGGACCAGATCCTGGAACTCTAAAGATTGGTTTTGATGTTGCCTTGTCTTTTGATTTTCCAAACTATCAAAACATGGGACACCAACATAATGGCGATCACGGTGGGACCTTAAGTAAAATTTTCAAAACAAAACACTCACTATCTGGTATAACATAAGTAACCTTCTTCAAGCACTACCAAGTATAACGGTAATCATGATAGGACTCATTTTGAATCAGTGACAAACTAAGTAACCCTTAGGATTCTCTTTGAACCTTATCAAACCTTGAAGAAATCAGTTACCAAGCCATAAGAGTGAACTTTGTATGTTTTGACACCCTAGCTAAGTGTTAAGTCATATTTAGGACACTCTTCTAACCTATAAGATCAAGAAGCTCAGAAAAACCAAAAAACATTTAGTTTGGCTTCACAATAAACATGGTGGTGGAACCATCCATTATCTTACCTTCATAGAAGCTAAAAATTTTCCACCTAGCGACTCCACTAGCCCCAGTAGGCCTATTACTCATCTAGTTCTCTAGGTCTCTTTAGTACTGTGTTAACCAACCTTGAAGAAGTTTAGGAGCCTAATCCCATACTAGATGATACATCGTGAGAGGTAAAATTTCCAAAAATAGTCCCTAAAACCTCAACCTCTCTCATTTTTGAAAAGTAGTCTGGCTTCACATAGGATCAACACTAGATCACATCTAGACCCAAATCCTCCTTTAATCATTGACAATCCTGAGAGAATTCTTTGGCAGACTTCTAACTCTAGAAAATCTGCTGCTAATAGGAGCCTTTTAAGAACAAATTTCGTCCCTGAAAACCTTGTTGTCTTAAAGGATTCACACTTTGATTTACATCATACACAGAACATCTTTAGAACTAAATCTCAAGGTGATTTAAACCAAACTGATCTTGACATTGCAGATTTGCAATAGAGCTTTAGTAGAGAAGCTTCACCTTCCACTCCTCCTGATTCCCAGCTTCTTCATCACTTTAGCCTTTTCCATAACAAATATGCTCAAAATCAGTTTGTTGGCCCAAGTGTTTCTTCTACTCCAATCTATACTACCACTATGCAAAACATTCCTGTTCAGCCCACTCTTACTCTTGTAAATCCACCCTTATTTCTAGCCATGGCAACATGGTATGCCTCGTTAGTGTTACCAAAACCTCTACTTCCCTTACCAAATGATTACCAATCCAAAACCCCTCACTTCACTGGAAAAGATTCTACAACAGCTCAACATCATGTAGATAGGATGGAAGATGCATTTGATTACATGGAGATAGAATAAGAAACTGTGAATATGAGGATCTTCACCCAAAGTTTAGGAGGAGATGTAAAGAAATTGTTTAAAAACTTGCCTCCTAACATCATAAATGATCTCCCTACCTTGCATCAAAAATTTATCAACAAATTGGAACTCAAAAGGAACCCTCTCCAAATACTAGCAGAGTATAGCAGCCTCAAGAGAAATAAAGGGGAGAGTGTCCATGATTACTCCACTAGGTTCAATAGTGTTTACAATGCTCTCCCACCTCACATGAAACCTCCTCAAGGCATGGCCTTGGTAAGGTATCCCGAAGGCCTTGATGCTGAAATGACTTATGAGTTAAGGGGGAGAGATTACTTAACCTTAGAAGACATGCAGAAAGGAGCTGTGAGTGTAGAAGCAAACATAATCTAGAAAAGAAATAGGTTGAGATTAGAGAAGAGGGTAACTTATAATGATGACCTACTACCCTCAACCTCAGCTTCTGACACAAAAATTGACAACCTAGTGAAGGTGATGGAGAGGATGCTTGAAAAGATAAGTTTGAATGAGAGAATGCCACCAAGAGAACCTCAAAATAACCAAAACAGAAATAGAAATTAGAATTATAGAAGAGAAAACAATCAATATAAGCAAAAGGAAAGTGACCAACAGATTAGACCCCCCTTCCAACAAAACTATGTAGATCAATATGAGGAAGATAGGGAGTTGGAAAGGTTGGAAGAATCTCACATAAACTTGATTAGATCAGACAGTGGAGATGATGTTTTCCTCACTGAAGAAGAACAAGGTTTCTTCTCTTATGATCAAAATAAAAACACCTATGAAGATTCTGATGACTATAGACTGGGGTTTGAAAATGCAATCATGGAGGTACACAAACAGTATGATCTTAGGAGCAAAGGGAATGTAGACAACCTAAAGGATAAGAACACTAATAGTGCTATCAAGAAAAACACAGAAACTCAGCCCAAAAAGACAGCAGAGAAAACCAACATTTTGACCAAGAAACCAGACATAAACAAAGACAAAGGTGTCCAGCAAGATTTTGAACAGAGTACCCCTAGCACTTCAGCTAGTGGTCCTAATAAAACTGTCCCAATTACCAGTCCAAACAAGGTTCAGTGAATCAAAATTGCTGAAAGGAATTCAATTGAAAAGACAGATGTAAATATGAACAAGTCAATGGTTCCTTTCAACCTTGAGGGAGAGATTGCTAAGATAAAAATTACCATTCCCCTAGCTGAACTAGTAACCCAAGAAGTGTACAAAAACCAAGTTTTGAAAGCTTTAAACTTAGGAAGTGACAATGACACCTTGAACTTGACAGATGACAATCCTGAGTTGTTGTTTGGTCCAGAAGTTGAAGGAAAATACCAAGAAGGGGTTGTCCCTCCCTTCTATGTTAACTTGAACATACACGAGAAAATTTTACACAATGCCATGTTAGATTCAGGAGCTTCACACAATATAATGCCCAAGGTAGTAATGGAAAGCTTAGGCTTAGAAATTACTAAACCATACAAATATTTGTATTCCTTTGACTCAAGCAGAGTCAAATGTTTGGGTTTAATCAAATATTTATGTGTTAATTTAGCTCAAATCTCTGCTAAGAGTCTAGTAATGGACATAGTTGTAGCTGACATTCCCCCTAAGTATGGCATGCTCTTATCAAGATCTTGGGGAGCCAAACTTCAGGGAAGCCTTCAAATGGACATGTCTTATGCCACCATTCCTATTTTCAACCAAAACAGAAGACTATACAGGGAATCTCACATGAAGTACATGGTAAGCAACATAGACAAACCAAACAACTCTCCAATCTATTCAATTCAATTGAGTTTAGATTCCTTTATCTTATGTAACAAAGATGAAATCGCCCAACAAGATAAGGAAAACATAGACCCAATTAGTTCACCAGAACAATCAAATCTTCCCTCGAATCAAATTCAAAACATTGATAATCGACATCAACAAGAAAATGAAAATGAGGAAAATATACTTTGGACAATAAACTTCGATGGATCCTGTAATAAAACAAGTGCAGGGATAGGTTTTTGGATTCAAAATATGAATCAAAGTTTTTCATACAAATTGGATTTCCCATGCACTAACAATATCGTTGAGTATGAAGCCCTTCTCCTAGGCTTACAATTGCTTAAACAGTTAGAAGCTCAAAGGATATCGATCTTAGGGGATTCTGAACTTATCATAAAACAAATCAAAGGAGAATACTCAGCTAGGAATCCAATTCTTAGGGAATATCGGAACACTACCCTTGATTTATTGAAAACCTTTGAAAAATATGAACTCATTTTCATCCCTAAAGCACTGAATCATCTAGAAAATGAACTCGCCTTCAATGCTAGCAACTGCCAAATACCTAAGATAAATGAAAAACTCAGTGTAAAGGTAAAACACAGGCCTGTTGTGCCTGATAATGAAGACCACTGGCAAGTGTTTGACTCTGAAAAACACATAGATGATTTCTTAAAGTCAGAAAATGATTTCAGCATACCAATATCAGAAACCAGCCAAAAAGAAAACTGTTTGTATATTGAACAAATCCCAGAAGTTGAAATGAAATATTCTACTGATATAAATCATTATGAAAATCCTTTTGAAGCAGAGATAACTAACAATGTAGACCAAGAAGACTTGGAATTTTTACGATGCAAAAATGATAAAATTCCAATAGGTCTCACACCTTTAGAACACCTTTTTGATTTTAACGATGTATCCAAGGAACCGAGAATGGAGCCTGTGTAAACTAATGTAGAAGAACATAACATAGGTAGTCTAGCAGAACCCAAGATGATTAAACTATCCAGCACCCTCCCAGCTCACATAAAATTGCAATACATAGAGTTGTTCAAAGAGTTTAAAGATGTGCTTGCTTGGGGATACAAAGACTTAAGATCATATGATACTAGCATCATCCAGCACACTATTCCCCTGAAGGAAAATCAAAAGCCTTTTAAACAAAAACTAAGGAGGATAAATCCTCTCTTACTACCTTTAGTTAAGGTAGAAATTGAAAATATGCATGATGCTGGGATCATAGTACTCATTAGATTTTCGAAGTGGGTATCAAACCTAGTTTCTGTTAGAAAGAAAACATGGGAAATCAGGCTCTGTATTGACTTCAAAAATTTAAATAGAGCCTCTTTAAAAGACAACTACCCCTTACCCAAGATGGACCATATACTTCAAAGGGTAGTTGGGTCAAGAATGATATCCCTCTTAGATGGGTTCTCGGGTTACAACTAGGTGTTAGTGCTCCCAAGTGATCAAATCAAAACTGCTTTTACCACACCTTGGGGCACCTTTATGTATGTCAAAATGCCTTTCGGATTAATGAATGCAGGGGCCACTTTCCAAAGGGCCATGGACATAGCCTTTTCTAAAGACATTGGCTATGTCATAATCATTTACCTTGATGACATAACCGTTTTCTCAAAAATTGATGAAGAACATTTGATTCACCTAAGAAAAGTTTTTGAGAAGTGTAGGAAATTTGGCTTGCCATTGAATCCCAAGAAGACACTCTTTGGTCTCCAAGAAGGTAAAATTCTTGGCCATATACTTTCGGAAGAGGGAATCAAGATAGACCCTACAAGGATAGAGGGAATATTGCAGATCAGTCATCCTAGAAGCCTCAAAGAGTTGCAATATTTCATCGGAAAGATTAATTTTCTGAGGAGGTCTATTCCTAATATTTTTGAGCTATTAAAAAACATTACAAACATGCTTAAGAAATATGTCATTGTAAAATGGAATTTACCAGCTAAACAATCATTCGAACTGGACAAACAAGCTCTTACTCAAACACCAGTCCTAATTAGTCCAGATTTCACCAAAGACTTTTATATATTTTCTTTCACATCTGAGCATACAATAGCTGCAGTATTACTTCAAAAGAATTACTTGGGGCAAGAACAACCAATATCTTTCTTTAGTAGGGCCTTAAGAGATGCTCCTCTCAAAAATAACATCATGGAGAAGCAAGCCTTAGCATTAGTGAAAGCTTTAAAAGACTTTAGGGTCCATATTTTACACTCTCACATAATTGCTTTTGTTCCACATACTGTTGTCAAGGAAATTCTAAGTCAAGACCCTGATGGTAAAAGGGGAAAATGGATTGCAACTATTCTTGAGTATGACTTAGAGATCAGGCCCACCAAACTAATTAAAGGGCAGGGATTAGCAAAACTTATGGCTGAGTCTAACTTCCAAGCACTAGAAATGAATATGGTAGATGTGTTAGAAGAAATAGAAGAATCTACTGCTCCTTTTATTGAATAAACCTTTCTAAATTCTCCTTGGTATGCTGACATTATTTATGTGATTTTATATTTAAAAGCCCCTCCTTCTTTGTCTAAAACTAAAGCTAGATTCTTGAAACAAAAAGCTGTGAGTTTTTGCATCTTAGATGGGGTATTATATTAGAAAAATGTTGTTGGAATTTTGCTTAAATGTTTACTTGAAGATGATGCGGGGAAAATCATGCATGAATTACATGACGGAGAATGTGGAGGACACCTCTACTGGAAGGCCACAATAAAAAAAATTCTTAGATCAGGTTACTATTGGCCTACCCTTTTCCCAGACACTCAGAAGTTGGTCATGCATTGCCATAAGTGTCAAATATTTGATGGAAAAAGAAAACTTCTTCCCTTACCCTTGCATCCTATCAGAGTTGAGACACCTTTTCAACAATGGGGGCTGGACTTCATTGGGTAAATCCACCCATCCTCCTCAGCTCAACATAAGTGGATCCTCATGACCACTGACTTCTTTACCAAGTGGATAGAAGCTATACCCTCCAGAAATGCTAATGACTCTGTCATTATCAAGCTTATTGAAACAAATATCCTATCTAGATTTGTTTGTCCCAGAAAAATCATAATAGAAGATATACCCTCCATAAATGCTAATGACTCTGTCATTATCAAGTTTATTGAAACAAATATCCTATCCAGATTTGTTTGTCCCATAAAAATCATAATAGACAATTCTGCTGCTTTTAAATCTAAAAATATGGTCGATTTCTGTTACAAATACCACATAACCTTGGGCCATTCCACTACTTACTATCCCCAAGGAAATGGATTAGCTGAATCTTCCAACAAGAGCCTCATCAATATCATTAAAAAACTGTTGGAACAAAATCAGAAGTCATGGCACAGTAAACTAGTTCATGCCTTATGGGTTGATAGGTTAACTACAAAGAAATCAATAAATATGTCCCCATATTAGCTATTTTATGGCATGGAAGCAGTTTTTCCCACCTCATTGGGAGTGCCAGTCATGAATCTCCTTCAAGAATTGCAGGTTGAAGAGAATGATATGCAGAGGATAATTAATCAAACCATTCATTTATAGCAGACCAGAGAAGAAGTTTATGAAAGAACACAGTTAGTCCAAAAAAATATGAAGAAGCTATTTGATAAGAGGACTAAGGTAGAAAATTTCTGAGTTGGAAATGTTGTTCTTAAGTGGGATTCAAGGAGAGAAGAAAGGGAAAACATGGCAAGTTTGAGAACTTGTGGAAAGGTACCTATGTTATTCATGCTGAGAGGGGTCACAATGCATTTTTCCTGAAAGAATTGAATGGAGAAGACCTATATGGAGGTCCTGTCAATGGCAGGATGCTCAAGCATTACTTCTACAAAGAGTCTTGAGTTTTAAATAATTTTATTTTTCATTGTAAATATCATAGTCTAAACATTGCACTCAAAGTTGGAAAAATAAAAATGCAAAAAAAATAGAAAGAAAGAAAAGAGGGCAGACTGTGAAAACAAGAAAGATATAGCCCCATAACAAAAAAGAGAAACAAATCTGAAAGTGTGCAAGCTTAAATGCCACTCCTAAAGAACACACTTCTAGTTAGTCAAACAGCCTAATCTTGACTAATTAGCTTTAGATTTTCTGTTGATAGGATAGTGAATTCGACTTGCCAAACTGTTTAATCTTGGCTTATTAGTAGATAGATTAGGATAGAAATTAAAGGTTCAAACATGCTCAAAATATGAACCTGAGTTTCCAAAGAGAATGACTCTATTTTGTTTCAAGTTTTAAGTCAAAAGATGTAAAAATCTGTTTCTAATCAGCTAAAAATCTGAACTAGTTAGCAAAGGAAAGACAGCTCAAGTAAGAGTCAAAACAGAGCTGTAGAGAAAGAGGAAGGAAATGTTTTAAAATATCAGATCTCAAACCTTCCATTTTTGCTTTAAATTTTCTGCAAAATAAATGTCTATGTGTAGCTTGTTTTTATGCCATATATTACAGCAAGTCAAACAACTTAATCTTGACTTGATTGTTTTTAAATTTATGTTGTAGAAATATAGAGAATAAAAATCTGTTGGACAGGTTAATCCCAACAGATAGTAGATTAGGTAGAGAATCACATGGGCTCAACTATTTAATCTGAGTCCATGGAAAGATAAGGAGTAGAAATAGATAAGATTTCCTGCTTTCAAAAGAATAAAATGTTGTGAAATATTTTTCTAATCCAAGTGCACTCAGAAGAACAAAAAATGTTGGATCAGTAGGATTGGGTAGGTAGAAAGATTGTATTGATGAAGATCCATTGTTTTTATGCCTGTAGATATGTTTTCAAAACAAGATCATCCCAGAAAAGGAAGGACGGCCCAATGGATGAGGTAACTGCTCAGCCTCCCAGAGAATGCAAGTCTAAAGTTCTTGATGCCTTCAATAAGGCACCATCCCCAAGTGGAGCCACTGTTAGCCACCTATAAATTCTGTCATATCAAGTGGTGGCTAAGTGATTTTGGATAGCCTTCAAGAAACAATTTCATTTCTTAAAAAATTTTGGTGCTTAAAGTATTTTTGATAATATCCTATCCTTTGGATAATCGTCACTGATTTTCCCCTTTTCAACTCAGAAATCCTGCTGATTTCCAAGACAAAATACTACTACAAACTCCTTTTCCACTTCCTTTCCTCTTCCAAAACTAACCTCATTTTACCCCTCCATTTCCCATGAAAATCCCTCATTTTCATGTTTTTTCCCCTTTTTCCCTTCATCAAAACCTTTGATAAGGCCTAAGACCCTTTCTTTGCCTTATCAAAACCCTCAAACTCCTTTGAAAACCCTTGAAAATCCATAAAAATTCATTTCTTATATATGGTAGACTTAAGCCCCTTTGGGCTAAGTCTTTAACCCTTCCCCTCCATATGCCCTGGTGCTGGAACCAAGCGCCAACCTTCCAAGTGCTTATCGCATCCCTCGATCATGATTAGCCCTTCCTCCATAAAACCCCGGTCATGTGATTTTCCATATGGACCATGACCCCGCAGACGGGCGCCAAGCCGAATTAAAAATTAATATGTTGCCCCCAAAGTATAAACCTTGGTTTATATTAATCTGTTGGTTTTTATTATGTCCCAAGGTTTTCTGCTGGTTCAAAGTTCTATTCACTCTCCACCGTCGATCTGATCTGCAGATCGACGGTGCGCATTCCATCGCCCCGGTGGTCCCCGCTAGCCACTCGCCGATTACAAAACAAGAGGATTTCAATACACCGCTTTTGAAAGCGGGGCGATTTTTTCTTTTTCGCACGATTCCATACACCGACCGACACGTGTCTTGGGCCCATTTTCAAATACGGCCCTCATTGCATGGTAAAGATCAGACGTAGACCCAGCGCGATATTGACGTCCACCATCTGATTTGAGGCTGCTCATCGGACGGTGATCGCTCTCCAAATATGCTCATGCAATAACCAAGGTACGACGCATTTCATTAAAGCATCTTTGTCGTCAATCTGATTTGCAAATCGACGGCCCACAATTCATTGCCCTGAGTCCTCGTCTAGTCAGCATTTCCAGACTCGGGGGTTTTATTCATCTGAATTTTATTAAAGTTTTGATGTCCAGGCGCATTTTCTAAAGGTTCTTGATGTCTGTCCTCTGTCGTTGATCGCTTGGGCCGATCTCATCCAATGGCCCACAATAGTCGCAAAACTCGAACATGATTTTCGACCATTTTTCACCGAAACTAAGGTTTTAAACCTTTTTTCTATTTTTTATTTTATTTTTCAAAAAAACGTGACCCCTTCACGTTGTTCAGTCACCCTCGATCTCAACCGTCGATCTCTGTGCGATCGACGGCTCTAATTTAATATCCTCCTCCACTTCCCTTTGACCCCTCTAATCAATCTCAACCGTTGGATGATGCCATCCAACAGCCACGCTCCCTCCATGTTTCTTCTGAAGCAGTTAACCTATACATGCAGGATTTTATAATATTTGTTTGTATTTTGCAGGGTTTAAAGGTTTTTTCCACTGTATCTGAAGAAAATTCAAAGGTAAAGGGTGACGATCCTCCCGCATTCGATTCATCAAAGAAAATCCTTCGTGGGGTTTAAAAATTCACGTTTCATCGGTGTTTCATGAGGCATTGATGCCATATCACCCCTGCGCAGCCCTGCACACCAGTAAAAAATAGTGAATCAAGCACAAACATGGAAAATTTTAGGGGCTAATATTCGCAGGTGGGCTAATTTTCCATGGTTTTTCCAAAAAAAAGATTCACCAATTTCCATTTTTTTCTAAAAATGATTCGCCCAAATTTTACAATATAAAATTATTTTACCTTAAAAATCGCCAGTATTATATAGATACTATATATAAAGTCATTATAAATTTTAATAATTTTACAAATATATTAATAAGTATATGACAATTTACATATTAGGGACTAGTGAGATTCACCAATGTTTTAAACTTCAAGATAATTTTTCATCCTTAAAATTATCCCTGAGCACAAATCAAAGAGTATCAATGTCAAAGACACATATGTGGGATTACGGCTAGGATGGATTATCAGAAGCCTAATCCTCCTGACTTAAACACAGTTTAAAGAAAATCATAAAGGTTCATCAAACAGAAAACATATGCTGCCATATCAGAGGCTAGTTAAATCCCCAGCCACTGTAGAGCCACCTACAGCCTCAAAGCAATCAAAAGAAGGTCGAAGTTATTACCAGACCAGGAGGTAATTTTGTATCAATACAGCTGAACAGTTATTTCAACCAAAGGAACTTATTGTAAACTATCAACAGAAGTTATTACAAGGATAACAAGGAGCCTTGAAGTCAACAAATTCTTTCCAGCAAGCGTAATAGTTAATATAAATGATTTAATATAGAGGACACCTATGTAAGCTTCTTCATTAAGTCCCCAAAGGCTGAGAAGCCATTTAAGTCTGTATTAATTATCTTTAGAGATCTTTTATCAGATCTCACCTCCTCTTTCTTCTATAAATACTACCTCAGAAGAAGAGTTGGGTTGGTTGATCACTAGTTGTAATACTGAAACTCTCTGAAATAATACATAGTTTGTTGAAGTTGAAGAAGAAATTGAAGTCTTGGAAGCCCTGATGATGTTGTTGCATGCTTGTTACTGAGAAGGCTCTATCATTGGATCCATGAGCTTGGCTGTTGGTGAAGTATTATGAATTGTTTAAGGTTTTCCCCTGTTTTCATTATGTTCCATAATTTCTTACTACAGTAGGTTGAAAGTTTTAGGCTAAGAAATGACTCATGGAAGCACCTTAGACTTGTTCATCCTTCACTGTTTTATGTTTTCTTTTTATGAAGTATTTTAGAGTCTTTAATCTCTCTCTTTAATATTCATGCTTGTTTATTTCCTTAATAGTTTGAATAGTTGGTTTCAGCATGATTTATGGTTTTCCCTGCTTGTCTGCTGCCACTTAAAAACTGTTACTGAAGTCTCCCTTTGAAGTTTCTTGTTTACAGTGAGTCAAGGAGGTCTGTTCTGATCTTTCCCTTTGTCCTTGCTTAAAAAGTTGTTTTAAAGGTTTTTGTAGTTGTAATCATAGATGTGTTAGGTGTTCCCTCTTCTATGACCGCAATTATCAGTGAATCTTTTATGTTTTCTAAGTCATTTGAAATAAAATATTTGAGGAAATAGGGTGTTCCCCGAATCTTAGATTTCATTTTAAAATTTGTTTTGAAATCATTGTTTTCTTAAAGATGTGATTTGTAGAATTCATGGTTAGCCCTGCCTATCAAAAACCTCTTTATTGTTCAAATTGTGTTTTCAAATTCCCTTTGTTGAGAATTAAAATTCTCTTTCCAAATCATTGATTTCCATCTCATTCCAAAACCAAAGGATCCTGTGGCCAAGTTATATTTTCCCTATGATATCCCATATCCATTGATAGGTATGTTATGACCTCTTTTTTGACTCCATTGCCCAATGAACTAGATATTTCTCCATTCTATATATCTTTCCTAGATCTTTCATATTATGCTGTATCAACCCAACCAAACAAACAAACAAACACCTGCACTTAATAACTAGTCTAAAATCCATATTCCAAGCACACAAGATAAACCTTTGCATAAAATATTCAAGAGATCCCTCTCTAAGAATAGGAGGACTAGATCCTGGAACTCCAAAGATTGGTTCTGATGTTGCCTTGTATTTTGATTTGCCAAACTATCAAAACACGGGACACCAACAGAACCTTTGTTGGAACAGGAGGCCAATAAGGATTATGAGGAATTGGATCATTTGTCAATTTGGACACATCCAGTAACTCCAACATGGCATGAAAAGGTAATTGTGAGTTAAAAGGCATAGCAGGTCCTCGATAAGGACCCGTACCCATACTCCATCCTGGATGAGTAAAACTCTGCCTCCATTGGTTCTGTCCCAGAGGATTCAGACCATAAGGGGTATAAGCTGGATAATTCGATTGATATGGCAGCTAAGGACTAGGATACGGGGGCTAAAGACTAGGATACTAATTCTGAGTATACGAGGGTCCCGATTGAGCAGCATAAGGATTTTGATGCAGAGTATAAGTATAGCCTGGCGATTGAGGGTAATAAGCAGGACCTTGAGGCGCATTGTATACCGGTCGATATTGAACTTCAGGGTAATAACCGCCTTGGGGTCAAACGGGATGTTGATAAGTAGGGCCCTGCTGAGCTAGATAAGTCGAGTGCAGAGGTTGATTCAGTTGCGGCATAGAGTAGAGCAGTGGATGAGCATGGTGAATGGGTTGTGCAGCTTGGCCTGGCTGAGCAGGTTGACCTGATTAATGAGGGCCACCAGGTTGCTCCTATAGAGAAAGTTGGCCTGATGGCTACGGTGGGCCAGGCTGTGCCTGATAACTAGGTTGGCCTAGAGAAATACCATAAGATGGTCTTATTTGTGCAACATTTGGACCAATTGGAAGATACGGTTGTTTTGGTTGCACTAAAGGTTGAGATAGATGGATCTACCCCCTAGGACCATATGAAGGTCTAGGTTGATATACCAATTTCCCAGCTAGTCCTTGAGGTTGCCCTGGTTGGATCACAGGCTGAGCTTGTAAAGGTTGACCTTAAGGATTTTAAGGCTACCCTTGTGGGTCGTAAAATAATCCCTGTTGGACCGAAGGTTGTCCCTATACGGTTTGCCTTTGTGGGTCATATGTATACCCTTGTTGCACCGAAGGCTGTCCCTGAAAGGGTTGTCCATGTGGGTCAAAAGCACACCCTTGCTGAACCGAAGGTTGTCCCTAAAAGGGTTGTCCTTGCTGGTTAGAAGGTTACACAGGCAAGGTAGGTCTAAAACTGGAAAGGAACTGATAAGCCTCAGGAGAAGGCAAGTAGATAGGGTTTCCATGCTCATCATATTGAAATGGAAGTGAATAAATTGGGGTACCATCTGTTCCATAATGAGAAAAATAAGACTGATAAGGATCCTTAGGGGACTGATTAGTCTGGGAGCTCTACTGCTAAACAACCAGCCAATACTCTTCAATAGAAAATATGTCATGGAATGCCATGGCAATCAAAGTCTCTACCGAAGTTGAAACTCCTGACGGATGAGTAGTGATGACTGATGTTGATGTAGCCATGTAGACAGTAGACCTAGTGGGGACAGACGTAACAAAAGGTTTCGATGAAACAGGTGTCATCGGTGACATCCCTAATGATGGGAGAACCGACCCCCTCGACAGAGTTGATGTTGCCATGGAGGAAATACTGGCTATAATTTGACCCAAAGACCTATATCTGACTGGAAGCGACATCAATGGTGAATATTGAGCAGGCTCTTGATGGATGTCTTCCGGGAAAAGTTGGTATTCTTCATCCATCGTCGACCAGATGATTCCATGTCTGAATCCATCGTGAGATCTTGTAAAAGACTACAGGGGCTAACAGGTATGATAGCAGCCAAAAATGGCGATCCCGAGGTAATAGGGGGAAAATGTTCCCCGACCCAAAACCTGAACCAAGCATTTGAAAGAGGCCAATGGAACTCAATCAGTTCCCCAAATGGGTACACTAACGAGATGATAGGTTGTTGAAGCTCGGTAGACCGAGAGGTTTACAAAGTTTCACATGAATCATTTGAGAAAGGACTGCTAGTGGACGAAACCGATGGTTCTGCTGTTGTGACTGTAGCACAAAGGGAAAAGGGAAAAAGATCAGAAAATAAGACTTTTGGATCAAAACCAAGGCAAACAAAGACAGGCCAAGAAATCAAACTTTAAAGGGCGTGTAATCGTAGGTAGTTTATTTTACCACATTGAAACCAAAAATTTAATGTTTCAAGTTTTAAGAGTCAATAAACAGTCAAATATGACTCTAGTCTCTTTCAGTTTTAAGCAACCGTGAAAGCACAAGTGCTCTATGATCTTTTCAAATTTACGGAGTCAGTAAAGATCGAAAAAATGATTGCTCAGGTAGTCTAGGTAAAAGGGTGTACCAGGTTCCCGTGAACTGCCATATACACTATGGTAATAAAATGAAAGAAGAATTAACCAAGGACTTCACATACGTGCAGGTAGTCTCCCCGAATGCTATGTTCGGTCTATCACGGTTACAAGGTGGCAGACTCGGATTCCTACTGATAAAAGGATTGCAACCTAGAGGGGTCTCCCTTTATAGACTCGACGGTACGGGGAGCACAAGTCCGTACTAGTTTTTTCTAAAGCCAGATGGTGAGCGACAGCTACTAGGTTTAAAGATGTCGGAACACATCTCTAACTTATACCACTAAATGTTTCGTTAGGTTTCAATGTTGCCTTAGGTTAATTGAATAAATTTTAAGTTGATCTTGTATTTATGTTTCAATTCCAAGGTCCTACCAAGTGTTGGATCTCACAAATCCCTAGATGCAAGCCACATGCTATAAAATACCATTTCGTTCAATGAAAAGCTATCTACGAGAAATTTTAGAAGTTTTCAAGCGATAGAAAATAATGAGAACACAAAGAAACATCCACTACAGTATCTGATGCAAGCTAATGAAAATGAGAAATCTTTCCTAGAATGCCCAATGCTAGTTATGCGAAATATTTTCCAATTCCACAATGCAAACACGAATGCAAGCATAATTTTTTATTTTTTTTCAATGTAATAGAGGAAATAGTGCACTAAATGACATGAAAAAAAAACCTTCACACTAGTTCAAGAATGTTAAAGCGAGAGTCGAAACAAAACAATTCAATCAACTCAAAAGCAAACAAAACACAAACTCAAACCAATGTTGCAATATCTCAAATCGAAGAAAGATGTCGAAACAGACCCATACAAGCAGTGTAATCTATGCTTGGAGTGACAAGAAGCACATATGAATGAAAGAGGCAAGACTCATTCAAGACTCATTCCACCAAATACAATCACTCAAACGGATCAAGAGAGATGGATGCAATCAAACAAAGAATGAATATGGTTGTGAAATGAAAGACCGAAGCTCCTAGAGGAGGCTCAACATACAAAAGCACTAGAAAACCCTAGTGCCATGATGCTGACAAGAAATGGAAAGAAAATTGAAGGAAGGAGGCTATTCACAGTCACAAACAATCCCAAAGCACTCAAAACATGCCAAAAAATAACCCAGAAGCACAAGCACTGACCAAAAAATTCCAAAATAGGGAAAACCTTAATACCTACACGAAATGGCATGACTGTTTAGCTATAATTAGTGCCAAATAGCGAATGGCGTGGGTGCTGAACTAGAAACTAGCGCTAGTGGTCGTGACTGTCAGACTGGACACTGTGCCAATCAAGCCAACCCTAGTAAAAGGAAAATTTTGGAAAAACAGAGATCAAATCTAATCCTTTGGGGCTGAACAGGGATCTTAGACTCAGCAAAAATAATCAGAAAAGGAAATCTAAGAAAGAAAAGACCAATAATAATGTCTACTGGATGAAAGACAAACTCACACTAATCCCCAGCGAAGTCACCATTTTGTTGGTGAGGTAAATCCCCTCTGTGGACAAAGGTGATCCCATTAGCCCTAGAGTGGGTCTAGCCACAAATGAGACACGCTATAATATCGATTCCTAGTTAACGAATGGATTGAGATTCCATAGATAATTTACCAGAGGTCCTACGCTATTGTTGTCGTTGGAAAGAGTGGCTTCCTCTCACTCCTGGTTTGACAGATCACGATACGCTCGTTTTCATGTTCAGATACCTGCACACACACAAGAAACAATGACAATATACAACATATTGTTTCACATTCGTAACTATCATTCAGTCGAAGAAGACTAAATCAATTGCATCAAATAAACATAACACAATGATGGAACCAATACCATAGTCGAGTATATTAATAAAAGAAAGGAAGAGTACAACCAAGTTTTGATGTTGTGGTGTCCTCCAACAGGGTTCTAGTGGAGCACGTCTCATAAAGGATCATCGAGAATTTGGACGGGGCTCTCTCTATAAAATTCTCCTTGGTTCTACCTTCTCAATAGCAATTACTCAGCTATAGTATCTCTTCTCCAAGTTTGGCTTCTTGGCTATATGTTTAGCTAGCTTTCATAAAGGGAGAAGGCCTGTTTATATAGAGGGAGAGGGAGAGGTTAGGATCCCTATAATCATGGAAGGGAGACCTATCTTGAAGGAGTGTTCCATGGGAGGCGGAAACCACTACCTAAAGAGGGAGATCCGTGGCTCATCAAGTTAACCACTTCCTGTGACTCATCCCTGAGGTGGTTAAAAGGAAACTTCCACCACTATTTTGTTTCAAAAAATTATCAAAACAGCTGGTGCGGGCACAACATAGAGATAGAGCACAAGGTGGCATAGGCTCATCCTCCACATTGGCGCGAGGGATGAACTGGCTACCCACGCCAAGGCCAAAACATAGGGTTTTGTGGGATTTTTGAGGAAATGTTCAACAGGAGAAATGATGTCATTATGCAGAAGGATGCAAAGAAGGTATTTGCAGAGTATGACATTGCTCAAAGGTCATGGGGAAGACCCTCCAATATGCAGGGCGAGCGATTGCAGGGATCGTGACAAAATTTTGTGTAACAGATGCCCCTAAAGTATGAAGTCCCAAAGAGAGGGAGGGGTGAAATGCTTTATGAGAACACATGCGACCCAAACACTGTTGTCAAAAAACCTGCAAGTACGAATACAACTGATACATCTGATACATGACATGTGGCATGGGTGCAACCATCCATAATAGAGTTCATAAACAATGAGATCTGAGGTATGGACATAGCCATCGTGTAGTGGGGATAAAAAAATAGACTCAGGTATGGTTGCAGCCATCCAATCAAAAAGTCATATAATAAGTCATAATAATCCACAAATAATCTGCAGTGTGGATTTAATCAGATGAAACCCAGGGTCTTGCGCTCCATCTTGACCCGAAAAAAGTACAAATTCAAGCATGCGAATATGTGAGCTGAAGTCGAACATGCAAGAAAATCATCTGATTACTAGCCAATGATGAAAGTTGTTAACAAACGTGAGAGAAACCACCAATAATGACAATGGATCTCAAGGTACGAAAGGTACAATCCACGGAATGTGAACAGTGATATGACGTTGAACACCTGCCGAGTCAGTCGATCGAAGGGCAATGATGTGGACCTTGCATTGAATGCGAAGAACCTGCCATTGAGGCATGCAGGCTCCAAGGTACCTGAAGGGAGTCTCTAGATCATCTTCCTCGATAATGAGCTGGAGTCGATAGGGAGTGACCTTGATCGAAGGTGGGCCATAATGATTCCCATGTCATCGACATGAGATAGAGGAATATGATGTTTTTGAATCAATACCAACAGAGAATCAAAGGGAGGTTGAAAACTTCAGAGACAAACTTCTCTTGAACATATCGGCGGCACAACACTAGATTTTGCAGTATTTGACATCAAGGGATCTGAGGTGATGGCAACGTGGCAAAGAGTAGATGAGCAGTCAAAAGAGATTAGCCAAACCCATAGAGGAAAAAAAAATGATGAAGTGAGATGTCCCCAACTCGACACGAATGCAGACAAGTGCCATGTTCAAGAGCGACGTACTGCCAACACGACTACAATCTGGTTCCATTTTCCTCCACCATTTCTGGCGAGTACCCCAATTATTTTTAAAAACAAGCTTGAAGGGGATAACATATGCTTGCGATGTAAGTTTGTCCTTCAGACAAATCCAACCTGGTACATTTTACGAGCCCTAGGAAGGAGGAACTCAAGGAACGTCATAACGAAGGAGTCCGATGTCATCAGTTTTAACAAGTCTGACAAAGGAAGAACTTGGCATATTTTCATATTTAGACAGTTTGAAAAGAAAGTGGAAAATAAAACTCCAGCATTCCCTTTTCGTAAATAGTCTCTCAAATCCAAAAAGGTAGAAAAATGTGTCTGAGGGAACCTCTTAGTCGCAATAGGCTATGGTATTCCTTTTTCGTAAATAATATATCCCAACCCAAAAAATGGGTAAACGTATATTGGGTAGATATTGTTTCGCAACCTATTTAGCGAGTTCAAAATGAGAATAAACTCGGCAATATTTTCAATTTAGAGAGTCAGAAAAGAGTTGAAAGGTGACTCCAGTAGTGAATATTTCGTGTTTTTACTGAGTACGAAAAAGTATAAAATACTACTCATTTCTTCATCATAACCATATGAAAAATTGTCACTACACAAAAATACGTGTGTAAAACATATTCCTCGGAAATAATATGATAAAATAATTGACAAATATGTTTTAAAACCTAATTTAAGACTTCGAAAAGTTATAAAAGGCCATAAGTGGTAAAATTATTTACTTTTCACTTTTACCTCTTTGAAAAGCAACAACGACCCATTTTCCTTGGGATCTTGTGGTGATGATTGCGAGCGATCCAGTGAACCAATCTTGATCCCATCAGTTTCAGGTAAGGGCCGACATCTTTTGCCATATTTTCAACTAAATTTTATTACCTTTGATTTTAATTTTGAATCCCTTAGGGGAGGATTTGTTAAAACTAGGGCATCGCGGTTGGCGTAGGAATCGGGCACAGACCCACGCCAATTGACCCTTTTTTACACAGGGTTCGTGCCAATCGCGCAACCCAAAATCCAGCTAAATTTAAATAAAATGCAACCATTTACTTGCAAATTTTGATGCCTAAGGAGACTCACAATGCTCATATGACAATGTGTGTAGGTACCAAGAAGGAAATATGGTAATTGAGTGGAAAGATAGAGAACACAGTGAGGAGGATGAACATGCCATGGAGAATGAAAAATGCATGAATTCCCACAGAAACTATGGACTAAAGAAATTCTTCCTGACACCGTGCGTCCGAGCTCAACCTTAATTGCTTTAATATTTGATAAGCATTTGGGATGAGGATCAATAAAAGTTTGTGATTCGGGATCAAGAGCTTGAAATCGAAGTCTCTGATGTGTATTTTATCACTGGGTTGTCGTATAGGGGTGTAGTCCCTATCTTGACCAGTACCCATCCTTTTGGGGAAAGCATGGCAATGGTAATTGATAAGGTGGGCCGAGGGGCACGAAAAGGAACAGGGAGTGGCAAATTTTACATCCAAACCATCCCTGACCTGGCACTAAGAGTAGTGTTGCACACTATCATGTGGGCTGCAGGATCGCAAGCATCGCATGAGGCCACAAAGACACAACTACTTCTTGCCTCAGAGTGCATGAACCCGACTCTCTTCAACTGGGCCGAGTCCGTGAATATCAAAATCAAGCGGTAACTCACTAAGTGCAAGAATAAAAAACTAAATCAGTTTGGGTATGGATCGATTTTGGTATCGTTCTTCTTGGAACGACTACCCATATTCCAGTGTCAGGAGGTTATTGTCCTAATGCCACCATCGAGAGAGCCACGGATGGCCCGATGGGCCGCACTAATTCCTAGAGTAGGGGGTGGCCAACAGATGTCCTAGAGGCTATATTTTTTCGATTGGCTCCGCCGACCACTGATTGTCATGGAAGATTGGCCCTACGCTAGCACAAACTTCACTGGTGATCCAGACCTCCCGCTCCCGGAGGGAGAGGATTGGGATGAAGAGCTAGGTGAGGCTCATTTTTTATTTTCATGAGTGCACAAACTTCACCGGTGATCCAGACCTCCCGCTCCCAGAGGGAGAGGATTGGGATGAAAAGCTAGGTGAGGCTCATTTTTTATTTTCATGAGTTTATGATTTTTTGGTATATATGCATTTTCTGACAATTACTCTTATATGTATGCATATGTTGGCCCAGAGCGTCCTGCAGGTATGTCATCGATAGCGAGGTGAACTCCTCGTGATTTCGATCCTCATGGTGAGGGCAGTGATGAGGAGATAGTACAGAACCTAGAGGGGATCACCTGTGGGATTCCAGACTATGCTCATTTCTACAATGTTCCTCAAGCCTATCAAAGGCACACTGTAGGGGTGCCGAGTCATATCCAGTGCTTGCTGAGGTGGTTGGTACGAGCAGTGATGTGCTATCATGAGAACCACACCAATTAGGTACTTAGGCTTTTATTTCTGCACATTTTTGAGAGACATGTTGTCTCACGATGTAACTAAAATAGGCATATATATATATATATATATATATATATATATATATATATATATATATATATATATATATTTGGGTTTTATGATGCACACATTGCAAATAGTCGATATATATATACATCTATTTTCTACATGAGTCTATTTACATATGATGATGTTTTATAAATTTCGCAAATGTCTATCTAGCACAGTGTTAGCTATTGCATCTGTTAATGTATTCATTCGTCTTGGTATATGTTGATATGTGATGAAATCAAAATGTCTTTCAAGTAAAAGAATAAAAAAATACAATATCAAAATGCATAGGTTTTGAACCGAATAATGACCATTAAGTTGAAGAACAACAAGTTGCGAATCTAGGTTCACAAGAAATGCGCGTATGTCGAGGTTAACTACCTCGGTTAATAGTTCCAAAACATCATTATATTCAGCAACATTGTATGTAGTTGGTCCTATAAAAATACCTTGTAAGTTAATCAACTCACCAACAGGATCATAAATTACCCAGGCTATTGAAGACAAGTTCCTGGTACTGTGGGAAGCACCATCCACGAAACCAACATAAGGGGATATAAACATATGCATAACAAACAAGACCCAATAAGAAAAAAAAACTCACAAAGCACATCAAACCAAAGCATGCACAAAAATGAAAAAATCACCTATGTACACATATCATGCATGAATGACTCAAGCATAATAATTTTTGAGGTACAACCCATTCCTGGGTTGTGCTAAGGGATAACCTTCATGATCAATAAGCTTGTAAGCCCCATTTTGTAACACATGTTTGACAATGTAGGGCCCATGCTACATGGGTTGGAATTTAACTGCCCCCAACTTATCATGAGCTTGGTCGTATAGGAGAACAAGTTTGCCTTCGATAAAAGAACGAGGGGAAACTATTTGGTCAAAATAAGCCTTGACTCACTTCTTATGTGCTTTGATGACCAAGGAAGCTAAACGACAAGTTTCATCCAATCTCTCTAAGTATAGGAGACACTCTTCCTTAGGCGAATTATTAGGCAGTAATTCCACAGCTAGTTTGAGTTAAGGGATTTCACATTCAATTAGAAGAGTGGCTTCCAAACCGTATACCAACTGAAATGGGGAAAATCTGGTTGCACTCTTAACTGACATTCGGTAAGCCCAAAGAGCTGAAAATAAAATGAGATGCCAGTTTGATTTATGGATCCCAATTTTTCGTTGAAGCATTGTAACAAGGACTTTGTTTACAACTTCAGCTTGGCCATTAGCTTGAGGCTAATAATATGTTGAGTTGTCGTGACGCAGACCCAACTTAGACGTCAACTCCGCCATCATATAGTACCGAAAATGAGAAACATGATCGGTAACGATGGCTTGAGGGACACCAAACCGATCAATAACATGATTGAATATGAATTGCGTCATTGTCTTACCGTCCGCAGCCAGTGTAGGCATTGCTTCGGCCCATTTCGTAAAATAATCGACAACGACGATAATATAGGCATGCCCCCTGTCGAACGAGGGTTACATGTCATAAAATCGATGCCCCATTTGGAAAAAGGACCAACAGTAATGACAAGGTGTAAAGGAACATGTGGCGCACGCATTTTGAGTGGATATATCTGGCACGCATGACATTTGTGTACTGTGACAATGCAGTCTTTAAAAATGGACAACCAGAAATAGCTAGGACAAACGATCTTCTGTGTGGTGGCATAACCAGACATGTGACCACCACATGTGCCACTATGGTAGTCATTTAAAACTTTTTCAGCTTCCTCAAGGGTCAGACATTGGAGGAGTACAGAATCAACTCCAACGCGATAAAGGGTATCTCCAATAATACGATAAGGTTGCGACTGATGCTGAATACGGTGTTGGGCATATTTCATTAGCTCAGACCTGAAAGTAGAAGTTTGGAGATACACGATGATATCACCGTACCACAGATCAAGGGTGCTAATCAAGAAAAGAGTTTCATCCGGAATACGATCCTCAGAAGAAGAAGGATCAGAATCAGCGGGGAGAGAACAAATCAAATCAGCGAAAATAAGTGATTTCTTCGATTTGGCGGTAGTAAAATCCAAATAAAACTCTTGGAGGATAATTATCCACTTCGAGTATTTTCCCCCCAACAACTGCCGAGACAAAATATAGGTCATGGGGTTACAATCAGAAATCACGGTCACCGTGCGTAAAAGGATATAATGACGAAAACGCTAGATGGCCTGGACTGCATCCAGCGCTAACTTCTAGAAATGTGCGTAACTTATTTCAGGGTCGAGAAGGTTCCAAGACAAGTAGTAAATGACATGCTCGGTACCATCATCATCATCTTGAACCAAAACCATTACGATCGTACTGAAGGCAGCAACTAGATAGAGGGTGAATTCATGATGGTAATTCGGAGGACGTAATAGAGGAGCATTGACAAGCAACGTCTTAAGCGTATCAAAATATTGTTGAGCAATCTCATCCCAACAGAAAGGGGCGTCCTGCTTTAAAATTTGAGTGAATCCTTTGGCTACTTCGGCGTAGTTCGGGATAAAATTACGTAAGAAATTTTCTTTCCCTTGGAGACTCTGAAGCTGGTGTAATGAGGATGGGGAGGGGAAATTAAAAATAGCCTCAACCTTAAGCAGGTCAAGGTGAATTCCATCTTTAGATACGATAAACCCCAAAATTCTACCGAAATCTACTGAGAAGACGAATTTATGTAGATTGAGCCAAATTTTGTAGCATCTACAACGAAGAAAGATCTAGTGGAGATGGTCCGGGTGGTATTTTCGCGTAGCTGAATGAGCCGGAAGGTCATCCAGGTATGGTTGAACAATATGATGAATATCAAGAAAGGCATAAGACATCGCACGTTGGAAAGTAGCCCCAACGTTCTTCAAGCTGAAAGGGACTTTCTTATACGCGAACCTTCCCCAAGGATAGATAAAAGTGGTCTTATGTTGATCGGATGGGAGAATTTTGATCTAATTATAGCTAGAAAAACCATCCATAGGGGAAAAAATCTCACTCCACACACAATCGTTAATGATCTAATCAATGAAAGGGGCGGGATAGTTATCCTTAGGACAGGCCCGATTGATATCGCGATAATCGACACAGACACGAATTTCTCCCTACTTCTTATCCATAGGAACATTATTAGAAACCAACTCTGTCAGAGGAATCAGATAAATGAAACCCGCTTTGAGAAGTTCTTCAACTTCAGCTTTGATGGCGGCGACTTTCCGAGGATGCACTAGACGAAGACACTGGCGAACAGGCTTCGCACTTGGGTAGGTGGGAATGTCATGCACCACAATACTAGGGTCAATTCCAAGCATCTCTTCTTAATACCAGGCGAAAACATCACGAAATTCATGAAAGAGGCTAGTATACACTTGGACTTCCTCAGAAGAGCAAGTGACTCCCACATGGATGTTCTTGACAATCCCCGATTTCACGGAAATGTCGATAGGCATTGTTTGAGTAATGTTACCCAAGTTACCTTTAGCGAAGACTTCATGAGTCAAAGTAGGCATTTGAAGTGGCAGAGAAGGAACTTGAGATGCAAAATTCTCAAGACAGTTAGACATTTCCTCGAGGCCAGACATAAACGAGGAACGATGATTCCCATATCTCCATGGTAGATCTTAAAGAGACATGGTTTCCATGATAGCCTCGTTGGATGGAAACACTTATTTAAAAGGATCAAGCGAATCTGCATCGCTGAGCCAGGGGAATTGAGAATAAACATTGAGAGACATGCTCAAAGGAACACCTTCAGGAGGGGGAGAATTAGATGCAGTTGTAAGCTCACAGTAATTGATTTCGATGGGACTAAGCGGCATTGAATCCTCGAATGAATCAACCTGTTCAAGTAAAGGGACGATCCATGGATCATCTGACTGAGAGACCATATTAAATTGAACGGTATTTGGTGGTTTCCATGATACCCATGAGGGCAGGATCTTTGAAAAGACCCAGCCCTACACTATCGGGGGGAGAAGGAATCTAATCCATGTATGGCAATTTTTTCTCGGAATACGAGGTAAAGAACTTTGTTTCGATTCCCTTCCATCGAATGCCTCAAGGGCATTGGGTGAGGAAGTCAGGGCTAGAGAGCTAATAGCCTTCTAGCAAGCAGATGACATGACATAGGTAGATGCACCTTCATCCACAACGGCTCTATGGATGTTGAGACCGTTAATGCTGACTTGTATGACAAGCGTAATCTGGTGTGGAAGTTGGGGGACGAAATTCTCTAAGTCGAAAAATAGAAGGCTAGAATCAGTAGGATCAATCCCACCGATCGTAGATAATAATGCTTTCCATTGAGATGGACAACTCTGAAGCACTTCTAACGTGGACATCGCAGAAGTTTCCTATGATAAATCCTCAAAAATATTGTAATGCTAAGCAGCAAGGGTGTCAGTATTATAAGAAGATTTATGGAGAACACCTTTAGAAGGTGGTCGTACAACGGGTTCAACACTACGCCTTTCAATCTCAAGAGGACCAGAGGCAAGTGGGGGTGGAGGACCATCGATGACCTATTTCCCGGCTTCCTGGCATGATCCAGCATAATCCTTTGACTGAGTAGCGATGGAAACGGGTGCAGAACCATTCATCATGAATACTTTAGGGCCAAACGATGCAGATGGAGGAGGTTGCTCAACCATCTGGGTTTGCTGAGATGGGAAAGGTTCTTTAAGGACCACAAAAGTTGCCTTAGCGCCTTTGAGTAGTTGACTAACATTGGATCATCTAGGACAGTCCTTAGTGTAGTGTTCCTCATCACAAATAAGACAGGGATACTTCAGCTTTCGCTCTGAACCATCATCAGCACGAGGTTTAGATGATTCTGGTTTTGGGGCATCGGCTTTGGCCTTTCCTTTGCCCTTATTTCTCCCCTTGGATGTCTTTTCCGTAGGATTGGCCTGAATGGCATTGACCTCCGAGGTTTTACCAGAATCTAGGGTAGCCTGAGGAGAAGAATTATTGGAAGAATTTGATTTCTACTTCCCATTGGAAGACTTGTGTGAATTCTGAGACATAGAACAAATAACATCGTCGACTGACGGGGTAGCCGACACTTTAGAGCTCCCAGGTCGTGGAGCCTCAGTCAAGATGTCATAAAAAATGCCCAATTGAGAGTACACTAAATCAAGGTAATGGGCATGAGCAATGGCTTGTTCCTTGGTTACACATGCCCCCATGGCGATGTCTTTCGCAATCTGATTGACAAAATAGGTAGTGAACCAATGAGTAAGAAGTTGATCAGGAATTTCCAACTTGATCAGGCGACGATGCCGTCTCCATTCATGAATATGGTTCAAGATATGGGTAGCCCGGTCCTGTTTCAAGTATGTTAGGAGATGTGTCCCGGCTTCGTAATGATCTGGAAACTGGAAATGAGTAAGGAATGCCATAGCAAGAGTGTTGAAATCTTGAAATATACCATGAGGCAATTTGATGTACCACTTAGCAGCAGCCCTGGTGAGAGTGCGTTGGAAAAGACGGAGTCGAACAGAGTCATCCACCCAAGAATTGGAAGAACACCATAAATGGTACGTCATGATGTGTGCTTTGGGGTCTTCTCCAGACTTGCCCTTAAACTTTGGAAAATCACCTGGAACTTTCGTTGGAACTGGAGGCTAATAAGGATTATGAAAAATTGGATCATTTGTCAATTTGGACACATCCAGTAACTCCAACATGGTGAGAAAAGGTAATTAAGGGTTAAAAGGCATAGCAGGTCCTCGATAAGGACATGTACCCATACTCCATCCTAGTTGAGTATAAATTTGCCCCCATTGGTTCTGTCCCTGAGGATTCAGACCATAAGGGGTATAAGTCAAATAATTTGATTGATATGGTGGCTGAGGACCAGGATACGGGGGTTGAAGACTAGGATACTGATTCTGAGTATACGAGGGTCTCGATTGAGAAGCATAAGGATTTTGCTGCGGAGTATAAGTATAGCCTGGCGGTTGAGGGTAATAAGAAGGACCTTGAGGCGCATTGTATACCAGTCGATGTTAACCTTGAGGGTAGTAACTGCCTTGGGGTCGAACGAGCTACTGATAAGTAGGGCCTTGCTGAGTTGGATAAGTCAGGCGCAGAGGTTGATTTAGGTGCGGGATAGAGTAGAGCGGTGGTTGAGCAAGGTGAATGGGATATGCAGGTTGGCCTAGCTGAGCAAGTTGACCTGACTGATGAGGGTCACCAGGTTTCCCCTATGGAGTAGGTTGGCCTGATGGCTGCGGTGGGCCAGGCTGTGCCGGATAACTAGGTTGGCCTAGAGCACGACCATAAGATGGTCCTGGTTGTGCAACATTTGGACCAATTGGAAGATACGGCTATTGTGGTTGCACCAAAGGTTGAGATGGATGGATCTACCCCCCGGGACCGTATGAAGGTCTAGGTTGATATACCAGTTTCCAAGCTGGTCCTTGAGGTTGCCCTGGTTGGATCACAGGCTGAGATTGTAAAGGTTGACCATGAGGATAGTAAAGCTACCCTTGCAGACAGTAAAAGAATCCCTGCTAGACCAAAGGTTGTCCCTGTAAGGGTTTCCCTTGTGGGTCATACACATACCCTTGCTGCACCAAAGGTTGTCCCTAAAAGGGTTGTCCTTGTGGGTCATAAGCATACCCTTGCTGAACCGAAGGTTGTCCCTACAAGGGTTGTCCTTGTTGGTCAGAAGGTTTCACAAGCAACGTAGGTCTACCGAAAAGGAGCTGATAAGCCTTAGGAGCAGGCAAGTAGATAGGGTTTTTGTGCTCATCATATTGAAATGGAAGTAAATAAATCAGGGTATCATCCACGCCATAATGAGAAAAATAAGACCGATAAGGATCCCGAGGGGATTGATTAGTCTGGGAGCTCTGCTGCTGAACAGCCAACTGATACTCCTCAAAAGAAAGGTCATCATGGATTTTCATGGCAATCGAAGTCTCTACTGAAATCGAAACTCCTGAAGTTTGAGTGCTGACGATTAGTGCCGATGCAACCACATAGACAGTAGGCCTAGTGGGGACAGACGTAACAAAAGGTGTCGACGAAATAGGTTTCGTCGGGGCCATCCCTAATGATGGGAGAACCAGCCCCCTTGACGGAGTTGATGTTGCCATGGAGGCAATACCGTCTATAATCTGACCCAAAGACCTATATCCAACTGGAAGCGACACCAATGGTGAAGATTGAGCAAGCTCTTGATGGATGTCTTCCAAGAAAAGTTGGTATTCTTCATCAGAAACTCAAATACCCTCACTGCCATTAGGACAAGACGATTCCATGTCTGAATCCACTGTGAGATCTTGTAAAATACTACGAGGGCTAGGAGATATGATAGCAGCCAAAAATGGTGATCCCGAGGTAAGAGGGGGAAAATGTTCCTCGACCCCAAACCTGAACCAAGCGTTTGAAAGAGGCCAATGGAACTCAAATGGTTCCCCAAAGGGGTACTCTGACGGGATGATTGGCTACTGAAGCTCGGTAGACTGAGAGGTTTGCAAAGTTTCAAATGAATCTTCTGAGAAAGGAATACCAGTAGACGAAACCGATGGTTCTACCACTGTGACTATAGTACAAAGGGAAAAGGGAAAAAGATCAGAAAAGAAGACTCTTGGATCAAAACCAAGGCAAACGAAGACAGACCAAGAAATGAAACATTAAAGGGTGTGTGATCGTAGGTAGTTTATTTTACCACATTGAAACCAAAAATTTGTTGTTTCATGTTTTAAGAGTCATGAAACAGTCAAAGATGACTCCAGTCTCTTTCAGTTTTAAGCAAGCATGAAAGGACAAGTGCTCAATGATATTTTCAAATTTACGGAGTCAGTAAAGATCGAAAAATTACTACTCAGGTATTCTAGGTAAACGGTGTACCAGCTTCCCATGAACTTCCTTATACACCTTGGTAATAAAATGAAAGAAGAATTAACCAAGGACTTGACATACGTGCCAATAGTCTCCTCGAATGCTGTGTTCGGTGTATCACAGTTACAAGGCAGAAGACTCGGATTCCTATGGATAAAATAATTTCAACCTAGATCAATCTCCCTTTATATACTCGACAGTACAAGGAGCGCAAGTCCGTACCAGTGTTGTCTGAAGCCAGATGGCGAACAACAGCCGCTAGGTTTAAATACGTCGGAACACGTCTCTAACTTAGACCACAAAATGTTTCATTAGGTTTCAATGTTGCCTTAGGTTAATTCAATAAATTTCAAGTTGATCTTGTATTTATGTTTCAATTCAAAGGTCCTACCAAGTGTTGGATCTCACAAATCCCTAGATGCAAGCTACATGCCATAAAATACCATTTCGTTTGATGAAAAGCTATCTACGAGAAATTTAAGGAGTTTTCAAGTGATAGAAAATAATGAGAACACAGAGAAACATCCACTATAGTATCTGATGCAAGCTAATGAAAATGAGAAATCTTTCCTAGAATGCCCAATGCTAGTTATGCGAAAGATTTTCCAATTCCACAATGCAAACAAAAATGCAAGCATAATATATTTTTTTTCAATGTAATAGAGAAAACAGTGCACTAAATGACATGAAAAACAAACCTTCACACTAGTTCGAGAATGTTAAAGCGAGAGTAAAAAAAAAACAATTCAATCAACTCAAAAGCAAACAAAACACAAACTCAAACCAATGTTGCAATCTCTCAAATCGAAGAAAGATATCGAAACAGACCCATACAAGCAGTGTAATCTATGCTTGGAGTGAAAATAAGCACATATGAATGAAAGAGGAAAGACTCATTCAAGACTCATTCCACCAAATGCAATCACTCAAATGGAACAAGAGAGCTGAATGCAATCAAACAAATAACAAAGGTGGTTGTGAAAAAAAATACCGAAGCTCCTACAGGAGGCTCAGCGTACCAAAGCACTAGAAAACCCTAGGGCCATGATGCTGACAAGAAAAGGATAGACAACTGAAGGAAGGAGTCTGTTCACAGTCACAAACAATCCCAAAGCACTCAAAACATGCCAAAAAATAACTCAAAAGCACAAGCACTGACCAGAAAATTCCAAAACAGGGCAAACCCTAATACCTACAGGAAATGGCGCAAATTTTTGGTTGTAATCAGTGTGAAACAGGGGATGGCATGGCTACTGAACTAGAAACTAGCGCCAATGGGTGTGACTGTCATACTGGAAACTGTACCAATCAAGCGAACCCCAGTAAAAGGAAAATTTTGGAAAATTAGAGTTCAGATATGATCCTCTGGAGCTGAACAAGGGTCTTAGACTTAGAAAAAATAATCAAAAAAGGCAAGCTAAGCAAGTAAAGACCAAGAAGAAGACCTACTGGATGAAAGACAAACTCACACTGATCCCCAGCGGAGTCTCCATTTTGTTGGTGAGGTAAATCCCCTCTGCGGACAGAGACGATCCCACTAGCCCTAGATTGGGTCTAGCCACAAATGAGACATGCTATAATATCACTTCCTAGTTAATGAATGGATAGAGATTCGATAGATAATTTACCAAAGGTCCTATGCTGTTTTTGTCATCAGAAAGAGTGGCTGCCTCTCGCTCCTTGTTTGACAAATCACAATCCGCTCATTCTCACGTTCAAATACCTGCACACACATAAAAAACAATGATGATATACAACATACTATTTCACATTCATAAATATCATTCAGTCGAAAAATACTAAATCAATTGCATCAAATAAACATAACACAATGATGGAACCAATACCATAGTCGAGTATATTAATAAAAGAAAGCAAGAGTACAACCAAGCTTTGACGTTGCGGTCTCCTCCAACAGGGTTCCAGCGGAGCGCGTCTCACAAAGGCTCGTAGGGAATTCAGACGGGGCTCTTTCAATGGAATTCTCCTTGGTTCTACCTTCTCAATAGCAATTACTCAGCTATAGTATCTCTTCTCCAAGTTCAGCTTCTTGGCTATATGTTCAGCTAACTTTCATAAAGGGAGAAGGCTTGTTTATATAGAGGGAGAGGGAGAGGTTAGGATCCCTATAATCATGGAAGGGAGACCTATCTTCAATTAGTGTTCCATCAGAGGAGGAAACCACTACCTAAAGAGGGAGATCCATGGCTCATTAAGTTAACCACTTCCTGTGACTCATCCCGAAGGTGGTTAAAAGGAAAACATCGCCTCTATTTTGTTAAAAAACATTCTCAAAACAGCTTGTGTGGGCACAACATAGAGACACAGCACTCTAGTGTAAATCCTCCACATTGGCGTGGGCTCTAGTGTACATCCTCCACATTGGCGTGAGGGATGAACTGGCTACCAATGCCAAGGCCAAAACATAGGTTTTTGTGGGCTTTTTGAGGAAATGTTCAATAGGAGAAATGATTTCCTTATGCAGAAGGATGCAAAGAAGGTGTTTGCAGAGTATGATAGTGCTCAGAGGTCACGAGAAATACCCTCTAATATGTGGGGCGAGGGATTGCAGGGATGGTGACAAAATGTTATGTAACACCCCCCCCCCCGGCCACCCCGTCGTTAACGAGAAACGAAGAAAGGGGGTGCAAAATGCCTTCCCCGCCATTGATCTGGGTGGGGAAAGGGCGAGGAAGAGATCCATCGTTGAAATT
This sequence comes from Pinus albicaulis, assembly GCA_034641835.2. NCBI lineage: Eukaryota > Viridiplantae > Streptophyta > Pinopsida > Pinales > Pinaceae > Pinus > Pinus albicaulis. Next base: position 584,387,807 of record CM076570.1, read on the forward strand.
TGCTCCAACGATAATGAAAAATGACAAAAGAACTTTTTCGCGTTGCGAATTTAGAATAAAATCATTTCATGACTAATTAACCCCTTAATGAAGCGATTAACACTAATAAGACTTAATTTAAATCCTAATCTTATTTTTTGCGCATTTGAACAAGCTTCCATTAATTTTCCTAAGTCTAATGTTCAATCAAGTTTAAACATTTTTGTGAACTTTGATATTCTAATCTAAAATGCATAAATTTAAATATTTTTTATCATGTTTAAGAAGTATGATCAAAAACAAATTATTTTGGGTTGTGGCATCCTAACAAACTACACACAACTTATTTCTTTATTGATTTATTTGAAACTAAGAAGTTTTATTTCTTTTATTGCTTCTATCTATGCATAACATTTTCAAATATTTTTGCCTTCATTTTTTAAGGCATCCAATCCTATCATTTTTTGATATGATTATTTTATTTTGACATGAGTCCTAAAATTTTTGAATTTCATCTATTCATATTCAAACCTAAATTTTTTTATTTTTTCCATTTTCTTATACAATGTCTAACTTATAAAAAACAAGAAATGTTACAACATCGGCCCCAACTAGGGACTACTTCCTCCTGTAGGATGTAGAGAACTAGCAGATCCAAGTGCCTTCTCCTCGGGATAACCGAGTCTTTGTTGAGAAAACAAATAGAATTAAAAATAAAACAAGCTAGTAGATATACGATGATGAATGTGTGAATCACTCTTCTACATCTTCAGTACTGAATTTAGTGCTTCAGATATCTTCCATTGATTTGAAATGAAGAAAATTTTCCTTCCAAGTTCAGCAAGATGAAATTATTGTTACCCTTTACTTCTACAATACTAAAAGGTCCAAACCAGAGGTTGTCGAATTTTCCATGTTTTCCTCTTTCTTCCCTCCTAGCATCGCATCTTAGCACAAAATCTCCTTCCATGAAATTTCTTTCTCTAGCTTTTCTATTAAAGAGAATTTTCATTTTGTTCTGGTATTTCCTAAGATTGTACTGCATTTCATCCCTATTTTCATTAAGTTCAATAATATTATTGATTCTCCTAGAAAAATTATAAGGTTATTCATTAACTTCTTGCAAAAAATTCAAAACAGGGTGTTAGTGTCAGTATTTGCATCCCGCCATCAGTGATAAAAAATCCTCTTTTCATATCATATTAGGGTCTCATTCAAAATAATTTATCATTCCATTAGGTTTTCATTCAAAAATTTAGTCACTGATGGTATCCCTAGCCCAAGAAACATCACTCTTCCTTACTATTTGATTATTGCTGGCATACTTGCATATCTTGGTGAATGTACATCAGTCATGAGGTCTAAATCATCATGCCATCATATCAGTCATTTCATCATGAAATTAGGTCATTCAAGGTTTCATTGGGTTATTAGGATTTCCAAGGTCCAAATAAAGCACCATTTCCATTGCATAAGATTAGCAAGTAAAGGGTGATCAAATGACATCTCTTCACCATATGAAGATGATTTGTAAAGAGAATTTTTTGTTTTAGCATGTAATTTTGGTTTTAAGATGTAATTTTTAATTTTCATTATGTAATTTTATGTCATTAAAAATATAATAAGCTATTGTGGTTCCAAGGTAGCTACATACTCAAGGTTCCATCAGCCAAATTAGTCAAATTTCCAAAAGGCATCAGTGTTCCTAGACACTTCCCATCACTCTTATCCCTCAAAATCATCATTTTCCACAAGCACTAAACCCTAATTTCCTCTCCCATCAAGCTAGGGCTTTTTATAGAATCAGAGACATCTGAGAAAAGGAGGCATAGGGGAGGTCATATCAATAAGTATCAGGCCATTAAAACTCATAAAAATCATGTCTCTATCATTTTTTAAGAATTCATTCCAAGGGACAAATCATTTGCCACACATAGGGAAATTTTTGCTTCAAAGAATGTTTCCAACCAAACAGAGATGAATTTTACAAAAGTGAAAGAGTTTTTTTTCCATAATTGGCCAAGGAAAAAAAAAATCCTTCAACTTTTATAGATGTGTTATGGTTTTGGAGGAATGCTAAAAACATTGTTGCCACAAGAGAGTTGCTGCACTTCTGGAGTAGTCTTGGTTAAATCATGTTTTCTCCCTAATGGAATGTCCCAATGACTTTCGTAATAAGTCAAATTATAACTATACATATAAATCTTTCGAATGAGATTTAATGAGCTCAATTTGGATTTTAGGAAGGCCTCCAAAAGTTTCCTGCAAGAGCACACTACATTTTTTCACCCCCATTCTGTACGTTTTGACGAGTATTGGGATAATTGATTTTTGAGGGGCTATACTTGATCATTTTTAGTGCTTGATAGGTCTACTGTGTAGCCAACAGAGATATATTTACAACGTACTATCATGAGCTCAATTTTGACACCATTAAGGCCTCCAAAAGTGGCCTTCAATATGGCACTGCGTTTTTGGAGGGTGGCGCTGCAATTTTAGCAGGCAGCGTTGCGCTTTTTACTAAGGGGCGTGGCGCTTCTGGGTAAAGCACTGCTCTTTTTCCCAGTGAGCTCTCTAAGCACAAAAACTAAATAACACTCTTCCAAACCTTCATAAAACTATTTTAACACCCTCTAGCAAGTAAGTGCATTATGTTTATTTCCTCCTTGCACTCATAAGCATTGATTTCATAGTGTTCTTATTCCTAAATGAAACTGGCATTTGGTCTAGTGAAGAAACCCTAAATATATTCTCCATTCCCAATTTGATGCCCATAAACCCTGCATTCCCTTCCTATATCTCTTTAAACCCTATTCTTATGCCTAACCACATCTCTTTCCCTAAACCCCTTTTCCCCTAAACCTGAAGTCCTAGGTATTTCAAATTTCCTAGGAACCCATACCCAAAAACTGTAAGTATTTTGAACCCCTATCATTCCCCAAAGTTTCTTAACCCCTTCCCTCATCTCCCTAAATTTTCATACCCTATTCCCTACTCCCTATACCTATCCCCACTTCCATTTCTCTCCCCTAGGGTTTCTAGACCAAGACACCATGGAAAAGGACAAAGATTACGTGGAAGAGGAGGAGGATAGAAGATGGTAGAGGAAGATCTTCATGAAGAAACCAATGGGGAATAAGAACAAGTGCCAAAAAGGATATGTAGGACTAGAGGGCTAAAAAGAGCTCTAGAACTAGAGAGACAAAAGGAGGTCGAACTTGCCAATGAGCTCACTTTAAATGAGAAGTTTGCCATCATGGTCAATGAGAACCATGAGAATTGGCTTGACAGAGCCAATGAGAATCTTGAGAAGCTCCTGGAGAAGCCAAATAAGAACAATGATTTACATAGGAAGATGGAAAAACACTATTGCAAGAAAAATCAGATTGCAAGGTCAAAGCTCCAAAAGGCGAAATCAAGACTTGAAACCCTAAACAAGAAAAATGAAGGGGAAAATATTGACATCCTTGCTAAGGCATCACTCATTCACTAACTTGCCTCATCAACCTCCCACAAAATAAATTTTGAAGAAATTTGAGCAATTCTGGAAAATTTTGGAAATTTTTGCATTTTTGGCAATTTTGCACAGTCACATTGTCAAAACCACAATGCCCTAGGCGTTGCACTTTTTCTAGGGACCTCCAATGGCAAAAAAGAAATAAATGTCAAAAGAAAAACTTTACAAAACTTTTTATGTCAAAGGAGCAATCAAAAAGTCAAAAAATCACATTTCTGCCCTGTTTTGGAGGTTGGTGTTGCGCTTTTGACAAGCATTGGGAGAATGAATTTTTCGAGGGTAAAATAAACACCATTTAGGAAAGTAAGCATAGATACAAAAAATATAAAGGACATAATTTCCAATGAGCTATCTTGAGCTCAATTTGGATACTTTTAACCCCCTCAAAAGTGGAGTTGAAGTTGTCATTGTGCTTTTGACAATTACTGATATTTCCAAATTTTCTCAGTCTTTTCATTTTCACCTTGGCAAATGGTGTTTTTACCAATGTAATTCATTATGTAAATGTATTTTTTTCATTTTAACACTTACATAGGTTAAATACATTAGATTAAGAAAATTTATGAAGACGTAATGAATTAGTTTCCAAAAAGTGAGGGATGAGTCAGTTTGACCTCCCTACACTCTAGGGATCAGTTCAGTTTTTGGTGGAACTAATCCTCCACTCAGGGTTTGACCCCTGAGGTTTGGATAATTTTCTTTGAGGTCTATATATTGTACTTTTTTACTCATTTCATAGGTTTTATGTTGTTTCATTGATCAGATACTCTAGTGTAATCATTATTTTGTAGGAAATTAATGAAAGAGTTGCAGCTATTTCTTCAGGATACCTGTGGTATGGAAATTTAGCATAGTTTCTTCTTATGTTACATGTGTATGAATGTTTTTCCTTCATGATCCATTTCATATCAATTATATGCTATTTTTTCCTTTATGATACATCTCTCATGCTCTGTTTTGTGAAAATCTTCATAGTTTGTTCATTTTCTTTAGTTTAGAAGGAATACATGCTTTGCCTTGCTCTTTCTAGCTCCTCATCAGTCTCATCCATCTCACCCTGAAACCCTAAAGTGATAAACTTCCTACCTACATTGCCCCATTGAATCTCTACAACCCTAATCTTATTTTCCATGACCTAGCCTCTTTGACCTCATTCACCCATCCAGCAAACCAATTCAAACAAACAAACCCCTGTACTCATACCTAGCCTAAAACCCTAATTCATCTATCCCTCTTGGCTATGACTTTGTGGATAGAGCCCTCTCTGGTTTGGTAGGGCTAGTTACCAAGCTAAAATATTGGTTTGTGGTTACCTCTGTTTGGACTTTTTCTTAGCCTTAGAGATCTAGTGGAGTGATAACATAGGGAAAGCTAAATTTGTAGGAAAATTTGCTTCTTTACCATAAACCAACTGAAATGGAGATTTTCCTATATATATTTTTGGAGATATCATATTTGCCCAAATTTCATAAATGAGATGATTGTCCCAATTCTTTTTATGATATTTTAATGTCTTCTTCATAACTTTGACCAAACTCTTGTTTGGAGACTCTACTTCACCATTTCCCTGTGGATAATAAAGAGTAGAATGATGCAACAAAATTTGATATTTTTTAAAAATTCAATAATTTTCACACTACTAAAATCTGTTGCATTATTTGCTACCATAAGTTGAGGACATCCAAACCTAGACAAAATGTTTTCTTCAATAAACTTGATGACTACAATGTCTATGGTATTTCTAACTGGAATGGCCTCTACAAATTTGGTGAAGTAAGTTGTTGTAGTTAGTGTCCATCTATGTTGGTTTCTTGATGTTGGATGAATTTCCTCTATGAAATCCAATCCCCACTGTAAGAAAGGTACTGAAACTAATATTGGAACCAAAGGAAGTGCTGCTAATTTTTTTCTTTCTAGCAAAAATTTGACATTGAGTACAACTCCTAACCTTTCCTCTCACTTTTGCAAACATAGTAGGCCAATAGAATCCTACTCTCAATATTTTATATGTTGTAGCTCTATAGGCATAATTTTGCCCGCAAATATCTGCATGAAATTTTTCAATAATCACTTATGTTTCACTTTTTGTCAAGAAAAGCAAAAGGATATTGATTGGATCGTTCTAGTATAAATTTGCATTGATGAAACAATATTTTATGGCTTTTAACTTTAGTGTCTTGCACTCATTATGTGAAAATTGAGAAGGACACTCAAATTTTATAAGAAAATGTACAATATCATAATACCATTCTGAGAGCAAGAATTTTTCATCAATATAAACTTGAACTAATTTAATTGATGATGAAGGTTCTTGTGTATTATTCCCTTCTGAGTCTTGGGAAGGTTATTTTTTATTCTCCCCTTCTGCATTGAGAGAAGGTTCTTGTGAATTCTCCCCTTGTGAATTTGGAGAAAGTTCTTGTGGATTCTTCTCTTGTGAAATTTGAAAAATAGAATTTATCCCCAAAAATTTACAATTGGATTCAGCTAAAACTTTATCCAAATATTGACTTTTACTAACTTTGTAGTTTTGGTACTAAGATCAAATTCAAATATTTGGGTAATCCATCTTCCTCGTATCCCATCAGTGTCTAGTTGGGTTATGAAATTTTTCACAGCACCGTTGGGAACATAAGCAGTAATGGTTGAGTGAAGGACATAAATTTTGAAGGACTTTAAAGCTTGGACTAAGGAATAAGCCTATTTTTCAATGATGTCATACTTAAGTTCTATGTCTCTCATGACTTTACTGAAAATTTATATAGTTTGATCATCTCCATATTCATTATTTTGCAAAAGGACAACAACTAAAGTGGTTAAAGAGGAAAATGAAAGTATGCTAAAGGGTTCAGAATAATTAGGGTCGGATAAAGTTGGGGCTTCAGAAATGACCTTTTTAATGTGGTCAAAATCATATCTAGCTGGTATTTTTTACTTAACTTCCTGATTCTTCTTTAACATACCACTGATATCCTTAACTATTTCAACGTACTTAGGAATGAATTTCCTCGGGAAATTATTCTTTCCAAGAAAAACTTGGATCTCCTTCTTGTTCCTTGGTAATGAAAGTCCTTGAATTTCTGAAACTCTTTTTGGATCAATTACCACTCCTTCCTTAGAAATGATGTGACCGAGAAATTTACCTTCTCTGATAGCAAACAAAGACTTCTTGGGATTGAGTGATATCCCTAATTTTCTGCACCTGTAAAAAACTTTCATCAAGTGTTTTAAATGTTTCTAATCTGAGTTATAAAACACAGTAAGGTCGTCAAGATATATAACAACAAAAAAAAATTTCTTACCTACAAAAGCTAAATCCATAGCTCCCTTAAATGTTGCTCCAACATGTGTTAATCCAAAGGGCATTCTGTCATACATAAATTTACCCCAAGGAGTGGTAAAAGTAGTCTTCTCTCTATCCTCTAGACTCACCATTATCTGGTTGTATCCAGAGAAGCCATCAAGCATTGAAATTATATTTGCACTTGAAATTTTTTGAAGCAACTGATCCATTTCGGGTAATGGGTAATTGTATTTTAAGGATGACTTATTTAAGTTCTTAAAATATACACAAAGTTTGATTTCCCCATTATTATTTCTAATATGATCTAAATTAGCTACCCAATCTGAGTATTTTAATGAAACTATGATTTGAGCATCAAGTAACTTATTAAGTTATTTCTCTATGTTAGGGAGCAAGACTGAATTGATTCTCCTTAATTTTTTTTTGTAAGGCTTTTCTTTAGGTTTTAAAGGAATTTTATGCTCAACGAGAGTTGTATCATAGGTTTTTAACTTAGCATGAGGCCAAGCAAAATCATCCTTGTAATTTTTAAGAAGATTCAAATATTCATTTTTTACTTCCTAAGGTAGATATGCAGAGATTTTAATGTTCTTGATTTCTTTAGGTGTTCCAATATTAGATTCTTCAATATCATCTTCAGGTGAATTTGATAGCGGATTCTTGGGAACATCATTTCAGTCAAATAATTTTTCTACAAGGACTAGACCTTTGGGAATAAAGTTGTTTGACAACTGAATGATATTGTGGTCAACCATTTTTTAATGTAAATCACAAGTTTCATTTTATTTATTGATTTCATTTATATATGACTAATCTTATTCAATTTCCAAAATAGAGAATTCATCAATAAGCTATAGAAAATATTTTAAATGTTCATCATCTTCAAGTATTTTCTAGTATTTAATATTGTTAGGAATAAATGGCCTATATTTGATTTTCATTTGATATTGCAACTGCATTTGATTTGGATTTTTGAATGGACTAGCTGAAATAGCTAGGGATACTGCATGAATATTTTCATTTCTAGGAATAGTTGTAATATTAAATGCATGAAAGAAGTTTTCCACTGAATCCCAGACCTCATTTCTATAAGATCTAAGTCTAGGATGCTTTTTTTGACAAATATTCCTAACTTGTGTGACTATGAGTTCAGAGTCACTGAAAACACTTTAATTATTCACTTCGATACTTCTAGTAACTCTAATCCTAGAAGAAAGGCTTCATACTCTGCTACATTATTAGTAACATAAAAATCAAGTCTGCAGGATTGAATTAGGTTTTCTTTTTCTGGTGAAATTAAAAAAACACCTGGTCCAACTCCATATTTTGAACAAGACCCATCAAAATATAGTTTCCAAATATTAGTTTTAATATTTTTTGGGTTTTCTACAACATATTCAATTTTAAGTTGATAATTCTAAAAATTATTTGAAGATAATTGAAAACAACCAAAATCTTGGTCAACTGCATATATAGGATGGTTTCTAGCTTGATCTTCTTTGCAAACAGTATGAATGAATTTGACCTTCCTATATAACCTTAGGTTTTCATCCCCATATATAGGAATTGTAGAAAAATACATGTCCATTTGAAGGCTTCCTCCTAAATTGGCACAACAAGATCTTGATAAAAGAATTCCAAACTTAGGAGGGATATCAGAGACCACAATGTCAAAAAGTACACTTTTTATAGGTATTTTGGCCAAAGTTACCACTAAGTATTTTATGAGTCCTAGACATGGTGCTCTTTTGGAATCAGTGATATACAGGTCATGGTAAGATCAAGTAAATTCCAATAGTTGATCCATAATAACCTTCGACATAATATTATGTGAGGCTCTAGAATCTAACATGTAGTTATATAGTAAGGAATCATGTCCTTTCAAAGTAACATAGAAAGGTGGCATTGTTTCATCTATCATGTATAAGCTTGGACCAAATACTACTAAGGGTTTTTCATCTTGTAGACTATTTACATCCCCTTCAGCATCCACACTTGAATTTTGAATCCATTTTGTAACTTGATTTTTGTATCGAGGGTTATTTGAAATATATGATAATGGGATGGGAATTTTGACTCTCTCTAAATCCCTTTCAACATTGAAAGTAGTTAAAACATTTTTATCAATTGAAGTGTTATCAATTAGTTGATTTAAAGGTTGAATTGTTGTTTTTTGGGTTTCAACAGATTCTATCATTGGTTCAACCATAATAGGATTTTTAGGATACCTTCCATGCCCTGCCCTTGGTCTTAAATCATACCTCCTATTTAGTTCTGCAATTAGGAATTCAAATAATTGTTGTTATTTAGACACTCGAGAATTATATTGATCCTCTTGGGAACTTTCATTTTGAGTAAGAGGGACAACAACATTTTGAACAGATGTATTGTCAATATTGTTGATATCTTCAGTGATCATAATTGTACTATCATCAAGCTATTGATTGTTAATCAACAGAGGAGGTGGAATTTGCTGATCATTGCTAGGTCTTTGAAGAATTTGAAGCTAGGGAGATTTTTTAAATTGAGCTTGAGTTCGAGTTTGAGGTCTAGCAACAGTTTTTTGAATTGTTCTTGGTTGAGATTCAATTTTAGAAATCCTATTAGAAAGGTTCCTAAGTAATGAAGTTATCTCATCTATCTTTTGATCTTCATTTTTAGACTTTGAAGAAGCAGCAACTTCTTGATTAGCTTTCATTTTCCTCTAATCCTTTTCAGATTTGGATTTACATTTATTTGAAGAAGATCTATTAGCTTCAACTTCAACGAAATTATTTTTCATGTCTTCTAAAGTATGACATGCTCTTTCCCTGAGCATGAGTGTTGACGAAAAAGGAGGTCTCTAGGCAAGAACCAGGTTTAGGCTCAAAGCCAACAAGATTCCATTGTAGTCTAGGACAATGTCGGCATTTTCATCTTTCCCAAGAGAGCAAGGAGTCTCACCCGAGGCCTGTCGTGACCTTACAGAGATTAGAAACTAGACCATTAATACCAAAAAGAGGTGGTTAACAGCAACCCATCCATTACATTATACAGAGTGCATTCATCATATACAATTTGAGATACAAGTTATCATCCAGCTATAAACAATATGAACATCAAAATAAAAAATTAAAATAGCCAAAACATGTAGCAATCAACCACTATCATATATCCCATAACTCACAACACAACATCGGTGCATTTATATTAATTCAGTCAAAAAATTACATAACATACTTCGCAGAGTTTAATATACCACAACACAATGCATACAGGCTCCATAGAGCTCCCTCAAGGCTTAGTATCCTCTATCCCCCACTAACCCCCATGGAGTCACTCCTTCCTTGCTTATCTACTCCTGGCAACTGACACTGTCAGTCTTTGCCCCTTTTTCGCTCAGTTGTTCCCTTGCACTCCACTGCTTCCCATCTCTTTTCCGCCATTGGCTCTATTTTGTGGAGTTTTGTTTCTTGTTCGTTGTCTCCCATTCCTGCCATCTGTGCCATCACCTTCCTATGATCTTCCATCTATCTTCAGCTTTTCTGCAACTGAAATGGCTCCTTTCCTTTCTTGATTACGCTCTACCACCTGCTATTTTCGCTCCTAACCTTCTGCAACTCAAATTTGTGTTGTTCAAAACAAAGGCCCCAACCACATGATATTGAATCATCCTAAGTCAATATTTTCCTTTTGTAATGGTCCTTGGTTGTCCATCGGCTTATACTACTGGCAGAGTTCCCTCCATTGTCTCCCTTTCTGACTTCTCCTATTCTGGTTGGCCCTCCTTTAACAAAGGCCCCAACTTTGGAACCTTACTTATAGCCTCTATCCTGAGTTGTGTGAAATCAGTGATTGACTATTACCATGCTTTCATTATGGGATCTATCTCGGTGACCACCTTGTCGACGCGAGTTGTGTCCATTACTTGTGGTAGTTAATTAAAATTCTCTCTGAATTTTGGGTCCGCCACATATGCCAGTTGTTGAATTGTTTCCGCTTTATATTTTACTGGGTGATGTAGGTCCTTGAGGATTTGTTTTTTCATTGCTGAGATCTCATCGATTGTCTCAATTTGTAGCTCAAGTGTGTTGGCTTGGTCATAGAGTTGAGTGTGGATGATTGGGTCTGTTGTTCACTTGAACTCGAGAATGAGCTTCTATATTTTTTTAGAGATGGGTTGAGCTTTCATTGTAAGTGAGTTGGAGCACTCGTGGAGTTTCTCCAGTAGGTTGTATGTCTGTATGACTGTCATTCCTAGTGTCTCCTTCATATCTTGCATTTGTTTCTGCCTCTGTGCTACCTTTTCTGCATATATCGTAGAAGGGTCTAGTAGTGTCGGTTTTGCTACGATTGCTTCTTTTAATTTTTGATTTTCTTGGCCGAAGGTGGCACATGCTACCCTTACATGTATGGATCGCTCAACCACCGAGCATGCTAGAATGACTATTGGTGTACTCTTGTCTACACTTCTGATTGTTGGCCATAGGTCCTTGAAGTTCTCTGTGACTTGATCAAGTTGTTATTGAAGGGTATTCATCTCGTGTTGGAGTTGATTGCGCTCATCAGTAATCGCGATAACTTTTTGTTGATGTTGTTAATACCTCTGTAAAAGATCATTGTGTAGATTCTCTACCTGTCATGTTGTTGTTTGTATAAAACTGGAGAATTGTTTGGGTCCCCAATTCTTCATATCACCACTTCTCATCATTTCTGGGCTTGAATTCTGCTCCTTGAGTGGTTTCCCACTGGCAATAGAACGTTCTGAGTGTCCTTGGGGAGATGTGGGTTGATTTGGCGGTACTTCTTTTGATTTCGTAACATGATGACTGGTGGATGGTGGTTTGGGTATGAATGGTTGTAGCAATAACATGGACTGCTGGAACAGGTTAAGTGATGTATTAGAAATGGGTGACCCTACATGGATTAATAGCTTTAAAAAGGTATTTTTCCCTAATTTGGTTGAGTTAACCTCAATTAATTTTGTTGCAGCTAAGTTAAATTCCGCCTTAGCGTCAATGGCCATTAAGGTGCGTACTGGTACTGTATTGGAGATGGTCACGAAAGTGGATGGAGTATGGGTTGAGTGGTCTTTGGATGCAAACAATGCATGTGGTGATGAATTTTGTGCGTTGGCTGGTGATGACGCTGGTACATTGTGCAATGAAGATGGGTTAAATTGCGGTAATACAGAGGTGGTATGAGTGCCTACCTCTGGTTCTCCTTGAATTATAATTTCAGGCACTGATGGTTGTGCCTGATCCTCGCCTGTGAGGTCGACTACTTGATCACATTTCATGGTCCAGGCTCTTTTCCCTTTTGGAATTGGGATGGGAGATTTTTTTGGCTTGTTCTTACAGAACGGTGTGATGGTTGGTTGTGGATGGGAGTGGAATGTGTTGGAGGGTAATGCGGTGAGGAAAGGGGTTGTTGTTGATGGAGATGCAAAATTAAGCATTTGAAACCTAGAAAATGATGGAAATATAGTAGTTTTTTCTCAAAGAGTTCCCATTACCTTATTGAAAGCCTCCACTTGGGTGTCTAGTTGATCTAGCAGCAGTTGTAGTTGAAATTGCGAAACCCTATGAATTGTCTCGACTTATATTGTTACACCATTTTTTGGTCATATAACCTATTTTTATTAGATGGACCCAAGTACACCATGTAAGACCAATTTTACCCTAAGAAAAATTGCATTCACTATGAAAAATAACTTAGTAAACCACCTTTATTAAGTTATTTATGGTCTAAACAGGAAACCCCATGAAGAAATATTAAATAAATCTACATTTGTTTGATTCTCCTCAAGGAATAATTAGTTAAACAACAATTTAATTAATATTCCTGGTTATATTTAACCCAAAACAGGGAAATTGATTAGATAAATCATTATTTATCTTATTATTTCTTAATAATAATTATTTAAACCTTATTTAAATAATATTCTTTGTTGAATATGACTAAATCAACCTTAAATAATTAAATAAATCATTATTTATTTTATTATTACTCAACCACATCCTTAAAATGATAAATAAATCATTTATTTATTTATTATTTACAAATAAAGAGATTTGACCCAATTCAAATTATTTTCCCTCCAACAAATATAATAAAATATTCCATAAAAGTTGGATCTTGATTTGGTTAATACTATTTTAATTATGCACCAATATCTAGACTAACTCAATATTTTTTTATAAATAGAAGGGTTTTCCCATTCATTTACCACCTTTTTTTGCCTAAATATCACTCTAGATCTATACTTTTGGTCTAACTATTGATCCACCATCACAATCATATTTTGCTACCATTTTTGTTTGGGTTTTCTACACCATCAAGAGAGAGGAATTTTAGATCTGAACTGCTGAGGACTTACAAGAACCCATCCCATTGAGGAGAACAGGGAACACCCTCTTGTGTTTTCCTCCCAGGTGCCATTAATAAAAAATTCATTCAAAATATTCTTCTCTCGTATAATGGATGCATGGAGTAAATCTTGTTTTTTCTACTGCTGAATGTCTTCTAATGCATATATCTAGATTTTTGCAGCATTTATCTTGATCACCTAACTATAGATCTGAGGATATTGGCAGCCATATTTACTGTTAGGGATGTTTGTTATGCACAGCTAAAGTGGTATTTTTTTGTACGCTTGGAATTAAGATTCATACTAACAATTGGCGACTCCACACGGATTTACGATTACGACCGTTGTCATTTTTTTTATCCTTGCATATTCAGCCGCTTCAAATCCTAGTATTTCTCTTCAACCCCTTGTTTTTTATTTTCTTGATGATGTTTTTAACCTATAAAACCCTAAAATGATAGAAATTATAACTTCTGTGTGTTTCCGGACCTATTGCATAGGTGACAGACATTAGCCACAGCTGAGATGACAATTTTTTCTAAAATATGCCGCTGAGAGTGACGAAAGTGAAAGTCACACTTTTTGGCCCAAAAACTATGACCTAGAGCTTCAGGAAGTAGGAATTAGCCCAAAAAATGCAACCTCTGCTGAAAACAGATCAAAAACTGTGACCTTGATTTTTTGCAAGGATTTTTCTAAAAGTTTTATGGGTTTGTCTGAGCCTCTTTTCAGGGTTTTTTGACCTGCGTCTCCACCCATTTTGGACCTGTACTTGTTCTATTTTTCTCAACTAAGTGGAAACCTAGCCCCCTACGGATTTAGTACCCTCCACTTTTTGTGGAAGAGTTTTTCCTGTTGCAGGTTGTCTGAAATTTCAGAGTCTTCAGCCATTTTTCAGATCTGATACCTCACCTTCATATCTGCTTTAGATCGGCTTGTTATCCATCCAAATCACCTCATTTATCTTTTTTTGGGTTTTCCTCTAGGTTTCACTCTGTTTCCCTCCAGGAGATAGCATTTCACCACCTCTTTTTACAGAAATTGTTCCTCTGATTTGTTGTTGTTTTCTACACCACTTTCCAATAGATTTTTTCCTTTAGATCCTTGTCCCTCCTGACCTTAGATCTATTGGATTTTTTAGTGTGTTTTGATTAGTTTTTTTACTCACCTATACACTAGTTGTTGAGAGACCCACCTCCTTAGTTTTAGATTATTACATTATTATCTGTTTATTTTCTGTTTTTGCAGGCTTATATACTGTCATTTGCAGGTTTATTTACTGCTATATAGCACACTTTTTCTTTTTCTCTACAAACGTCTGAATTTAAAAATTAAAATTTACACACTTCACACACACACCCTAAGTGAAAAAGGGCTTGGTTAACACTGCCAAGCAAAGACTCTAAAACATTTAAATCAATTGATCCTGCACCTCTTTGCCCTTGTTTCAACATTGTAATCAGTTGATCCTGCACCTCCCTGCTCTTGGCGGTCTCTTTTTCCTTTGTTTCATGTTTGTGTTGTCATCATTGTGCCACCAAGGCATTTATCCTAGAGACTTCTTGGCCTTCATCCTCAGTTTTTGATAGGAAGACTTACTCCTCCATGTAGGATTCAAGTCAGTCCTCCACCAAGTCCACACACTGAATCTTCTTTTGGTCCTTTCGGTTCTCCTTCTCATTCCACCTTCGGTTCTCCCCCTGACACCTTCACCATGTCTGGTGCAAGACCTAATGCTAGTGGTAACCCTGGCCCTCATGCTGGGAATACCACTAGTGGGATCGCAACGGACACTACCCTGGTTGTTCCCTTGCTCCCCTTCACGGCAGGACTCAACCTCCCTGATTTTGACCAGTTGATAAACGACCCTATACACCATGATGCTAGTTGGCCTGATATGCTGACAAAGCTCCCTTCTGACATCCCAAAGTTTGAAGGCCTTGCTGGAGAATATCCTTCAAATCATGTTCGATCTTTACACTTGTGGTGTTCGTCTAAATCCATTACTAATGACTCTATCCATCTTCGGTTGTTCCAACATATGCTTACAAGTGAAGCTTCTAAGTCGCATGTTGATTAGGCCTCATCCTCTCATACCATATTTGCGACTCTTGCTCGGGCCTTTTTATCTTATTTCTAGCTTCCTTTTCGTTATGACACTGGTATCTAACTTTGGACTTCTTTCCGTCAATCATCTACGATCTGCCTATCTGATCATGTCCAGGAATGGCAGAGAAGAAGGAGCCTATGTCAAGTTCCTACCTTCGAAAACCATGTGTACATGGACTATTTCCTTAGATCTCTCTTGCCTCCTATCGAGAAAGATGTCGCATCACATTTTCCTCAAACTGAGCAAGCTGCTCTCCAAATGGCGTTGAAATATGACCTGATATATGCTCAGTCGGGTTATGTTTATACCGTTCTACCTGATCTTCCCAGATTCGGTGGTGCCAACGCACTAGGGGCACCTCATGCCACTGACGGTATCATTGGAGCTCTCTCTAATCCATACGCTCGACCTCCCATGGGCTATGGTTTTCCTGGGGGGGGCTGCAACTCCTGCACTTTTCCCCCTCCCAGTAGCATGTATCCAGTATACATCATGCCCCCTCTTTTTTCCCAATCTCTTGTTTACCATAGTATTACCCAATCTTCTTATTATCTGTATCCATAGCCTGGTGCTCCATCTCCTCCAGCATTAGCACCTCCACCTCCCTTGCCTTCTCAACCCCCGCAACAGTAGCCACCGCCCCCTCAGGGGCAGGTGTATGCATAGCAGGACACGACTAATCCTCCTCCCTCCAAAGAGATGAGGAAAGGCACTCAAAATCAATATACTCCCAGTAATCCGAGACCTAATCCTCAAAATAATGAACATAACACTGCTAACCAGCAATAGGGCACTCAGCCCAAGCAGGACAGGCATGTTCCCATGAACCAACCTTGTTCTTGTGGTGGTGTTTATGGTCATTACATCCACGATTGTCCTCGTTTACAATAGATGAAGCAGATGTGGGAGTCTCAAGCAACGTTGCAAGGACAACAAGCCTCCCCTTCCATCCCTCCCAATACTGCGCCTAGTTAGCCGGCTGTGCTTACTAATCCTTTCCCTCAGAAAGGATTTGTGGCTAGCCAACCACCTAAAGGACAGGTGGCCACTCAACCTCTTCCATCTGGTACCTCCAATTACCAGATTATCATGATGAACTCTGCTCAACCTCTAACCGTAGACATCAATCTTCAGACTTGGTCCCGTCAGTACAACAAGCCTCCCGCTACGTCTATCTACAAGCCGCCTCCTTCAGTCTCTACAAAGCCTCTTTCGACACCTAATGGTCCCTTGCAGATCCCTCAGCGTAAGGTAGAGGTTCATACCAAGATCCCTAAAGAACCACTACACCAAAATATTGCTTCTGGCAAAGTTTCCCATTCGTATAGCATAGTAGATGATTTGGCATAATCCCCTGCTGCCATTTCAACACTGGAACTCCTCCAGTCATGCCCTTCATAATGAAAAACTCTACTATCTACCATGGGTGATGTAGATCCTTCCAACGATCGATTGATTGTATTTGATGTTGACCAGTCACAACATCCTCCTCTCCCTGCTTCCGTCACTTTCCAAA
Source organism: Pinus albicaulis (assembly GCA_034641835.2). Classification (NCBI taxonomy): domain Eukaryota; kingdom Viridiplantae; phylum Streptophyta; class Pinopsida; order Pinales; family Pinaceae; genus Pinus; species Pinus albicaulis. The sequence continues at coordinate 584,404,582 of CM076570.1, forward strand.
TCCCTGTCAAGATCCAAAGCGCCAACATTTCCTAGTGCATTAATGATAAGGGGGCATCCACCTATGTGATGTCTGCTTTGGTTTGGACGCAAATCAGATCACCTGAGTTGGCTCCTTCAATGATCACTCTCCGAGCGTGGGATGGCCATGGCTCCTATCCCATTGGCTTATTCCGCAATTGTCCTATTACTTTTGCGGGAAAGACTGTTTGCATTGACATAGAACTCATAGATGCCACCTTAGATTACAACATTCTATTGGGTAGTAGCGTACAATTATGTGATGTATGTTTTCCCTTCTAATGTCCACCACAAGATTTCCTTCCCTCATAATGGAAATATAGTCACCATTGACCAGTTGAAATATTATGAACCGAAATCTCAGACCTCCCCTGAGTCCACTATCTTTTCGGTGGCCAACAAGCAAATTGTTGATCCTTTTACCAGTGTTTCACCTGGAGTCTACAAAGATTCCTCATTTTGGGTACATTCCCTAGTCTTCCTCCTCCTCTCTCTGATCCCAGCTCATCGAATGTTTGCATGATGCAATCATCTTGGGCTACCCTCAAACAACCTACTTTGACTAGTCAGTAGCCGCTTGCTCCTAGCCCTTCAATTCAGCCTTTTGGACCTCCTCCTCCTGGCCCTTCACCTTCAGCTAGTACTCATGAGCCTCTTTATCCTCCTAGAATGGTTCCTCCAGGCCTTAACCATCCTAGAGCCGTCCCGCCTGGCCATTACCCCTCCAGTCAGATATCGTTCCTAGCTCCACCCCCAGGAATGTACACGGTAACTGTCATGGCCACCCTCTCTCTTCCTAACTTAACCCTTGGGATTCTTGTCTGATACCTTGATCCTCCAGCCATTATCCTACTTAGTCAACCCAAACCTTATCTTGCTTTGACTCTGGTTCAACCGGTCCCCATGACTTCTCCCACAGCTCCAGTGCCTCAGCCACCTCAATAGGAACCACCTCCTGTCGTGACCGCTTTGAGTAAGAAGGGAAAGCTCGCAAGGGGGCATCAAAGGAAAAGGCTGCACTGACAAACCTTGCCCCTCCTTGGCCTCCAAATCATACCATCCAGTGTGCTTTGTGTGATGTTTTCAGTCACACCACCCATACTTGTCTAGAGTTGCCTCACCTTAAGTCCATGGTCAATGAGACATTTCCGGAGTCTGATATCCCAGAGGTATATGCCACTATACCCGATTCAGTACCGAAACTCAAGTCTTTGTGCACAAATCACCCTTGTGCTTTGTGTGATTTCCATGGCTACTATACTCACCTCTGTCCCCGCCTTGAAGAGTATAGCTCCTCTTTGGAAGCGATTCGCCAATTCGAGGCCAAGCACAACGAGTCCACCACTCCCTTATTTGCGCATTTTTCTTTGGCAAAACCAGAGGACACGAATTCTCCCATTGACATTCCCCCTCCTTATGTCAAGATGATGGAGCCTTCGTCCACCATTTTCTACCTATCATCATTCATGAGACCCTCGGTGGAAGTTCCCTTGGACACTTCCCCTGATGTTTCGCTTGACCTCTCTTTAGCAATCACCCTGGGCTCAACATCGGTAGATCCTTTATCTGCTTACTCTTCTGTCACCCCTTGTGATGATGCGCATGTGAACCTCTCTTCTCATGATGATGAGTTAGGTAGCTTCACCGTGTTATGTGGTCTTTCTTCCACCAGTCACCCCATCTTCTATTACGATGATGACATTATGGAAGTAGTCACCACCCCTAACTTTATTTATCCCCCCTTACATCAAACCCACGCATTCGAACCACATACACCTTGTGGCCATTAAATTAACACCCAATGTTTGGGTAAGGGGGCACCCATATTTGAGAGACTAGGAGAAGAAATTCTCCACAACTCTCCTAGTGTATCTAGTCATGTCGACTCTAGTACCATTATTATTCCACATTTAGAAGAACCTCTAGAGTCCCATATCACTTAAGATCATTCTAGGGATGATACCTCTCATCATTACTTCATCTTACATAAACAACCCAGTCCCTTCGACATCGTTGTTGACCAACCTATGATTTTTCTGGGAGAGCACTAATTCATTATCTCCAAATCCTCTCTTTGGGATAGTGACACCATGTATGCCAACCTAGGAACTTAAAGTCAATTTGATTCATATATGTAGTACCAAAAAATATTGGCAATCCTCCATTCCCTTTCTCGAACTACATAACCATAAATAAAAAAAATGACACACCACACCATAAAATAAAATGTGTTTAGATTCCCCCTTTCTAAATACATTTTGGCATGAACACAACATGCTTGGGGGCACCTATGCCCCTCAACCATAAAAATCCCAGATATCATCCAAAAACAGCTGTTAAACCGCCTTTCTCTGACAGGTCGCATGTTTCAGGTCATTTCCAGGGACAGTTCGCATTTTTCTACCCAGTACCTGCTACCTAGGTCACAGAACAGACCCCAAAAAGTGTGATCTGGCCTATTCATGAGCTCTGGGTGCCTAAACTAAAATTTTTATCCCCTTAATTGAAAGAGTATGGTTAGGCCTCTTACCTGCAACTGACAGACCTCGATTCCAATGGTAATTTTGACCATTACGATCACTGCAAGATTTAGGGTCTTCTCTCCTCTCTACATTCACCACAGCACTTGCAAATGAGTGAATTTGGAGGGAAAATGCCTTATTAAAAGAGACACCCCAAATTTTCCTTTCGCCTACTACAGCCAAACCATATCTCAGGTTGAAAAACCATCTATACCATTAGAAATCTCTCACCAAGCCCTCAAATGGGTATTTGTTAGTTTTTTGTGATTTGATACTTATTCAGGACACATTTTTTCCAAGAAGCGTCACTTCACCTCTTCTAAAAATCAAATTTCTTCACTTGCAACACTCGTACTGGGGGCACCACTTTGCCTCCATACTTGTCCATGCTCGTGTCGACTTTTGTCTTGAGTTACCATCTTGTACTCTTGTTTTTATGGTCCCCATTGGACGTTTTCTATGTGGCAGCACCATCAAGGCACCCTTGTTTAGAGCATCTGAGTTGAGTCATCATTTATTTCATGTATTCTATCCCTTTGCATCCCACTATAGTCCTCCATCCTTCATTTCTTGGTCCCTCTATTGTGTCGCACATTATGGCCTTCAATCCTACTGTCCCCTATCCCTTATGATATTGTGTCAGTCACTGCCAGGTCATCCATGCCCTTTATGCTCTAACAAGGGAGGTCGTCCATTCACTACTTAGTACCCCCCATTTCATCATCATCATTGGTGTCAGTCTGTCAGTCACTCTACTATTTTATCTTGTGCCTTAGTTGAGGATCCCTTATTGCCTCACCTATGGCAGACCTCCTTCTGTCGACATCAGCTCATTCATTCCAGAAGACAGGTCTAGAGGGCGGTGTACATTGGTTCTAGCTTCCACTCTTATTCGGTGCCTCAGATCAAGCAAAGGGGGTGGCCCTACAGGTAGCCCCCCACATACCTGGATGACCTCTTCATTACAGTCGTTGATGCAACTCCATACATTTGATGATGTTAGCCTTAGCCGCTTGCAATGCCTTTTTGTTTGCATGTATCAGTCATATTTTCAGAGCCCTTTCCTGTTTTCAGGGGCATCTGGGTTGTATTTATATGTCATGTACTCAGATATTATTGTACAATTCCTAGCTATTATCCCAGGCACAATATGTATGTGGGATTCATTATCATGTTGTTTATCTCGCTCATGTTTATGCCAGCATGTACTATATTGTGCAGTCCCTTTATTACTGGACACCTTATTTTTTGTACTTTGCCTCAGCAGGCATAGGTATGCCTCCCTCACTTCCTATAGCATAGGTACTCACTCATCAAAAAGACTTGTCGTACCTGTAAGTCTCGCCTCCTCAAGGTCTAGTTCTTTCAGCACTTTGGTCTACCTTATACTTCTCTCTCTTTGACTTCCCCTTCGATGTCTAGTGATTGAGTTTTTACAATGTACTTTGGTCATGCAATTAGCTCCTAACACTCACACGCTAGGGGGCAATCTGTTACACCATTTTTTGGTCATCTAACCTATTTTTATTACTTGGACCCAAGTACACCATGTAAGACCAATTTTACTCTAAGTAAAATTTCATTCACTATGAAAAATAACTTAGTAAACCACATTTATTAAGTTATTTATGGTCTAAACAGGAAACCCCGTGAGGAAATATTAAATAAATCTACATTTGTTTGATTCTCCTCAAGGAATAAATAGTTAAACAAAAATTTAATTAATATTCCTGGTTACATTTAACAAAAAAAGGGAAATTGATTAGATAAATCATTATTTATCTTATTATTTCTTAAGAATAATTATTTAAACCTTATTGAAATAATATTCTTTGTTGAATATGACTAAATCGCCCTTAAATAATTAAATAAATCATTACTTATTTGATTATTACTCAACTACATCCTTAAAATGATAAATAACTCATTTATTTATTTATTATTTACAAATAAAGAGATTTGACCCAAGTCAAATTCATTTTCCCTCCAACAAATATAATAAAATATTCCATAAAAGTTGGATCTTGATTTGGTTAATAAAATTTTAACTGTGCACCAATATCTAGACTAACTCAATATTTTGTTATAAATAGAAGGTTTTCCCATTCATTTACCACCTTTTATTGCCTAAAGATCACTCTGGATCTATAATTTTGGTTTGACTATTGATCCACCATCATAGTCATATTTTGCTACCATTTTGTCTGGGTTTTCTACACCATCAAGAGAGAGGAATTTTAGATCTAAAGTGTTAAGGACTTACAAGAACCCATCCCATTGAGGAGAACAGGGAACACCCTCTTGTGTTTTCATCCTACGTGCCATTAATACAAAATTCATTCAACATATTCTTGTCTTTTCTATTGGATGCATGGAGTAAATCTTGTTTTTTCTACTGCTTAATGTATTCTAATGCATATATCTATATTTTTGCAGCATTTATCTTGATCACCTAACTACAAATATGAGGATATTGGCAGCGATATTTGTTGTTAGGGCTATTTTTTATGCACAGCTAAAGTAGTTTTTTTTCGTGCGCTTGGAATTAAGATTCATACTAACAAACATCACTCTTGGAAGTTGGTCGGGAAGCATAACATCAAACGAATGCACAGGCTCCCCATTTTTTATTTCCATAGTTGCTCCTGGCCATGAAGAGACCTCTATATGAAACGCTTCCTTTGTTATCTGAAACTTTAGTGGCCTTTTGTGAAATGTATCACCCACAACACAGTATGGATGAATCCAGGTTCGGTTGTGAGACACCTTGAACCACACTTGAGGGAATTATTTGTCCAGTAGGTTCTTGGGGACCCTCTACTGAGTTTTAACCACATCTACCATCTATCGGTACTATTCTGCAAAGGCTTCTTCATTTATTTATTTTCTACTTGGGTCACCGGATACTCTCCATGGGGTGAACCTCAGGGCCATTGGTTGGTATTCAGTGACCTCCATGAGCTGTCACCTTCCTGGTGGACTCCACTTCCACATCGCCGTAGCCATCATTAAATATCCATATATGAATCCTATAGCCTGCTTAAAGATATCTTCACATGCCTCGAAGAGCTCTTGTAGCAAGAAAGCACACCAATTCACCTGCACTCCCTAATACAATGCTCCGCAGCTGATATTGTATCAAGGGTACATTCTCCCTTGGTATAGTGCCTCATATTCTTTCTTGTGATCAAATAGCATGCAAATTTCACCGAGGGGACATTGATAGGATCAATCTTGGCTCCCTTTCCCCCTCTTATCGTCTCATATTTCATATAATAATCATAGTCTCCATATAATTGTTGATCTATGGATGATTTTAAAGTCTGAATGCACCCTTGCTACATCGCTTCCTACTTCCTTCATGTAATTCTTGATATAAACTTGCCTCTTTAGTGCTTGGAATTGGAACGAATCAGTGAAGTTCGTATCTATGAGGGTGGTGTTATCATAGTTTCCGACCAGTGGCTCTAGCCTCTGGATTCTTTCATCAAGATCTAGCTCGACCACTAAAACAATAATCTTTGTCATTTTCATCCTCCTGAAGTATACCAGTAATGTTACTGGTCCACTATTCTGAGATTTTGGTGTTCAATTCGGCCTAACCATTATATCAGTTTCTTTTTCTTGTAGTTCAGAATTCTCCGGAACTTTTTTATTTCCCTCCTCCATGCAGATTAGGTAGGACTGCTAGCACAGAGGATATTGATGCGACGCCATAACTGATTAATTTTTATTGTCTCTCCCTGCAACTATAATCATGTGATTAGTTACTCGGGTGAGCTGGACTTTGACACTGCTGACAGTGGCTTTGAAAGTTTGGCGGACGTGATGGCCAATAATTACCGCTTAGTGTGGAAAATTTATTACGACATGGGGGTTACTAATTATGGTAATTATTTTTCAAATTTTGGGTGATCCTATGGACTCACACCACTATGATGGCTCATTATGACTGAATTATGTTTAACACACTTGGTCACTACGACACTGTAAAACTCCCCACCCCCCGACCACAATTGGTTGCGATATGGTCCCCATATCGCAACTGGGCGATGGTTGTATTTGTGCAACATGTGACTCAAATATATAATATTCCTACTCTATTGGGCTGAAATATTTATTTTAAGAACAAAAAATAAACTATTATATGACTCATCTCGGTTGCGAGAGAGTTATTGACTCTAATATACTGACTCCTCTTGGGTGCGAGAGTTAATAGAAATAAAAAGGTTTGTTTCTTACTTATGATAGCGCTTCAGGCATGCGTCGTTAACCCATCCTTGAATCTCCATCTAGTTGTGCTAGCTTGACCTCTTTTGAGTCCCAGATCTCTATGACATAGTGCGGTCCCATCCAATGCTTTCTGAGTTTTCCTGGGAATTTATAGAATTTGTTGTCATAAATTAGTACCTTACCACCAATATTAAATGTTTTATACTTGATATGGCGGTCATACCAAGATTTTTGTCTCTGTTTCTAGACTGATTGATGGAAATCTGCTAGAATCCTATATTTTTCCAGTTCCTGCAATTCATGAAGGCATGCAGAGATGGATTCTTCCTCCGTCATTTGTATTGTTGTGGAAATCAAGAGACTTGGTATAAAATACTCAGCTGGTACCACTGCTTCCTTTCCATGAACCAATTGAAATGGAGTCTGTTTATGTAACCTCTTAATGGTAATCATGTATGCCCACAACATGGTTGGTATTCTTTCATCCCAGTTGTCATGGTTAGCATTACATTTCTTAGTTAACCCTTTCTACAATATTTTTTTGAAGGCTTTGATAGTTTTGTTCGCTTGTGGGTGGTACATGATGCTCTTGTGGTTTTGTATCATGAAATTCTCCAATAGTGATTTGATTGTATAAATAACGAAATGTGTGCCTTGATCACTTGTTAGGCTCCTTGGACACCTGAATCTGCTAATGATTTTTTCAAAAATAAATTTGGCTATTGTATCTACTGTACAGTCCTATACTGTTGTTGCCTCTACCCATCTAGTGAGATAGTCAGTTGTGGTGATGATACATCTTTCTTGTGCGTGTCACGCAACCAGCGCAATAGGTCCTATAAAGTTGAGTGTCCGCTTTTCAAATGCTTGCATAACCCTTACAAGTTGTAAGGGTAGTTCATCATGATGTGATGGTCACCCTGTTCTTTGACAGACATCACATTTTTTCACATATTCTTTGCTGCCTATGTGCATGGTTGGCCAGCATAATCCTGCTTGTAGTATTTTTCTTGCTCTAGGTTTTTCACAGACATGCCATCCCGCAACTCCATCATGAAATTCCCGCAATATTTCTTCTCTCTTTTGATCTAATACACACCTTCATAGTATTTGATCTAGACCCATTTTGTACAACTGCCCTGCTATGACTTAGTATTAAACTTCTTTAACTAGTAAATGTATTCTCTGAGTTGTCGTGTATTCCATTGGGCATTGTCCTGTAGCTAAGTATATTTCTATTTGCTCCAGATAATTAGGGATGGCTTCTACCCGGAAAATATCAACATCTGGTAGCTTATCATCAAGTGGTCCTCCATTTTCTCTTTTTTCCAATCTTGATAGATGGTCGAGACCTGCATTTAGCCTTCTCGGCTTTACTATGACTTCGAAAGTAAATTCTTGGAATAGTAGAAGCCACCTGCAGATTATTCCCTCCAGGATAGGATTCTTTACCAAATATTTTAGTGTTGAGTGATCTGTGAAGAATTTTAAAGTTCCTCCCAATAAGCAGTGGCGGAATTTCTGTAAATAATATACTATCGCAAGAGATTCCCTCTCTATGGTTGTGTAGTTCCTTTATGTTGTTGATAACTTTATTATGGTGAAGTACACTGGGTGGTCTAGGGAGGTTTCTCTTGGCTGAGCTAGCACCACTCCCAAAGGAATACATGAAGCATCAATGTGTACATGGAATTGTTTATCCCAGTTCGGATGAGCTGGAAATATAGGTGCACTTGCTAGTTTCTCCTTCAGTGTGTCCAATGCTTTGGTGCATTCATCATTCCATGTGAACTGTTTTGTTTTCCACAATAGCTTTCCAGTGGTTATGTGATTCTAGCATAGTTATGGATAAACCTCCTGTAGTACCCTTTGTGTCCCAGTAATGATCTCAATTTCTTAAAACTTTCTGGGGCATCCATATTCACAATTAATTCCACCTTTGCAGGGTCCACACATATGCCCTTCTTGCAGACAACATGTCCCAATAGTGTTCCAAATGGTACTACAAAAATGCACTTTTCGAGATTCAATGAAATTTGAAGCTATCTGCACATGTCAAACATTATCCTTAAAATACTTACATTGTTTTTCAGTAAACTATACACCATTCAATCATCCATGTATACTTCTAGAAACTTTTGAATATAGTCTCTGAAGGCTTCTATCACTATCCTTGAAAATATAGCTGGTGCATTCTTTAACCAAAAAGGCATGACGTGATAAGCATATGATCCCAATTCCATTGTGAAAGTGGTATTTCTTTTATCCTCTTCTATTATTCATACTTGATGATATTCCGAGACACCATATGTGAATGAGTATGCTTCATTTCCCACCACATTATTTAGAACTTTGTCACTAAAAGGTGTTGAGGAAGGGTCATGGATACATGCATTATTTATACTTTTGTAGTCTACACATAGTCTAATTTTGTATTTTTCCCGTTTACTTTGTCTTACTATCTGGCTGACCCATTCTACTTCCTCAACTAGAAATATCAAGCCTACATTCAACATCTTGTCTATTTATTCTTTTACATTTTCTTTTACTCTTAGATTCAGGCAGTAAGGTCTATGTTTTACTGGCATCGCATTAGGTTTCAGTACTATGCGCATCTCCCCAAAATCTCCTTTAATTCCTTTTAGTTCTGCTACTGAAAATGGGAATATATCTTCGTATTGTTGTAGCAGATCAAAAATTTCTTTGGTGGCTTATGTATCCCAATAATATCCTATAGATGTGATCTTGGGATTTTATTCACTCCTAATGTTTGGTTTCTTGGTCTTCAAAGGTAACAAGTGTAATCCCTCCATAGTCGGTTCCTCCTGCATTTCTCATTCTCCTTTCTTTTCTTCAAAAGATAAATGTCGAAGATTTTCTAAATCACTGTCATCTATCTCCCGGTCTATATTTTTACATGCTAATAATTCTTTGGCTTTCTAATATGACATGAACATCTCCTTAGTTTCCTCATGATATGGGAAAAAAAATATTTTTTTATGTAATATTCCCAATTAGCTATAAGCTAGTTGGAATATTAAATTTTGTTTTTCTCTTAGTTTTATGAATAAGAGGGTATGGAGACACATAAATCTCCTTAGTAGGAATAAAATCATGGCTAATATGAATGGAGATCATTTTAGTGGCTTGATAAAACACCCTTGTATCAGAGCATAATCTTGGCTCAGCCTGTGCATCTTAAGCCAATATGTCATTAGAAGAAGGAGATCCTCTCATAGATGGAGAGAAGACGTATCTCAAAAGAAACTGGAGATATGATTATAAAAATGATAAAGAAGACAAGGGAAAAACTCCCTTATCAGGAGAAGAGGAGGAGAAGGAGTTTCCTAAGCTTCTTTTTCGAACTATGCAAGGCATTGCAAGAGAAATAAAGGAGATGAGGATGGACAGACACAAAGACTCCCCTAAAGGGTTTCTACATGGAGAATGCTCTAGCATTTCTCATCACTGGAGTGATCAACTAGTGAAGCAGAAGGTTTCCCAACACTCTACAATGCATACATTTTTAATAGTGGGAAATGGAGGGTTTCAAGAAAAAGAAACTCTTAAGATTATTTTCTTGAGTATGAGTCTCAATCTTAGAAATTCAAATACCATTTGAGCTTTCAAGACTTCTGTCAGAAAAAGGACAATAGGAGACCTCAACATCACACTAGAACTGGAGGATTCATACAGAATCATGATCTTCACCAGAATATGGGCATATTTTTCTTACCCAATTTTGATGGGTCATCAAAGAGCACTTCCAAATCGTGAGTAGAGAAGCTACAAATATACTTCCAGTTGAACGAAGTACCAGAGATGGAGGCCTTCAAAATAGCAGCACTACACCTTGAGGGTGAAGCACATGATTGGTGGTTTCATGGAATTTCTACATTAGGTCATGCCAATGTGACTACATATTCAGAGTTCATAAGGAGGTTGGTGGAGAGGTTTGATCAAAGAGACTGAGAGGCACCTTTCATTGGGCTAGCTAAGCTCAAACAATTAGGTAATCTAGAAACTTATATTTCTGAATTTCTAAAACTTTTTTTTATGGTTCCTGATTTATCTACAGCAAGGAGGGTCTATATGTTTGTTGATGGGCTAGCAGAAACTCTACATGGGTTGGTTAAATCTACCAAGCCCACTACCCTTCAAGATGCCATTGAAAGGGCTAGAGATTTACAAGAAGCCTTTCCAAAAGCAAAGGCAACATTTCAGCAAAAGCCCACTTTTCCATCAAAGAGAAAAGATGAGGAGGCTCATCCTTCAAGGGAGGGAAAAAAAAAAGTACCTCTTAGTGATGATGTTTGAAGAGACTTGAGGAGAAGGAAGCTTTGCTTCACTTGCCAACAATCATGGGAACTGTTTAGCCCCAAAGATGTCCTTTTCTTTCAAAAAATTTCACTTCATTTCCTTTGTCCTTTATCAATTATAGGCTTAAAAGATCAATAGGATTGATTAAAGTCACTTTAAGAATGCATACAATAACTGACTTACTAAAATTTTGTGGTCTTGTTGTTGTAGTAATTTTTTACTAGACTTAGCTACAGAATGCAGCCATTCTGTAGTTAGTCGCCTATTCCGCAGCTATTTTCATGTTCACACAGGTTGCAGGTGTCACTTAAAGGAAAAAATCATATGGTTGAATTCCAGAACTCACCTACATCATTCCTTTCCCTCTACGAACTCTGAGCAAAAATCTGCAAGTGGTTATGCACGTGGAGGAAACCCAAACTAAGAAGTAGATTCCTACTAGGACAAGGACTCTACAGATGTCTTCAGTAAAGTATGAGGCCTCCACAAGAGCTCTAATTTGATTTTAATTGAAAAAGACACTTATCCCTATTTATTCTCCAGGGCATTTATGTATTTCTCTTATAAGAATAACTTGGGAAATCGAGAGACAGTTTGTTAGTTGATGTTTTATTGTTAAGTTGTCCAAGACCGTAATACTCTGTTTTTGAAGCGTTTTCCTTTAATGAAAGCAGAACAAATTTAATACATGATCTTAAGCAATCTTGAAGAGATTCGTGTGATAATCTAGTGGTATAGGGCCCCTACTGCCCGAGAGGCTCTGTGCATATTTTTTAGATAGGTAACTTTAGCTCTGTTTCGTTCCTAATTTAGGTATTTTTCTGAACTTTATGTTTTATGCTCATTTACATCGAATGTTACAGCCAGTCTTGTTCTTATGAATTGTTCCAAAATATCACTAACACTGAATGAGATAGAACTGTAGTATTTCAGAGATTAATTTCATTTTAGTTCAGCTGTAGTATTTCAGAGGTTAATTGCATATCAGTTCGGTTCTGTTTAATGTATTTTAAGTTTTATTAGCTAGTTGTATTATAGTTTTGTTAAATTAGACTTAAAGGCCTTCATTATTTACAAACTTCTCTTGTTCTTAATCTTTGCTAATACATCATTATCATAGGAACAATAATTGGTAATGTCATTTTGAAGTCTTGACTGTTCTGCAATTTCTCATGATTTTACAAACTTAACTTTTTCCAAAACTATTCTAAAATATTTCTAACCCTTGAATGAGGCTTAATAGTGACATTTTGAGTTGCAGAATGGATTAATTTTAGTGTCATAAATTAATTTAGAGTAGGGTTCCTTACTATGTTTCAGATAATATTTTCCAAATGTGTTCCAACAAATTTCTAACCATGGATGAGATTTTCTCTGTGATATTGTAAGTTGTTGTTTACTTAGAAGAACCTCATTGCATTAAAATTATCCTTTTCTCAAGTTGTTCCAACATACTTCTAATGAAATGAATTGGACTGAGTTCATGTTATGAGTTATTTTTCTTGTCAAGTTTTGCAATATGTGAATTAGCATTTTATGTTCTTAGGTGCTATACATAGTTTAGAATAGATTTTGCTCTATTTTAGTGTGACCAATAACTTCTCTTTGCCAACAACTTAGTTCTTTTCTTCTTAGCATAAAAACACAAAACCAAAAAAACCCAAAAAAAAACACTAAACACAACGAAGTAGGAAGCAGATACCTAGGCACATATAGTGCACTTCACTTCAACAGTTTACTAGCCCTGGTTGACAATTTATGACATTAATTTAGGAACACTAAGTTGAGCAGAAATTTTGGTGCCGTTGCCGGGGAAGTGTAACTAGGTAGCCTTGTTTTTTACCTCCCAAAAATAATGATATGTGTAGAGAAAGAGACTCAAAGGGTAGTTTCATAAGAAGCAGAAGCTTGATTCCTAGAACACGACTTGTGCCACCAAGACCAAGAGGCAGCACACCTCTAACTCAAACCCACATCCCATACTCCATTGATCATAGACTCCCAGAGGAATTAAGATCAGAAATTCCATCAGAAAGACCTTCCACTTCATCCACTGAACCCGTCTTAGAAGAAGATTCAAGGACCCCTGCTAGAGACCTAAACTTTTCCACTTCCACAGGAGAATCAACCATGGCAGAAGAAGGAGGAGGAGCAGTCTTTAATGGAGAACGTACACTATTTGGAGGGAGTGTAGGTAGAGGTAAAGGAGAAGGAGGTAGAGGTGCGGAAGGAGAAGGAGGCAGAGGTGAAGAAGGAGGCAGAGGAAGAGGTAGAAGGGAAATGGGAAGCTCTTTTGGGTTTCCTATAGTAGATGAAGAAACCAATGCAACTATGAAAAACATTTCACCCTCTGTCCTTCCAAACTTTTATGGACTCAAAAATGAAGATCCTGAAACCTTCCTATTTGAATTTGAAGTCCTGTGTAGAACCTATGATTACTAACAAGATTCCCAAAAACTTAAACTATTTCCTTCAACATTGAAAGGAGCAGCATTAAAATGGTTTATGAGTTTGATCAACAGTTCTATTAGGACATGGGAAGACATGAAACATGCATTTCTAGAGAGGTATTTGGATTACTGTATGCCAGACAACCATAAGGAGGAAGTGTTTAAAATGCTACAAAAAGAGGATGAAAACCTGGAAGATTTTTTGGAGAGGTTTAACTACAACATCAAAAGAGAAAAAATGGAAAACCTAGACCAAGATACCTTGAAAGCTCTCTTGTTGAAGACAATTAGGGATGAATGGCTAGATATCCTTAATATGATGGGAAAAGGGTATATATCTCAGCTCACATTACCTGAAATAGCTGAATTATGTATCAACCTTTCAAGAGAGAAATATAAAACTGTAATAGGACCAAGAGACCCTACTCTTGCAAGGGCAAGTAAGTCTGATTCTGGGACAGTAAGTAGGGTAGAAACAGGACATATGCTTGATGAATTCAAATATGAAATTTTATGGAGTATTAGTGAGAAAATAGACACCCTCAAGCTACAAAACAAGAAAAAAGCTGAATCTGATGCCTTAGCAGTCTTTTGTCCCAAATGTAGAAAGAAGCATGCCTTGAGAGAGTGCCCTTTTGATGCAAAATTAGTAGAGACTTGTGTAATTTGTTCAGAAAAACATGAGACCAAGAGTTGTCCTTCATTTCCTGGTCTTAAAGTTGTCTTTCAAGAAGAAACTCCTACAAATTCCACAGAATCTCTCAATTTTGTCTCTAGGAGGCCTTGGCAAGGACCTCAAACACAAGGATTCCATGATCAGCTGTATAATCAACCCCCACCAAATTGGAATTCTTGGTAGCAACCTTGGCCCCAATTCCAAAATCAATCTCAAACTTGGGCACAAGGAGCACAAAATCCCTATGGAAGATACTCTCAGTACTATCAATATCCACCATCCTATCCACCATATCCACATTTCCCTCCTCAACAAAATATTCAACAAAACCCTCAACAGAATCCTCAAAATCCACAACATCAAAATTCACCACTTCCATTACCATTTCCTCAGAAAACAAATCAGTTGTCTGCCCAACCCATACCAAACCCCAACAATAAAAATCCTCAGAACACATACATGATAGAAGGCCAACAGTTGGAAACCTATTTGATCACTCCTTTAGACCTTAATGATGTTCAACTTAGGTCTGGAAGAATACTTGAAAAGAAGAAACCTTCTGTTATCATACAAGAACAAAACAACTCTGAGGAAGATTCTCTACGGGTAAATAAAAGTCTTGAAGAAGACACATATTTTCAAGACCCAAACATTGAAAAATCAAAATAAAAAGAACCAATAATTTCAACTCCTATATTAGAGCAGCCATCAACATCCACCTCTACACCTCCCTTTCCAGAAAGATTACAAATTGATAGGGGTGTAGAAAAAAAAATTATGGTGCCTAATTATGATTTCCTAGATGAGCTGTGAAATGTTTGTAATAAGATCCCATTATTACAAGCTATCAAGGAAATCCCAATCTTAGCAAAGACAATAAAGGATTTGAGCATGAAGAAAATAGGAAAAAGAATAAAAGAGACAAAGAAAATTCAACTGGCAGGAAAAATAGCAGATATCATGATGGGTAAGATTTCCATTCCAAAGTATCTAGACCCAGGAAACCCAGTTGTTAAAATACACATCAATGGAACTGAGATCCAAGACACACTTATTGATTTAGGAGCAGTAATCAATATTATGAGTAGACAAATCATGGATAAACTGAAACTTCCTAATATTCTTTTTACACCCGCATTATTACAATTAGCAAATAGTTCTGTGATCAAACCTGATGGGGTAATATAAGAAATTCCAGTGTCCCTAGATTCGTGGGAGTATCCTGTGGATTTTATGATCCTAACTCCTAAGAATAATCCAGGAGGGCATCCTATTATATTAGGAAGACCTTGGTTAGCTACAACTGATGCTTTCATTAGTTATAGATCCGATGATATCTACATCTCTGATGGTAGTTCAACCAAGAAATTTACCTTGTATCCTCCGGCAAAAACAATTACAAAATTATATGATATTCAATGGATTGAGGATGAAGAAGACATACAACCTCTCTTCACAATTTCAGAAATTAGTGAAGACAGCCAGATCCTGAATACCTTAGAAAATTTTGAATTCTCTTCGGAATACAAACATGAACAATTTCAAGAAGAATCCAACATTGAATTTTTATCATCAAGACAGATGTCTCTTTGTTCCATGGATAAATTTGGTAGCTCTACAATTGAGATATTTCCAGGTAAAACTTTAAACATAAACAAGAACCTAGAGAAATCTCAACAAGAAGAGCTATTCAAGATATTACAGAGACATTCTTCTTAATATGCATGGGAGTACACTGATATGAAAGGGATAAGCCCTAATACTTGCACTCATCACATCTACATAGAGGAAAATTGTAAACCAATCAGACAACCTCAGAGATGGATGAATCCAAATCTTAGGGAGATTGTTAAAGAAGAATTGCAGAAATTGTTAAATGTCAACTTTATCTATCCCATTTCAAATAGTTAGTTGGTTTCTCCTTTGGTAATTTTGCCAAAGAAAAATGGTAAATGGAGGGTATGTATTGACTACCAGGAATTAAACAAAGCTACTCTTAAAGATCATTTTCCCCTACCCTTCATAGATCAGGTGTTAGATTCATTAGCTAGCAAAAAGTACTTCTCATTTTTAGATGGGTTTAGTGGTTATAACCAAATTCAAGTAGCACTTGAAGATCAAGACAAAACCACATTTACCTATCCTTGGGGTACCTATGCTTACCGAGTATTGCCATTGGACTATGCAATGCACCTGCAACATTTCAAAGGGTAGTACTAGGAATCTTTTCAGATCTAATACATGATTGTGTAGAGGTATATATGGATGATTTCACAGTCTATGGAAACACATTTGAAGAAGCCTTAGAAAACTTGGAAGAAGTTTTAAAGAGATGTAAAGAAGAAAATAT
This sequence comes from Pinus albicaulis, assembly GCA_034641835.2. Classification (NCBI taxonomy): domain Eukaryota; kingdom Viridiplantae; phylum Streptophyta; class Pinopsida; order Pinales; family Pinaceae; genus Pinus; species Pinus albicaulis. Next base: position 584,421,153 of record CM076570.1, read on the forward strand.
TTCACTAAGTCATGAGAAGTGTTTTATGATGTTTACTGAAGGAATTTTTTTGGGACATCACATTTCAAGGGATGGGATTAGAGTTGATGAGTCAAAAGTTGAAGTCATCTCTAACTTATCTGTTCCAAGTTTTCAAAAATATGTTAGGAGTTTTCTAGGATTTACAAGATATTATCGAAGGTTTATAGAAAACTTCACCAAGATAGCATCTCCACTTTTCAAATTACTTACCAAGGACTATGAATTCAAGTGGAATCTTGATTGCCAGTTAGCCTTTGAGACCCTAAAAACAAAAATCTCTGAAGCACCTATTTTAAGGGGACCTAACTGGAAGTTACCTTTTCATATTTCAACAGATGCCTTAGATACAGCTTTAGGAGCAGTATTAGGACAAAAAGACCTGATTCCTTATGCCATCTACTATACAAGTAAAAATTTGACTCCTTCAGAGTTAAATTATACTGTAACTGAAAAAGAGTTCTTAGCTGTTGTTCATGCCATAAATAAATTCAGAAACTATATAATAGACTATGAAAAAAAATTTCACATAGATCACTCTGCAATTAAATATCTAATGAACAAATCAATTACTAATGGCAGAGTCATAAGATGGTTATTTCTTTTACAGGAATTCAACATTACCATTCTAGATAGGCCTGGGAAACAAAACACAGTAGATGATTTCCTATCTAGACTCCAAAACATCAAAGACAACACTCCAGTTGAAGATCAATTCCCTGATGAATATCTTTTTTCAATTTCTACTCAAACTCCTTGCTTTGCTGACATTGATAATTATTTAGTTTCAAGGAAATTTCCTTCATTAATGAATTCAAGAGACAAAAGAAAGATCATTTATGACAGTGAAAAATATTCATGGGTTGCTAAATAGTTATACAAAACAGGTCCAGACTTTATCATTAGAAGATGTGTTCGAGAGGATGAGATGCCTGAGATTCTCAAGGCATGTCATGATGAACCTTCTGGTGGACACTTTGCTGATAAAAGGATAGCTTATAAGGTTTTTCATTTAGGATACTATTGGCCATCCCTTTTTAAAGATGCTAAAGAGTATGTCAAAAGGTGTGATAGTTGCCAAAGGGTAGGGAAACCTTCTCCTTCAGGTGAGATGCCATTGCAGCCTCAGGTACATATTGAACCTTTTGAGAAATGGGCTTTAGATTTTGTAGGACCTATTAGTCCTCCATCAAGACAAAAGAAATATATATTAGTTTGCATTGATTATGTTACCAAATGGGTAGAGGCCAAGCCATTACTTTCTACTACTGAATTATCTGTAGTTAATTTTATTTTTGAGGATATTTTTACTCGTTTTGGTGTCCCAAGAGAAATTGTTACAGAACAAGGAGCTCAATTCACATCAAGGCTAGTGGAACAAATGATGGAGAGGTACAAAATCAGACACAGAAAATATACTCCCTATCATCCACAAGCAAATGGTCAAGTGGAATCTACTAATAAGGTCATTGAAGGGATCCAAACAAAGACTGTTCATTTACATAGAAGAGATTGGGCAGACAGGCTTCCTGAAGCCTTGTGGGCCTATAGAACTACATGGAGAAGCACAAAAGGCCATACTCCGTATGAACTTGTTTATGGAAAACAAGTTTTGTTTCCCATAGAGTTTTAGATTCAAACTTTTAAAATGGCAGTTCAGCTAGGACTTGATCTAACATAGGCACAAAAGCACAGATTAATGAATTGGATGAGATCAGACAAGATGCAGTCTAGAAAACAAGTATATTCCAACAAAAAAGGACTAGATGGCATGATAAGTACATCGAGGAAAAGAAATTCAAAGAAGGTGACTGGGCCCTCTTGTTTGATTCAAAGTTCAAATATTTTCAAGGTAAATTCCAAAAACATTGGCTTGGGCCATATGAAATTATGACAGGTCATTTCCAGGGACAGGTCGCAGTTTTCTGCCCGGTACCTGTTACCTACGTCACAAAACAGACCCCAAAAAGTGTGATCTGGCCTGTTCATGAGCTCTGGGTGCCTAAACTGAAATTTTTATTCCCTTAATTGAAAGAGTATGGTTAGGCCTCTTACCTGCAATTGACGGACCTCGATTCCAATGGTAATTTTGAATATTACGATTGCTGCAAGATTTAGGGTCTTCTCTCCTCTCTACATTCACCACAGCACTTGCAAATGAGTGAATTTGGAGGGAAAACGCCTTATTAAAAGAGACACCCCAAATTTTTCTTTTGCCTACTACGGCCAAACCATAGCTCAAGTTGAAAAACCATCTATACCATTATAAATCTCTCACCAAGCTCTCAAATGGGTATTTGTTAGTTTTTTGTGATTTGATACTTAACCAGGACAAATTTTTTTCCAAGAAGCGTCACTTCACCTCTTCTCAAAATCGAATTTCTTCACTTGCAACACTTGTACTGGGGGCACCACTTTGCCTCCATACTTTTCCACGCTCGTGTCAAATTTCTTCGTGAGTTATGATCTTGTACTCTTGTTTTTATGGTTCCCATTGGACCTTTTCTATGTGGTAGCACCATCGAGCCACCCTTGTTTAGAGCATCTGAGTTGAGTCATCATTGCTTTCATGGAGTCTATCCCTTTTCATCCCACTATATTCCTCCATCCTTCATTGCTTGGTCCCTCTCTTGTGTTGCACATTATGGCCTTCAGTCCTACTGTCCCCTATCCCTTATGATATTGTGTTAGTCGCTGCCAGGTCATCCATGCCCTTTATGCTCTAACAAGGGAGGTCATTCGTTCACTACTTAGTACCCCCCATTTCATCATCATCATTGGTGTCATTCTGTCAGTCACTCTACTATTTTCTCTTGTGCCTTAGTTGAGGATCCCTTATTGCCTCACCTGTGGAAGACCTCCTTCTGTTGACATCAGCTCATTCATTTCAGAAGACAGGTCTAGAAGGCGGTGTACCTTGGTTCTAGCTTCCACTCTTGTTTGGTGCCTCGGATCAAGCAAAGGGACCCCTTATTTCCATTTGACTTGATTTTTTCTCAGCTCCAGCTCCTTCCAGCATCATAAAGATCTGTATATTTGATGGTTCAGTGATGCAGCAGCTGATATCGGTGATTCCCCGGTGTGTGTGAGATGTCTCAGCCCTCATGAGGGGGTCGCCCTACAGGTAGCCCCCCACATACCCTGATGACCTCTTCATTACAGCCATTGATGCAACTCCATAAATTTGATGATGTTGGCCTCAGCCGCTTGCAATGCCTTTTTATTTGCATGTATCAGTCAGATTTTCAGAGCCCTTTCCTATTTTCAGGGGCATCTGGGTTGTATTTATATCTCCTATACTCAGATATTATTGTACAATTCCTAGCTATTATCCCAGGCACAATATGTATGTGGGATTCATTATCGTGTTTTTTATCTGGCTCATGTTTATGCCAGCATGTACTATATTGTGTAGTCCCTTTATTTACTAGACACCTTATTTTTTGTACTTTGCCTCGGCGGGCATTGGTATGCCTCCCTCACCACCTATAGCACAAGTACTCACTCATCAAAAAGACTTGTCGCACCTGTAAGTCTCGCCTCCTCATGGTATAGTTCTTTCAGCACTTTGGTCTACCTTATACTTCTCACTCTTTGACTTCCCCTTCGATGTCTAGCGACTGAGTTTTTACAACGTACTTAGGTCATACGATTAGCTCCTAACGCTCGCACACTAGGGGCAATCTGTTACACCATCTTTTGGTCATCTAACCTATTGTTATTAGACGGACCCACGTACACCATGTAAGACCAATTTTACCCTAAGTAAAATTTCATTCACTATGAAAAATAACTTAGTAAACCACCTTTATTAAGTTATTTATGGTCTAAACATGAAACCCCATGAGCAAATTTTAAATAAATCTACATTTGTTTGATTCTCCTCAAGGAATAATTAGTTAAACAAAAATTTAATTAATATTCCTGGTGACATTTAACCAAAAAAGGGAAATTGATTAGATAAATCATTATTTATCTTATTATTTCTTAAGAATAATTATTTAAACCTTATTGAAATAATATTATTTGTTGAATATGACTAAATCACCCTTAAATTATTAAATAAATCATTACTTGTTTGATTATTACTCAACCACATCCTTAAAATGATAAATAAATCATTTATTTATTTATTATTTACAAATAAAGAGATTTGACCCAAGTCAAATTCCTTTTCCCTCTAACAAATATAATAAAATATTCCATAAAAGTTGGATCTTGATTTGGTTAATAATATTTAATTATGCACCGATATCTAGACTAACTCAATATTTTGTTATAAATAGAAGGGTTTTCCCATTCATTTACCACCTTTTGTTGCCTAAAGATCACTCTGGATCTATACGTTTGGTCTCACTATTGATCCACCATCATAGTCATATTTTGCTACCATTTTTTTCTGGGTTTTCTACACCATCAAGAGAGAGGAATTTTAGATCTGAAGTGTTAAGGACTTACAAGAACCCATCCCATTGAGGAGAACAGGGAACACCCTCTTGTGTTTTCATCCCAGGTGCCATTAATGAAAAATTCATTCAACATATTCTTGTCTTTTCTATTGGATGCATGGAGTAAATCTTGTTTTTTCTACTGCTTAATGTCTTCTAATGCATATATCTAGATTTTTGCAGCATTTATCTTGATCACCTAACTACAAATTTGAGGATATTGGAAGCGATATTTGCTATTAGGGCTATTTTTTATGCACAGCTAAAGTGGTATTTTTTCGTATGCTTGGAATTAAGATTCATACTAACAAACGTCTCTCCTGGAAGTTGGTCGGGAAGAATAACAACAAAAAAATGCATAGGCTCCCCATTTTTTATTTCCATAGTTTCTCCTGGCCTGAAGAGACCTCTATATGAAATGCTTCCTTTGTTATCTGAAACTTTAGTGGCCTTTTGTGAAATGTATCACCCACAACATAGTCTAGATGAATCCAGGTTCGTTTGTGGGATACCCTGAACCACACTTGAGGGAATTATTTGTCCAGTAGGTTCTTGGGGACCCTCTGCTGAGTTTTAACCACATCTTCCATTTTTCGGTACCATTCTGCAAAGGCTTCTTCATTTATTTATTTTCTACTTGGGTCACCGGATACTCTCCATGGGGTGAACCTCAGGGCCATTGGTTGGTATTCAGTGACCTCCACAAGCTGTCACCTTCCTGGTGGACTCCACTTCCACATTACCATAGCCATCATTAAATATCCATATATGAATCCTATAGCCTGCTTAAAGTTATCTTCACATGCCTCGAAGATCTCTTGTAGCAAGAAAGCACACCAATTCACCTGCACTCCCTAATACAATGCTCCACAACTAATATTGTATCAAGGGTGCATTCTCCCTTGTTGAATCTTTAATTAAACTGAGAGGGGGGGGGTGAATCAGTTTAATACATACACAAGCCTTTTCAAATTTTCACCAAACTTATTTACAACTTACTATGTGAACAATCTTAAAATGTTGCAACTAATATTAAATTAATGTGACACCATACTTATGTTGAGAGTAGCAAACAATTAAGCAGATTGAAAGAATCACATCAACACATAAGAAACACACATAGAGACAGAAGATGTAAGTGGAAACCCATAAAGGGAGAAAACCACATCTTATTATTTTTGTGATGCAAAGGCAAGCTCCAACTCCCTCTCACCATTATTTTTCTGCAGGCACCAACCTACAGGAGGCTCCTACCTCAATTCTGCAAGCTACAACTTGCAAGGAAGCACCAACTCCATTCAATTTTCTACAGGCACCAACCTACAGGAGGCTCTAACCTCAGTCAGCTACAACTGACAGCTATCAAGCTGCAACTTGATAGGGAAGCTCCAACTTTCTCAATTTATCAAACTGAATGTTTGTTGATTTACCTCAGATATCAGCTCTGTTCTGTGGCTTCTCTTTCTGCTCTTCTTTTCTTAATCTTCTCTTCCTCACACTTCTATATTCTACCTTCTCTATATTTACTCTCTCTCACTTCATTTTTCATATCAAGATGATATTATTTATAAGGATTTTCTTGTGACTGTTAGCATTCCTCAATGAATTTGGAATGGACAACCATGCCTCTTCGCTTTCTGCCTTTTCATTTCTTTCACTCTCTCATTCAGAAAATATACCAACATGCATTAATTTCAATATTACAGTGGGAGCTTTGTTTTCCTCAGGAAACTTGCCAATGCATCACAAACAATAAAAAATCAATTAAAAACATTTACATTCAAATTACAATGAAAATTCCAGCTCAACTCATTTAGTCTTTTGGCTCGCTGTGCATTTGTCTTTTCTGTGACTGTGCTTTATCTATTTTCAGCTCTGTTTGCTTTTCTGTCCTCTATTGTGGTGTAACTGCTGCATACATGTAACTGAGCTTTTTATACCAGCTGACTGTAAATCGGGAATTTTCTAACGCTTTTGTACTTAGCAAGTGTCTTGTTGATGTGGAATGTTCCGCAAGTGGAACATAGATACACCAAAATTGTTTTATGTTCACAATCGCAATAATACCATCTCTTTACATGCACACTGTAATATCTTGATACATATATATATGCACATTCGCTAATACAAACAACCCGACATCCATAAAATATTGGCCGCCACTTATAAATTTCATACCTTTGTTAAACCCAAAGACCTTAACAACGAGCAATATAAATTAAACTAGGGCCTAGCGCTAACAATCGACCCGATCGGAGGGCTCACGCTCCATCGCGCCGCAACATCCAATCCGACGGATATCGCTCAGGAAACTTGCACGGAAAATAACGTGCGATGGCACGCCGTACTTGGGTTATCCTTCGCGCACCTTCCGAACACAACCACCGTCCGATGGCATCTTCCCAGATCAACGGTATGTATCAATATCGCACTGCGTCTTTGGTCGATGGTTAACGCGCGATGGCGCGCAGTGGGAGGCGGTTTTCCGTGGGTCCACCTCGCCACGTGTCGAATGATCTATGGAATCGCTCCCAACTCCTCAAATACCACCCACCGTGTAAATTTGGTGTGATTAAAACCATAAACTGCCATCACTATTCATCTGGTCACGGTTCCGCTCTTCTACGTAGGGTTCTGGTCTATTCATTATGTTTTATAAACCCATCGGGTTCGAAACTTAATCGCAATCGCAAGTTACTGTATGGACGTTCCGCTCCCTTTATATTCTCCGATGCGATTAGATTGTTCCGATGTGATCATGCCAGACTTCAAATACTTGTTACTCATGGTTTATAAGCCCATCAGGTTCGGGCTCTTAATCGCAATCGCAATTCTTTGGTTTATGCGTTCCGCTACCTTGTTTTTCTCCGATGCGATTTGGTAATAGGTCCCACCATATAATAATTTGTTTTATGTGCTTATATAGGCTTTGAGTCGATGCAATTAAGTTGGATTTCAAACTTATCAAGCCACTGTTTATATGCCCATCGGATCCAGGCTCTCAATCGCAATCGAAATTCTTTGGTTTATACGTTCCACTGCCCTTATAATCTCCGATGCGATTGGGTAAGGAGTCCCGCCTTATGGTACTTTTGTTCTTTGAATATTGTGCTACATATGGCTATACATATGTATATATACATGCTTTATTCCTTTGTATATAAAGCACAATATATACTTTTCCACTGGACTATACGATTCCCGGAATGAGATTTATGTATGTGTGTATATATATATATATATATATATATATATATATATATATATATATATATATATATATATATATATATATATATATATACTTTTACACTCCAATATTTAGCGTATCTTCTCTATAGCGTATCTTCCGGTGGGGTATGTGATTCTCGGAATAACGGTTGTGTCTCTACCTCTCGCGCCTGACCGCTACGCACTTACTCTTTGCCTGTCTCCTTTGCTTCCTTCGTTTGCTTCTTTGCTGCCTCCATTTCCTGTTTCTATCTTTGCTGCCTCCTTTTCCTGTCTCTGTCTTTGCTGCCTCCTTTTCCATCAATGAAAACATTTCCAATAGTCTCCCCCTTTGGCATTGATGGCAATACACTTCCTCTGTTTTCCTGAAAGGATCCTTTCTCCTGTTGCTTGCTCTTCTTACAGTTGTTTTCTCTTCCTCCCCCTTTGACATCAATGGCAAGGTGTTCAAATTTTTATTGAAGCTTCTATTCTCTGATGCTGTGTTTTTATCCTTTTTCAACATTTCATGCATTTCCAGGTTAAATTTCCTGACTTCGTAGGCTGCTGCTCCAAACTTTGGATTTTATACACGTTGGGTTCACTATTTTTACGTGTTCAGTTTCACGTCGGGTTCACCATTCTTCTTGTGCACCACTAACCCTTTTGCCTTTTTATTGATTATTTTATGCTGACTGTATTATTTCCATAATCCCTTTGAACTTGAGGACCTGTTTTCATGCTTCCCTTGTTGGTTGATCTTTCCCTGAGAATGATATTTTCATTTCTGTTCTCCCCCTGAAACTATGCTTTCTCTTCATATTAGAGAGTAGCATCTACAAATACTACCCCTAGTATGTCTCTCAAATATTCAAATGGCTCTCTAGCAAGTGGTTTGGTAAATATATCTGTTGTATGTTCTTTTGTTGGTACATACTCCAGTTTTACTATCTTCTAAGCCACTTGTTCTTGGAGGAAATGATACTTTATTGGGATATGTTTAGTTTTTGAGTGAAGCACATGATTTTTAGATATACTTATAGCACTTGTATTATCACATTTAATTGAGATAGGTTCATTAATGCTTACCTTCATTTCTTGAAGAGTCTGCTTCATCCACATGACTTGTGTACAACATGCTGCTGCTGCTATATATTCTGCTTCTGTTGTAGACATAGAGATAGATGTTTGTTTCTTGCTTAACCATGCCACCAGAATTTCTCCTAGATAGAAAGCACCTCCACTTGTGCTTTTCCTGTCATCCATACAGCTGGCCCAATCTACATCTGTGTAGGCTTTCCCCAATTGAAGCTTTTGCATGCCGGATACGAAAGTCCCATCTTTGTCTTGTTCCTTGTAGATATCTAAATATTCTTTTGAGCGCCGGAGAAGATGGGTTTGTTTAGGTCTTCATTTGATATCTAGCCACTAGTCCTCTTGCTAGCACTGGCATGATGTTTGGTCTTGATCTTTATCCATCCCAAATATGGAACTTCCTATCATGGCTACGCCAGATTTTTTGGTCACATATCTGCCCAGTTGTCATCGGCCTATAGTTTGCATCTGATCATGGGAGTTGACACAGGTTTGCAGTCCTCCATTTTGAACTTTTTCAAAATTTCTTTTAAGTACTTTTCCTGTGAGATGAATGTGCCTATTTTCTTTTGCTGAATTTGAAGTCCTAGGTAGAAACTGAGCTCTCCAATTATAGACATCTCAAACTTTGTTTTCATCTCATTAGCAAAATTTTTTGCTAGTTCTTCTCTGTTGCTTCCAAACATAATGTCATCAACATATACTACAGCAATCAGGAGTTCATTTTCATGGGCTTTTATGTACAGATTTCTGTCTACTCCACCTCTCTTAAAGCCTTATTTTTGCAAATATTTATCCAGTCTTGACTACCAAGCTCGAGGAGCCTGTTTCAGTCCATAAAGAGCCTTTTTCAGTCTATATACAAAGTATTCTTTGTCTGTTAATGAGAAGCCTTCTGGTTGTTTCATGTAGACTTCTTCTTCTAAGTCTCCATTAAGAAATGTATATTTTACATCCATTTGATATACTTTGAAGTTTTGGTAGCATGCAAAGGCCAAAAAAATTCTAATGGCTTCCATTCTTGCTACAAGGGAAAATGTTTCATCGTAATCAAGTCCTTCGATTTGTGAATATCCTTTGCAGACCAGTCTGGCTTTATTCCTGATTACTTTTCCTTGCTCATTCATTTTGTTTTTGAATACTTGTTTTGAACCAATGATATTTTTATCAATTGGTCTAGGAACTAGTTCCCAGGTATTGTTCTTCTCAATTTGGTCCAATTCTTCATTCATTGCCTTTACCCAAGACTTGTCCTTTCTGGCTTCTTCAAATTTCTTTGGCTCTATTTGTGACAACATGGCTATGTATACCTCTTCAGTTTGTTCTGTTAGCTGCCTTATTTTTTGAAAGCCTACTCTCTTGTCTCCAATGATCTGATCTTCAGGATGGTTCTTCTGAGTATATCTTGAGGGAGCTTTAGAACTCAACTCTGTATCTTCTGTTGTCTTGCTTGTTTCCTCATCATCTTGGTTTTATTCTTCATGGTTGTCTGATGGACTGCAGTAGTCTGTATCCCTTGTATTGTTTGGAAGTTCTTCATTAAATCTCACATCAATGCTTTCTACTATTTTTCGAAGAGTCTTGTTGTAGCACCTGTACCCTTTGCTTTTGGATGCATATCCTAGATATATTCCTTCATCTGCTCTTGCATCAAATTTTCCAAGATTTTCATCATTATTCTTTATATAACACTTGCTACCAAAGATTTTGAAATGTTTGATTGAAGCTAGATTTCCATGCCATAGTTCATAGGGAGTCTTGTCACTGCTTTTCCTTAAGTGAGCTTTATTAAGGATATGCACCGCTGTGTGTACCGCTTCTGCCCAGAAGGTTTGAGGAATATTATTCTCTTGTATCATGGCTCTGGAAATGTGTTGAACAGATCTGTTTTGTCTTTCTGCTACTCCATTCTACTGAGGTGTCCCTGTAATAGTAAATTTTTGTTTTATGCCATATTCATTGCATAGATCTGCAAAGTCATAATATGTGAATTCACCTCCTCTGTCCGATCTGATGCATTTTAGCTTGCATCCTGTCTAATTTTATGCTAGTGCTTTGAATATTTTGAATTTTTCCAGAGCTTCCGATTTATTCTTGAGAAATGAAACCCATGTCATTATGGATAAATCATCGATTATTAGCATGAAGTAGGATTCTCCACTTGGTGTTTTAGTTCTTGCAGGTCCACACAGATCCATGTGCACAAGCTAGAGTGGTCTACTTGTTCATAACTCATCTTTGGCCTTAAATGATGTACGGGTCTATTTACCCAATTGACAAGATTTGCATATGGTATTAGAAGGCCTTTTTATTTCTGGCATGTCTCTGACCTCTTTCTTTTTCCTCAATCTAATGATATGATCGAAGCCGAGATGTCCCAATATCCTATGCCATAACCATGACTCCTCAAGTTTGCTAAGATGACATGCTTCATCTTTCTCTCTCACGATGTAAACATTGCTCTCTGTTCAAACACCTTTGGGCAACATTTTACCTATGGTGCTTGATATGACTTCACAATCTTGTGCTCTAAAAATAACTTCCACCGGCCTTTGTCACACATCTAGCGACACTTAGTAAATTTTCTTTCGGTCCATCTACAAATAGTACATCTTGGGCCTTTCCTCTTTCATTGTCTATCTTGTTGAGCCTTTTCCCTTGATCTTACCTAATTTATCATTGCCAAAGTAACCTTTTTGATTTCTTTTCATCGAGAGTTATAAACTTGCTTCTATCTCCAGTCATGTGTTTTGAGCAGCCACTATCCAAATACCATTGGATTTTCAGGTCTTGAGCAGTTAGAGCCAAGTCACATTTATTCACCTTCTTTATCCACTGGAGGCATCCTTTTGTTTGGTATCTTTTGTGAGGTGATGAGCTATACCTTCTTAGAGGACTTTTCGAAGGTATATGTCCAATTTGATTTCATGCACAACATTTGATCATAATTTTTGCAGAGTTATGAGTATGAACAAAATTTCTTTGATTCATAAACCTCCATGAGGTGTTAACATCAATCTTTGTCCATACTTTCTACACTCAATGATTTTATGGCCAAATTCCTTACAATAAAAATAGTAACCATAGAAATTTTTTGCATACCTGATGTAAGGCTATCTTTTCCATTTTTTTTCTTGAGGCAGTCTCTTCACTGTTTGCATCTTTTGCAGGTTTGAATTACTCCTCCTTGTATGAAAATATGCAGCAATGTGTCCCAGCTTGTGGTAGGCATAACATGTGGCATTCTTCATAGGAGGGAAGACTCTCCTTTGATGGTTTCCAAATTTGACATACTCAGGAATCTTAGTATTCATCACATGCTTAGCTACTAGTGGTTTCTTCTAATCTCTGTCTTCCTTATTACATGTTTCTTCTTTTGTAGGAATTGTTTGAGATGCTTCATCATTCTTCTTTGCTTTTACAAAAATAATCTCTTTGTCAACCTTTTCTTTTCTTTTACTTGATTCTCCTTCATAGCCTATTCCAGTTTTTATCATAGGAGATCTTTGAGCAACCAGAATTTCCTTCAACTTACTAGTGCTTGTTGTTTGAGAAGAGTTTATGACCACTCTCCTTTGAGCATTTTCTAGTTTCTTCCTGAGACATACTACTTCTTCTTCCAACTTTTCTTGTTTCTGAGATTTTTCTTTGATTTTCTTAAGTAATATGTCTTCTATCTTCTTGGCTTCTTCAAGCTCTATATTTAGCTGCATCAGGACTTCTGAATTCTGTTATTCTCGTACATACTTGAGGAGAATGCCCTTTTGTTTTTTGCATTTCAGTTTGAGTCTATCAATCTCTTCCAGAGCACTTCTTAGCTCCCCCTCAAGGTCGACTTCACCTTCTTCTTATCCATCTTCTAGTAGGAGACCTTCAAGATATTCTATAGCCATCAATAAAAATTCAGAGGTTCCATCTTCACTTGAGAGTTCATCTGAATCTTCAAATGTACTACTATCTTGTTGAGCATAGAAGGATTTTCTGCTGAACTTCTTTCCTTTCTGTCAGTTCTTTGATTTATTTTTCTCTGACTCTTGAGCCTGATTTCTTACTTTCTTGTGAGGACACTTAGCAGCATAGTGTCCAACTCTTCCACATTTAAAGCATTTGAAGGGGAGTTTACATTTGTATTTACCTGAGCCTCTATCCAATTTCTTGACAAACTTTGCCTCTTCTTCATCCGAGCAAGAGCATATGTCTCCCTCTTCTTCTTTCTTCTTTTCTGTTTTAAAGGTTGCTTCCTAAGTACTTGGCTTCTGTGGAGCCTCATTTTAATAAAATTTGTTAGATTTCAAATAATTTGCTTCATAAAGTAAGGTCTCCCCGTCGGTTTGTTTCTTCTGTTGCAGGGCTTTGTTGGATTGGCGCTTTGGATGGAAGATCAACAGAATCTTTTGCACAATTATACTTTCAGCATTTTTTCTCCAAAAGCTTTGTAATTTGTTAATAGTCAGGGTTTGGGAAAAGCAGCGATGTCTTCATCATCATTTGTTTTAAGTTCTCAGTAGTTTTCTATGAGCTTAAAATTTGGCAATATTTACTTTCTTGTCTCCTCATGTATGTTCTCAAGTATCTATGTTTCTTTAGCGGTGTCACTTTTGGCCATTAATTTAATAAATGCAACTTCACTGATACGTCGGGATGGCATTGTAAGCACTTTTCATTATTTTGAAATCTTGTTTTGTTTCTTTCTCTGTATCAATTGCCTTTGGGGCATATCCTAATTCCACAGCAGCCCAGACTTCTATTCCTAGAGACATTATGTATGTCCTCATTCTGATTTTCCAGAAAGCATAATTTTCACCAGTGAAGAAAGGGGCTTTATTGGTTGAGCATCCTTCTTTACTAGCCATCTTGGGAACCTAGGATCTCCTTTCGGTTGTTAGACTTGTACAAAGGAACCCGCTCTGATACCAATTTTTGAATCTTTAATTAAACTGAGAGGGGGGGGGGGTGAATCAGTTTAATACATACATAAGCCTTTTAAAATTTTCACCAAACTTATTTACAGCTTACTATGTGAACAGTCTTAAAATGTTGCAGCTAATATTAAATTAATGTGACACCATACTTATGTTGAGAGCAGCAAACAATTAAGCATATTGAAAGAATCACATCAACACATAAGAAACACACATAGAGACAGTAGATGTAAGTGGAAACCCATAAAGGGAGAAAACCACATCCTATTATTGTTGTGATGCAAAGGCAAGCTCCAACTCCCTCTCACCATTGTTTTTCTGCAGGCACCAACCTACAGGAGGCTCCTACCTCAATTCTGCAAGCTACAACTTGCAAGGAAGCACCAACTCCCTTCAATTTTCTACAGGCACTAACCTACAGGAGGCTCCAACCTCAATCAGCTACAACTGATAGCTATCAAGCTGCAACTTGATAGGGAAGCTCCAAATTTCTCAATTTATCAAACTGAATGTTTGCTGATTTACCTCAGATATCAGCTCTACTCTGTAACTTCTCTTTCTGATCTTCTTTTCTTAATCTTCTCTTCCTCACACTTCGATAGTCTGCCTTCTCTAGATTTACTCTCTCTCACTTCATTTTTCATATCAAGATGATACTATTTATAAGGATTTTCTTGTGACTGTTAGCATTCCTAAATGAATTTGGAATGGACAACCATGCCTCCTCGCTTTCTGCCTTTTCATTTCTTTCACTCGCTCATTCAGAAAATATACCAACATGCATTAATTTCAATATTATAGTGGGAGCTTTGTTTTCCTCAGGAAACTTGCCAATGCATCACAAACAATAAAAAATCAATTAAAAACATTTACATTCAAATTACAATGAGAATTCCAGCTCAACTCATTTAGTCTTTTGGCTCGCTGCACATTTGTCTTTTCTGTGACTGTGCTTTATCTCTTTTCAGCTCTGTTTTCTTTTCTATCCTCTGTTGTGGTGTAACTTCTGCATACATGTAACTAAGCTTTTTATACCAGCTGACTGTAAATCGGGCATTTTCTAACGCGTTTGTACTTAGCAAGTGTCTTGTTGATGTGGAACGTTCCGCAAGCGGAACATACATACACCACAATTGTTTTATGTTCACAATCGCAATAATACCATCTCTTTACATGCACACTGTAATATCTCAATACATATATATATGCACATTCGCTAATACAAACAACCCGACATCCATAAAATACTGGCCGCCACATATAAATGTCATACCTTTGTTAAACCCACAAACCTTAACAATGAGAAATATAAATTAAACTGGGGCCCAACGCTAACAATCGACCCAATCGAAGGGCTCACGTTCCGTCACGCCGCAACATCCAATCCGACGGATATCGCTCGGGCAACTTGTACAAGCAATAACATGCAATGGCGTGCCGTACTTGGGTTATCCTTCACACACCTTTAGAACACAGCCACCGTCCGATGGCATCTTCCCAGATAAACGGTATGTATCAATATCGCACCGCGTCTTTGGTCGATGGTTAACGCGCGATGGCGCGCAGTGGGAGGCATTTTTCCGTGGGTCCACCTCGCCACGTGTCGAATGATCTATGGAATCGCTCCCAACTCCTCAAATACCACCCACCGTGTAAAGGTGATGTGATGAAAACCATAAACTACCGTCACTGTTCATCTAGTCATGGTTCCGCTCTTCTACGCAGGGTTCTGGTCTCTTCATTATGTTTTATAAACCCATCAGGTTCGGAACTTAATCGCAATCGCAAGTTACTGTATGTACATTCTACTCCCTTTATATTCTCCGATGCGATTAGATTGTTCCGATGTGATCATGCCGGACTTCAAATACTTGTTACTCATGGTTTATAAGCCCATCGGGTCCGGGCTCTCAATCGCAATCGCAATTCTTTGTTTTATGCGTTCCGCTGCCTTGTTTTTCTCCGATGCGATTTGGTAATAGGTCCCACCATATAATACTTTGTTTTATGTGCTTATATAGGCTTTGAGTCGATGTGATTAAGCCGAATTTCTAACTTATCAAGCCACTGTTTATATGCCCATCGGATCCGGGCTCTTAATCGCAATCGCAACTCTTTGGTTTATACATTCCGCTGCCCTTATAATCTCCTATGCGATTGGGTAAGGAGTCCCGCATTATGGTACTTTTGTTCTTTGAATCTCGCTCTACATATGGCTATACATATGTATATATATATATTCTTTAGTCCTTTGTATATAAAGCACAATATATACTTTTCCGCTGGAGTATACGATTATATATATATATATATATATAATTTTCTGCTCCAATCTTTAGTGTATCTTCTAGTGGGGTATGCGATTCTCGGAATTTTATATATATCCTCCAGCTGGGGTAGCGATTCTCGGAATAAAGGCTGTGTCTCTGCCTCTGCTGCTTCTATCGCTCTGCCTCTGCCTCTACTGCTGTGATAACGACTCTGCCTCTGCCTCTGCCTCTGATAACGGTCCTGCCTCTATATTCGCTTCCTCTGCCTCTGCCTGTCTCCTTTGCTTCCTTCGTTTGCTTCTTTGCTACCTCCATTGCTTGTTTCTGTCTTTGCTGCCTCCTTTGCCTGTCTCTGTCTTTGCTGCCTCCTTTGCCATCAATGACAACATTTTCAACATCCCTTGGTATAGTGCCTCATAGTCGTTCCTGTGATCAAATAGCATGCAAATTTCACCGAGGGGACATTGATAGGATCAATCTTGGCTCCCTTTCCCCCTCTTCTCGTCTCATATTTCGTATAATAATCATAGTCTCCATATAATTGTTGATCTATGGATGATTTTAAAGTCTGAATGCACCCTCGTTACTTCGCTTCCTGCTTCCTTCATGTGATTCTTTATATAAACTTGCCTCTTTAGTGCTTGGAATTGGAACGAATCAGTGAAGTCCGTATCTATGAGGGTGGTGTTATCATAGTTTCCGACCAGTGGCTCTAGCCTCTGAATTCTTTCATCGAGATCTGGCTCGACCACTGAAACAATAATCTTCGTCATTTTCATCCTCCTGAAGTGTACCAGTAATGTTACTGATCTACTATTCTGAGATTTTGGTGTTGAATTCGGGCTAACCATTATATCAGTTTCTTTCGCTTGTAATTCAGAATTATCTGGAACTTTTTTATTTCCCTCCTCCATGCAAATTAGGTAGGGCTGCTAGCATAAAGGATATTTATGCGACGCCATAACTGATTAATTTTTATTGTCTCTCCCTGCAGCTATAATCATGTGATTAGTTACTCGGGTGAGCTGGACTCTGACACTCCTGACAGTGGCTTTGAAAGTTTGGCGGACATGATGGCCAATAATTACAGCTTAGTGTGGAAAATTTATTATGGCATGGGGGTTACTAATTATGGTAATTATTTTTCACATTTTGGGTGATCCTATGGACTCACACCACTATGATGGCTCATTATGACTGAATGATCGCTAACACACTTGGTCACTACGACACTGTAAAACTCCCCACCCCCTGACCACAATTGGTTGCGATATGGTCCCCATATCGCAACTGGGCGATGGTTGTATTTGTGCAACATGCGACTCAGATATATAATATTCCTACTCTATTGGGCTAAAATATTTATTTTAAGAACAAAAAATAAACTATTCTATGACTCATCTCGGTTGCGAGAGAGTTATTGACTCTAATATACTGACTGCTCTTGGGTGCGAGAGTTATTAGAAATAAAAAGGTTTGTTTCTTACTTATGATAGCGCTTCAGGAATGCATCGTTAACCCATCTTTGAATCTCCATCTAGTTGCGCTAGCTTGACCTCGTTTGAGTCCCAGATCTCTATGACATAGTACGGTCCCATCCAGTGCTTTCTGAGTTTTCCTGGGAATTTATAGAATTTGTTGTCATAGATCAGTACCTTACCACCAATCTTAAATGTTTTATACTTGATATGGCATTCATACCAGGCTTTTTTTCTGTGTTTCTAGACTGATTGATGGAAATATTCCAGAATCCTATATTTTTCCAGTTTCTGCAATTCATGAAGGCATGCAGAGATGGATTCTTCCTTCGTCATTTGTATTGTTGTGGAAATCAAGAGAATTGGTATAAAAAACTCAGCTGGTACCACTGCTTCCTTTCCATGCACCAATTGAAATGGAGTCTATTTATGTAACCTCTTAATGGTAATCATGTATGCCCACAACATGGCTGGTATTCTTTCGTCCCAGTTGTCGTGGTTAGCATTACATATCTTAGTTAACCCTTTCTCCAATATTTTTTTGAAGTCTTTGATAGTTTCGTTCGCTTGTGGGTGGTACAGGATGCTCTTGTGGTTTTGTATCATGAAATTCTCCAGTAGTGATTTGATTGTATAATTAATGAAATGTGTGCCTTGATTACTTGTTAGGCTCCTTGGACACCTGAATCTGCTAATGATGTTTTCAAAAATAAATTTGGTTGTTGTACCTACTGTACAGTCCTATACTGTTGTTGCCTCTACCCATCTAGTGAGATAGTCAGTTGTGGTGATGATACATCTTGCTTGTGCGTGTCACGCAACCAGCGCAATAGGTCCTATAAATTCGAGTGTTCTCTTTTCAAATGCTTGCATAAACCTTACAAGTTGTAAGGGTATTTCATCATGATGTGATGGTCACCCTGTTCTTTGACGGACATCGCATTTTTTCACTTATTCTTTGCTGCCTGTGTGCATGGTTGGCCACCATAATCCTGCTTGTAGTATTTTTCTTGCTCTAGGTTTTTCACAGACCTGCCATCCCGCAACTCCATTATGAAACTCCCACAAGATTTCTTATCTCTCGTGATCTAATACACACCTTCATAGTATTTTATCTAGACCCATTTTGTACAACTGCCCCGCTATGAGTTGGTATTCAACTGCTTTAACTAGTAAATGTATTCTCTGAGTTGTTGTGTATTCTGCTGGGCACTGTCTTGTAGCTAAGTATATTTCTATTTGTTCCAGATAATCAGGGATGGCTTCTACCCGGAAAATATCAGCATCTGGTAGTTGATCATCAAGTGGTCCTCCATTTTCTCCATTTTCCAATCTTGATAGATGGTCGAGACCTACATTTAGCCTTCTCGGCTTTACTATGACTTCGAAAGTAAATTCTTGGAATAGTAGAAGCCACCTATAGATTCTTCCCTCCAGGACTGGATTGTTTACTAAATATTTTAGTGTTGAGTGATCTGTGAAAAAATTTAAAGTTCCTCCGAATAAGTAGTGGCAGAATTTCTGTAAAGAATATACCATCACAAGAGATTCCCTCTCTATGGTTGTGTAGTTCCTTTATGTTGTTGATAACTTTATTATTTTGTAGTACACTGGGTGGTCTAGGGAGGTTTCTCTTGGCTGAGCTAGCACCACTCCTAAAGGAATACATGAAGCATCAATGTGTACATGGAATTGTTTATCCCAGTTCGAATGATATGGAAATATAGGTGCACTTGCTAGTTTCTCCTTCCATATGTCTAATGCTTTGGTGCATTCATCATTCCATGTGAACTATTTTGTTTTCCGCAACAACTTTCCAGTGGTTATATTATTCTAGCATAGTTACGGATAAACCTCATGTAGTACCCTGTGTGTCCCAGTAATGATCTCAATTTCTTAAAATTTTATGGGGCATCCATATTCACAATTAATTCCACCTTTGCAGGGTCCACACATATTCCCTGCTTGCAGACAACATGTCCCAATAGTGTTCTAAATGGTACTACAAAAATTCACTTTTTGAGATTCAATGAAATTTGAAGCTATCTGCACATGTCAAACATTATCCTTAAAATACTTACATTTTTTTTCAGTAAACTATACACCATTCAATCATCCATGTATACTTCTAGAAACTTTTGAATATAGTCTCTGAAGGCTTCTATCACTATCCTTGAAAATATAGCTAGTGCATTCTTTAACCCAAAGGGCATGATGTGATAAGCATATGATCCCCATTCCATTGTGAAAGTGGTTTTTCTTTTATCCTCTTCTACTATTCATACTTGATGATATTCCGAGACACCATATGTGAATGAGTATGCTTCATTTGCCACCACATTATCTAGAAATTTGTCACTAAAAGGTGTTGAGAAAGGGTCATGGATACATGCATTATTTATACTTTTGTAGTCTACACATAGTCTAATTTTGTATTTTTCCATTTTACTTTGTCTTACTATCTGGCTGACCCATTCTACTTCCTCAACTAGAAATATCAAGCCTACATTCAACATATTCTCTATTTATGCTTTTACCTTTTCTTTTACTCTTGGATTCAGGCAGTAAGGTTTATGTTTTACTGGCATGGCATCAGGTTTCAGTACTATGCGCATCTCCCCAAAATCTCCTTTAATTCCTTTTAGTTCTGCTACTGAAGATGGGAATATATCTTCATATTGTTGTAGCAGATAAAAAATTTCTTTGGTGACTTATGTATCCCAATAATCTCCTATAGATGTGATCTTGGGATTTTATTCACTACTAATGTTTGGTTTCTTTATCTTCAAAGGTAACAGGTGTAATCCCTCCATAGTAGGTTCCTCCTGCATTTCTCATTCTCCTTTCTTTTATTCAAAAGATAAATGTCAAATATTTTCTAAATCACCATCATCTATCTCCCGGTCTATATTTTTACATGCTAATAATTCTTTGGCTTTCTAATATGACATGAACATCTCCTCAGTTTCCTCAAGATCTAGGAAAAACAATATTTTTTTATGTAATATTCCCAATTAGCTATAAGCTAGTTGGAATATTAAATTTTGTTTTTCTCTTATTTTTATGAATAAGAGGGTATGGAGACACATAAATCTCCTTAGTAGGAATAAAATCATGGCTAATATGAATGGATATCATTTTAGTGGATTGATAAAGCACCCTTGTGTGTGAAAATGGGTTGGAGCTTGTAGACTGGGTCAACTTTGACTTAATCAACAGCACTGGCATGGAAGGAGTGGCATTCATTGAGGGATATCGCAATTTTGGAGGGAGACTCCATGCATGGAAGTAGTGGCTTTAATGAGTGGGGCCCAAGGTGAGGAATCTCACCAAGCATATAAGGAAGGGGATGGTAGCCATAGGAGGCATGTTTTGATTATTATTTTGTCTATGGTCTGTATGACTAGTTGCTCTCTTTAGCTGTTTAGCTAAGACTGCAGTGTTCTTTTAGCACAGGGTGTTCCCGAGCTTGAATCCCACCTTCATCCTTGAGGGACTTTGAGTGCCCACATAGAAGAATTATTTGCACTATATTTCCACATTTTCGCATCAGGCCAAGCTCCATCTTCCTTCTACAATGTAGTTTCTGTATAGGGTTGTGTTGTGTTGCAGGGTGCAATAGTGGAGATTTGAATTGGGTGAATTTTGAGCGAGATTTCAGTGGAGGAATATTTTATTCCGTTGGGAGGCTAATAAAGAAGGCCCTTTAGCCTTATTGCAACTTTTGGAACTAGGCCACATTATTATTATCCCCTATAGCGCAGTTTCAGTGTCGGGCCTATGTTATTTTAGGGAGGAGTTGCAGGGGTGGTTTCAGTACACCATTTGGGGAGATGGTTTTCTAGTGAAGGGATCAACCTTTTACCTAGAGATTCTATTGGGAGGAGGCTTCATTCTATGCTACATCAGATCAGGCACATCTTTCCAGCTATCTATTTGCACTGAATCTTCAGCCCAAGGGATTTGGTTCATCTTTTGTATTTTGGTGTATTTTCTGAAAACCCTCTTGGGTTCTTTTGGGAGGTTTTTATAGAGCCTTGATATTCATGTATATTATATCCTGAGGCATATATCAGCCATTTTGTATCATTTTATGTTCATATGTTGTAGTTGTGCTCTTTATGACTGTGTTGTAGCAACATTTCGGCATTCTGTGTATTAGCAGCACCTCACTCTTGAGGGGATATATTCATTGGAGGCTTGTTGATTCATGTTGTATGATTTGTGCCCATTACATTGTACTATTTTGCTGCTGATATGAGGAATATAAAGGCTCCATATAGGTCTTCCATGTTTATGCATTGATCTTTACAGCTACTTTCCATTTTTATGTCTTATATTACTGTTTTCCCCATTTGGGAATATTAAAGTGGTATCAGAACATAATCTTGGCTCAGCCTGTGCATATTAAGCTAATATTTCATTAGAATAAGGAGATCCTCTCACAGATGGAGAGAAGAGGTATCTCAAAAGAAACTGGAGATACGATTATAAAAATGATAAAGAAGACAAGGGAAAAACTCCCTTATCAGGAGAAGAGGAGGAGAAGGAGTTTCCTAAGCTTCTTCTTCGAACTATGCAAGGAATATCAAGAGAAATAAAGGAGATGAGGATGGATAGACACAAATAATCCCCTAAAGGGTTTCTACATGGAGAATGCTCTGGTATTTTTCATCACTGGAGTGATCAACTAGTGAAGCAGAAGGTTTCACAACACTCTACAATGCATACATTTTTAATAGTGGGAAATGGAGGGTTTCAAGAACAAGAAACTCTTAAGATTATTTTCTTGAGTATGAGTCTCAATCTCAGAAATTAAAATACCATTTGAGATTTCAAGAGTTCTGTCTGAAAAAGGACAATAGGAGACCTCAGCATCACAATAGAGTTGGAGGATTCATACAGAATCCCGATCTTTAATGGACTATGGGCAGATTTTTCTTACCCAATTTTGATGGGTCATCAAAGAGAACTTCCAAATAATGAGTAGAGAATCTAGAAATCTACTTCCAGTTGAACCAAGTACCAGAGATGCAGGCCCTCAAAATAGCAACGCTACACCTTGAGGGTGAAGCACATGACTGGTGGTTTCATGGAATTTCTACATTGCTTCATGCCAATGTGACTGCATATTCAAAGTTCACAAGGAGGTTGGTGGAGAGGATTGATCAAAGAGATAGAGAGGCACCTTTCATTAGGCTAGCTAAGCTCAAACAATTAGGTAATCTAGAAACTTATATTTCTGAATTTCTAAAACTTTTTTTTATGGTTCCTTATTTATTAGCAGCAAGGAGGGTCTATATGTTTGTTGATGGGCTAGTAGAAACTCTACATGGGTTGGTTAAATCTACCAAGCCCACTACCTTTCAAGATGCCATTGAAAGGGCTAGAGATTTACAAGAAGCCTTTCCAAAAGCAAAGGCAACATTTCAGCAAAAGCCCACTTTTCCATCAAAGAGAAAAGATGAGGAGGCTCATCCTTCAAGGGAGGGAAAAAACAAAGTACCTCTTAGTGATGATGTTTGAAGAGATTTGAGGAGAAGGAATCTTTGCTTCACTTGCCAAGAATCATGGGAATTGTTGAGCCCCAAAGATGTCCTTTTCTTTCACCAAATTTCACTTTATTTTCTTTGTCCTTTATCAATTATAGGCTTAAATATC
Organism: Pinus albicaulis; assembly: GCA_034641835.2. Classification (NCBI taxonomy): domain Eukaryota; kingdom Viridiplantae; phylum Streptophyta; class Pinopsida; order Pinales; family Pinaceae; genus Pinus; species Pinus albicaulis. The sequence goes on from CM076570.1 coordinate 584,444,255, forward strand.
AATAGGATTGATTAAAGTCACTTTAAGAATGCATACAATAACTAACTTACTAAACTTTTGTGGTCTTGTTGTTGTAGTATTTTTTTACTAGACTTAGCTACAGATGCAGCCATTCTGTAGCTAGTCGCCTATTCCGCAGCTATCTTCATGTTCACACAGGTTACAGGTGTCACTTAAAGGAAAAATGCATATGGTTTAATTCCAGAACTCACCTACATCATTCCTTTCCCTCTATGAACTCTGAGCAAAAATCTACAAGTGGTTATGCACGTGGAGGAAACCCAAACTAAGAAGTAGATTCCTACCAGGACAAGGACTCTACAGATGTCTTCAGAAAATTACAAGGCCTCCACAAGAGTTATAATTTGATTTTAATTGAAAAAGACACTTATCCCTATTTCTTCTCCAGGGCAGTTATGTATTTCTCTTATAAGAATAACTTGGGAAATCGAGAGACAGTTAGTTAGTTGATGTTTTATTGTTAAGCTGTCCAAGACCGTAATACTCTGTTTTTGAAGCATTTTCCTTTAATGAAATAAGAACAACTTTAATACATGATCTGAAGCAATCTTGAAGAGATTCGTGTGCTAATCTGGTGGTAGAGGGCCCCTACTTCCCGAGAGGCTCTGTGCATATTGTTTAGATAAGTAACTTTAGCTCTGTTTTGTTCCTAATTTAGGTAGTTTTCTGAACTTTATGTTTTATGCTCATTTACATCGAATGCTACAACCAGTCTTGTTCTTACAAATTGTTCCAAAATATCACTAACACTGAATGAGATAGAACTGTAGTATTTCAGAGATTAATTGCATTTTAGTTCAGCTATAGTATTTCGGAGGTTAATTTCATATTAGTTCGGTTCTATTTAATTTATTTTAAGTTTTATTAGCTAGTTGTATTCTAGTTTTGTTAAATTATAATTAAAGGCCTTCATTATTTAAAAAATGCTCTTGTTCTTAATCTCTGCTAATACATCATTATCATAGGAACAAGAATTGGTAATTTCATTTTGAAGTCTTGACTGTTCTGCAATTTCTCATAATTTTACAAACTTGCCTTTTTCCAAAACTATTCCAAAAGATTTCTAACCCTTGAATGAGGCTTAATAGTGACATTTTGAGTTGCAGAATGGATTGATTTTAGTGTCATAAATTAATTTAGAGTAGGTTTCCTTACTATGTTGCAAATAATCTTTTCCAAATGTGTTCCAACAAATTTCTAACCATGGATGAGATTTTCTCTGTGATATTGTAAGTTGTTTTCTACTTAGAAGAACCTCATTGCATTAAAATTATCCTTTTCTCAAGTTGTTCCAACATACTTCTAATGAAATGAATTGGACTGAGTTCATGTTATGAGTTATTTTTCTTGTCAAGTTTTGCAATCTGTGAATTAGCATTTTCTGTTCTTAGGTGCTATACATAGTTTAGAATAGATTTTGCTCTGTTCTAGTGTGACCAATAACTTCTCTTTGCCAACAACTTAGTTATTTTCCTCTTAGCATAAAAACACAAAACCAAAAACACCAAAAAAAAAAAAAAACTAAATACAACGAAGTAGGAATCAGATACCTAGGCACATATAGTGCACTTCACTTCAATAGTTTACTAGCCCTGGTTGACAATTTATGACATCAATTTAGGAACACTAAGTTGAGTAGACAGGAACCCAGACCTATATGTGCAATAGGAAAGGCACAATATATAGAGTTATTTTCAGATGATGAGGAGGAAGAAAAAGAGGAACTAGAAGGAGGTCATAGCGTTGGGATAGTAGGAGAGGATCCACCACCACCAAGAGGTGGGAATGGAGAATTTTGTCTACTTGGAGGGGCCCTTTCATCATTGAGAGGAGTACCTAAGTACTTGACCTTGAGGGTTCAAGGTTCCATTCAGGATCAGAGGGCTTTAGTTTTGATTGACAGTGGGGTTACTCAAAACTTTATTGATGCCCAACTAGTGCAGAGGAGAGCATACCCAAGAGGGATTTTTAGTTCTTGTCCCAGGAGCTAGAACTATGCAGTGTATGAATTATGTTACATCTTTAATTGTCACCATGGGGACATATACATTTACTGATCACTTCTTTTTGGTTGACATACCTGACACCAATGTTATATTGGGTGTGCACTGGTTGATTACTTTGGGGAAGGTCACCATAGATTGGGAGACTTTGCAGATGGAGTGGATGGAAAGAAAAAGTGGCAAACATCAAATGATTAGGGGCATGCACACATGTCCCTCACAGGAAACTTCTACACAGAAAAAAAATCTTGATTTTCATAGTGGAATCAAGGACCTAATAGTCCTATCAGTTATGCATATGACTTTATCCCATGAGACAATACTGTTTAGTGGCATTTCACCTAGGAGGCCATCTAACCAGGAGTTGGTTAGAAATGTCTCACAACATGTTGCACCACTCGTAGAGCCAGGAGGAGTGGGAACATTGGGAGGTCATGGTACAACATAGGGAGTCTTGGGTAGGCTCAAGGAGGAGGGAGAAATTCTCCCAATATCATTATTACCCACTCTCACCCCACATATTTCACTAAGAGAGGATGCTACAAGGATGGAGGATGGAACTATCATGGTGCAAGGAGACTACTCCTTGACTTTGGAGGCTCAGAATATATTCTCACTCGGGGATAAATATTCCACACATAGTAGAGGATGGTGGCCACACATGCATACATTGGCCAGAATCAAGAATTTTTGGATGGGTGATAGCTTCCCATGGAAGAATAACCTCCAAAGGATTCAACCTTTACTTGAGCATGAGCAGCTATAGGAGGAGGAACAAGAGGAGGATAGCAGAATCCTGGTATATGACTTTGGCATGGGAGATGTCAAAGAAGGGGGAAGCAACATGATAGATGCTTTATATGATAGATCATCAGCGTTGTCACTATGGAGGATAGATCCTTATTGGAAATCCCAGTGGTTGGTGGATTATTCCAATGATATTTTTACATGCATGATACTTGATGACCAACTATTAGAGGAGGGATATTCAGTAAGATATGGGGGCATCTACTATCAGAGTAGGATCTTCTTATCTAGAGCATCCAAGCTCAAGGAGAAGTTACTACATGCAGCACATGAATATTTTCTCTTTAGCCACACTTATTCCATGAGAGCATACCATACCATCATGGAGGGATACACTTGGGAAGGCTTTGAGGAGGATATATATCAGCATTTGAGGAGATACATGGATCATGTGGAGATGGAGGAGAGACATAAATCTTTGATGGATTTATCACAGCCAACCCTGTCCTCTTTTGGAATGAAAGGGGATATATCTATGAGCCACTCCATTAGTGTGATTAAAATATATGGTAAGGATCATGTTTTTATGCATAATGATTTACTTGATGAATATTTTCATTTCTTTACCATACATGTGTAGGCCATTGCTTCAAGTGGGGTCATTCTTCCTTATAAACTTCATGGTCAACTTGGGGCCATAAACAGTGTTGAGAATGGCCACTCCCTATGAGGATATAGGTAGATGACATCTCATTCAGGGTGTACTCCAATGGCACCAAACATTACTCACCTTCTCAAAGAATGTGAGAAGACTATGGCAGAAAAAAAGTTATGGGGAAGCCACTTATTATATCATTATCTAAGGCAGATAAGAGACATACTGCATTGGTTCCACATGTGGGACTATGATCCTCCTCGAGTATTACATATGGCAGCTTATTTATCCTTGGTTATGATTCCATACATTGATGATGTCCTTATCATTATTTTGGGCATGATTGGAGGAAGGATGCAAGGGTTGGATATGCCCATTGGGAGTGAGATTCTCCATGTTTCTTATGCTTCATGTTTTAGGGAAAACATTGGTAAAACCATGATTTCTACATTGGTTCTTTGGTTTTCTTACGAGGTGAGTCATTGGCATCTCATGAGTGCTTGGGAGGATCATATCATGGAGGGATTGATTGGGAGACACTTGGTTCATGAGGAGAGATTATCACATGGAGGTGTCACCAAGGAAGGAGGAGAAGAGTTGCAACACTCACTTTACAGTTGCTTGAGGATAAGAAACATTTGGGAGGGGAGGACTGTAATATTCCCAATTAGTTATAAGCTAGTTGGAATATTAATTTTTTTTTCTTAGTTTTATGAATAAGAGGGTATGGAGACTCATAAATATCCTTAGTAGGAATAAAATCATGGCTAATATGAATGTATATCATTTTAATGGCTTGATAAAGCACCCTTGTGTGTGAAAAGGGGTTGGAGCATGTAGACTGGGTCAACTTTGACCAAATCGATAGCACTGGCATGGAAGGAGTGGCATTGATTGAGGGACAATGCAGTTTTGGAGGGAGACTCCATGCATGGAAGTAGTGACTTTAATGAGTGGGGCCCAAGATGAGGAAGCTCACCAAGAATATAAGGAAGGGGATGGAATCCATATGAGGCATGTTTTTGTTATTATTTTGTCTATGGTCTGTATGACTAGTTGCTCTCTTCAGTTGTTTAGCTAAGATTGCGGTGTTGTTTAGCACAGGGTGTTCCTGAGCAAGAAACCCATCTTCATCCTTGGGGAACTTCGAGTGCCCACTCAGGAGAATTATTTTCACTATATTTCCACATTCTGGCATTAGGCCAAGCTCAATATTTCTTCTACAATGCAATTTTTGTAGAGGGTTGTGTTGTGTTGTAGGGTGTAGTAGTGGAGAGTTGATTTGGGTGATTTATGAGCTAGATTTTAGTGGAGGAAGGTTTCCTTCCATTGGAAGGCTACTAAATAAGGCCCTTGAGCCTTATTGCAACATCTGGCTCCAGGCCACATTATTAATAGCCCCTACAGCGCAGTTTCAGTCTTGAACTGTGTTATTTTAGGGAGGAGCTGCAGGGGTGGTTTTAGTACACCATTTGGGGAGATGGTTTTCCAGTGAAGGGATCATCCTTTCACCTAGAGATTCTATTGGGAGGAGGCTTCATTCTATGATACATTATATCAGCCACATCTTTCCAACTATCTATTTGTAGTGAATCTTCAGCCCTAGGGCTTTGGTTCATCTTTTGTATTTTGGTGTATTTTCTGAAAACCCTCTTGGGTTCTTTTGGGAGGTTGTTATAGAGCCTTGATCTTCATGTATATTATCTCTTGAGGCATATATCAGCCATTTTGTATCATTTTATGTTCATATGTTGTAGTTTTTCTCTTTATTATTGTTCTATAGCAGCATTCCGACATTCTGTGTATTAGCAACACCTCAACCTTGAGGGGATATATTCATTGGAGGCTTGTTGATTCATGTTGTATGATTTTTGCCCATTATATTGTACTATTTTTCTATTGATATGAGGAATAAAAGGGTTCCATATTGGTCTTCCATGTTTATGCATTGATATTTACAACTACTTTCCATTTTTATGTCTTATATTACTTCTTTCCCCATTTGGGAATATTACATTGTAATTCCTTCTAGGGTCTCCGTTTCTCTATCTCCTTCGAAATAAAAAAATTTGATTAAATATTTACACAATTGTTTCCCAGATGTCTGTTTCTCTCTTCTTTTCCTCTGCTAGGTACCATGCTTTTAGGTATTCCTCTTTTCTCCACTTACATTCACAAATTTTTAGGTATACTAAGGGATCTGAGTCTCCTTAGTAATTTTACTCTATTTTCAATCCCGAAGCCGCCTGAAATATTGTTTTTAATGATTTAGCTACATCCTCCCACCTCCTAAAATATTTTCGATGGTTTTCGCACCATCTTGTTGAATTGGATTGTAACGCTACATCCATGAGAGGAAATGTATGTTCTTGTGGCACCTTGTCTTCAACTTTGTTAATGGATGTATTCACAGTTTTCATATCTGTAAGAGTTGGGTAACCCCTTACCTCAGTGCCAATCCAGTTAACTCCACGAATGGTGGCACATCTTCTCGTGTGGATTAGGTATCCTCCTTGTTTCCAGTCTTCCTAGGCCACTTCCGATGCCAAGTTGGAACTTTGAACACTCCTCTAGCTTATTGTTCCTCCAATTGCAGTATTAATGTAATCTTATCTTTTGCTTGCTATCATTTGGTAGAGTTGATCGAGAAGTTCAACGTCTTCTTTGTTTTCAAAAAATTTTGTGTACCAGAGTCCCTGATATGGATCCAGTGGTTGGACCACTCTGACTTCACCATCTTAAAATATCATAAGATCCTTCTTCAAATCAATAACTACATAATTTTCAAATGCCCAATCTATTCCCAGCAAGGCTGGATAGGGGTCCTTGTCCCCCATCATATCTATTACTTCAAAATAGGTGTAAGTTTTTACTCCCACAACATCAAATTCAACTTCTTCCAAACTACCTATTGGTAAAATGCAGTATTGGTTTTCCATTCTTAGTTGTATGGGTGAGTATGAAAACTTTGGCTTTCCCAATGCTTCCCATGTCTTTCTAGGCAAAATGTTGACATATGATCTGAGATCTAACATTATGTTCGTTATTTGGAATCCTGCAACTTGAGCATTTATACAGAACTCTTTTCAAGTTCTCCTCTTCTTTCTTTTTACCCTTCTTATATATTTTTCATATGGTTCAGTGTTACCTAAGTCCTCATGTCCTTCTCCTCCTTGGACTACCATCTCGATATTTTGGTTCAGCTACTCCAACATCTGTCCATTATTCACAATCTTCAGGAATAGTGAGAACCATTCTTTTATAAGTGTCCCTGTGGTAATTATATTTTCTCCTTCCTTGGATGGTTCCAGTAGCTCCATACTCTTATGACTCCCCAACTTGAGAATGTTTCCAACACTTATTTAAAGTATTTCTTATGTCGGTCTAGATTGAAAATATTCTTTGGGGATGCAGGTTTTAGTAACTTTATTGGGTCTGTTTCTCGTGCATCCTCACCTATTTTCTTCCCTCCTCGTCTTATTATAGCTACACTTGGTAGAGGTTGTGTCTCTACTATCCTTGGCTCTGCATTAACCAAGTTGGCTCCTCGCTGCCTAGTTCTTTCTTCCCATATTTTGATCAACTTCAAACAGTCTTCTGTAGCATGTGCATTCACTCTGCATTGGGAACACCATGGTCGCCTTAGTAGCAAACACTCCCTCACGACGTGGCCTTCTTCATCAAAATTATAACATCTTACAGGCCCTCTTCCTCTAGTTCTGCTGCCTCTCATTCCTCCCCCTCCTCATCCTCTTGGAGTCTCATTTACTCTGTAGGACGATCTATCCAGTCAATATGCTAATGCATCTAGGGCTCTGCATTGTTTCGTTTGAAGATTTTTTGAGGTACAAAACTCATAATAAATGTTTTTTGGAAAATTTGAATACTTTTTCAGAATTGGGCACAATTGTGGAGGATGGCCAATACCTTTGCATATTTCGCAACATTCTGATCAACTATGATTCTAATGATTAGGAAATACTGGGAAATGAGGTTGTGGTTGGTATAACCCTTGAGTGTTTACCTGTGCAACTCCTTCGAATGGCAGGGCCCCCTATGCTCCAGCCACCAAAGTCCCAACATTGGCTCCCCGCAACCTTGGGCATTCCGTAACTACATGTCATTCGATAAAATAATGTCTACACCATACATTGGGTTGTGTGGGTTGCACCAACTAAATATATTTTAGTTTCTCCATCAAACTAGCTATTTGATGTTGCAGTCCCAGTATGGATGGATCTTGCGTGACTACTCCCCCTCTAAACTCTTGCGGGTGTCCAACCATTGCTTCTATTTTCATTTCTTGCTCCAGTGCATCTTGAAGATTATCAATATTTTTTTGTGTCAAAGGTGTTCTTGTTAAGGGTAAGAGTGCTTTAATGAACTAGTCCCACTGGTGGTTTGGATCAATTGGGTAGCTTAGTTTCCCAATTGCGTCTTTAAAGCTTCTCATCAGATCCTTGGTTGTTTCTCCTTCCCTCTGTTTAATTTCCCATAGTTCAAAAAATCCTTGTTGATTCATCTGAGGTAGTTTGAATTCTTGGACAAATTCTCTTAACATCATGTATTGCTGGGTTCTGGTGTACCTCTGACCATTTAATGAACCACCATAAAGCTCTTTCTCATAATGTAGTCTGAAAATCAGTTAATTTGACTACATTAGGCATCTGTCGAGCCCTCCAAATTGATTTACACAAATACCAATGATGCTCCACATCATCATTACCTTTTCCAGAAAATTTTGGGTATCAAGTAAATGATCTTGCTATCTTTACTTTCATCGGTGGTACTAATATGAAACCTCTACTACCTGGCTGAGATATCCTGCTACTAGTACTGGTACTAGTTGTTATTTTTACTGTGGATTGAATACTACACAAATTTCTAGTCTCTCGTAACTTTATCAATAACTTTTCAAGTGGATGGTAAAGTACCAAGGAAGGTTAGGACTAATGCTACTTGAAACTTGGGGAATAGGATTACCTTGCGTTATGGTTTCTGACCTCTCTCAAAATAGTTGTTCCATCACAACATGCAACTCCACGTCGGACTCCACATTAGACTACTCCTTGGGGCATGTGTCCTCCTCTTCACTAGACTTCTTTCCCTTCTCTCACCGAGCGGGGCTCCTATGAATTTTCCTAACTTATTTTATGAACCCATCCATTCCTTAGGGTCCCACCTATCCTTCTCTTTCTTCTATCATCTGCGACACCTCTCCCTTTCTCTATCGATTCCTTTCTTGATTCTCAAACTCTCGTATTGCCCTTTCCCGACACTTCTCAACGATCTACACCCTCTGATGTGCTCTCACAACCTACTAGAGGTTCCAACATCCATATCCATATTCCCCTTTTTTCCTTGTTCATAGCATCTTTCCCTCTTCTCCTTCCCCCAATACTAGAGGTTTAAGTCTCCATCTCAGGACTTTGGAATAGCATTAGCCCCTCATCCACCACTAATGATTTAATCCACAACACGAATTCCTGCAACAAATTTCCCCACAACCCAAATTTAAATATACCTTCTGCTTTTGTAAAATATTCATAGCACTCAGTTGAAAACTCTACAATATACCCCTCCAAGGTAGTTTTTACCCAAAAATATACTGCTCGGGTTATGTCTGTATCTAACCAGTGTAATGTTGTTAAATCTGTATGCGTCCAACTACGATGGGATCAATGCAATCCTTCAAGAAGTAACTTGATCTGGAGTCTTCACAACCACTTATGGAGCTCTTCAGGAAATGTTTCCCAGAAATTTTCATACAAATCACTCGTCGAGTCAGAAAACATAACTTGATCTTTGACAGCCTTTTCCCTCTATTGTTGAAGCTCTGCTTGTTGGGATATGAACTGATCTACATGATTTTCCCACCAGCTACATAATTATCTCTCATATATCCTCAATACCATGATCTAGCTTCTAGATAAGTTCTTAGGTCCCAGCAACAAAACCATTTGTTGGCAGAAAGGAGGTCTCTAGGCATGACCCAGATACAGGCTCTGAGCCAACAAGATTCTGATGTAGTCTAGGACAACGTTGACATTTTCACCTTCCCCAAGAGAGAAAGGAGTCTTACCTGAGGTGTGTCATGACCTTACTGAGATTATAAAATATATCATTAATACCGAAAAGAGGTTGTTAACAACAAGCCATCCATTGCATTATAAAAAGTGTGTTCATCATATACGATTCGAGATATAATTTATCATCTAGCTATAAATGATATGAACATCAAAATAAAAATTTAAAATATCCAAAACATGCAGCAATCAACCATGATCATATATCCCATCACTCACAACACAACATCGATCTATTTCTATTAATTCAGCCAAAACATTACATAACATACTCTGCAGAGTTTAGTATACCAAAAAATAATGCATATAGGCTCTACAGAGCTCCCTCAAGGCTCAATATCGTCTATCCCCCACTAACCCCCATGGATTCACTCCTTACTTGCTTATCTACTCCTGCCAACTTACACTGTCAGTCTTTAACCCTTTTTCTCTCAACTTTTCCCTTTCACTTCGCTGCTTCCCATCTCTTTTCTGCCATTTTCTTTGTTTCTGGGAGTTATGTTGTTTGTTCGTTATCTCCCACTCCTGCCATCTTTGTCGTCACCTTCCTATTCTCCACCATTTATCTTCAATTTTCCACAACTGCAACATCTCCTTACCTTTCTTTATTCCACCTGTTCTTTTCGCTCCTAACCTTCTGCAACTCAAAGTTGTTTTGTTCAAAACAAAGGCCCCAATAATGACTGCAAAGTCATCTTGAAAATATTTGGCAAACCTAACCTTTGATTTTGATATTGGTGGCTTACAATCAACAGGAATTTTATGATAGATTTTTTTAAATATCTTAATGAAATCAACCACTGGTTCACCATAGTTCCTTTTGAGTTCTTCAAATTTTTCTAGAAAATAGACATGGTCCTTCTTCACACCCCATTGGCTCTTAAATATGGTGGTTAATTCATCCCAACTTTGAATAGAGTGTGCCTTCAACTGCCTAAACTAGATCCTAAAATCTCCTTCTAAGGATTGAATAAACAATCTCATATATACATTTTCATATTCGATATTCATATTGTCAGCAAAGTCTAAGAATGTTGCTAAATGATCTTCAATAGACAAACCCGTTTCCCCATTAAACCTTGGAAGGTGTTTCTAGTATCCATCGGGAAAATCAATTTGTATGTATGGAAGTTGTAAAGCAACATATATTGCTTGAAAAATAGGTTGAAAATCAGCCATACCTTGTGATTAATATGAAGAGCAATATGTGGTGGTTTTTGTAGAATATGATGAGGTAGATGTAGAAGATGATGTTGTAGAAGATGGAGGCGAAGATGGAGGGGTAAAATAAGGTGGAGGAATAAGTAAAGTTGAATATATTCTTAAAGATTTCAAAGGTGTACGAATGATCAATTTATGGACCTCTGTTTCTCCTTCTTTAGGTTCAAATAAAGGATTTGAATATCAAGAGAAAATATATTCTGGTTGAGAAGAAGTAGATGGAAAAGAATAAGAGGTTGGATAAATGAAATCAATAGGTTTGAATTCAGGTAAGTGCAAATTCAAATCATGTTCTGATTTGGGAGATTCAGAAGGTACTTCAGGTATTTGATATGATGTTAATGAATGAACCAAAAGAGGAGATTGGAAATAAACTCCTTTAGAGATCAATTCGTGTACCCTAGGTGTTAGATATTCTGAATTTAAAGGAATTGGTCTAGATCTAAAAGGTTCAGGGACTGAATTATCCTCTGGTTGAGGAGGAATAGAAGAATATGGGGTTTCAATTCTGTTAAGTCCCCGTGATTTGTTAGATTGGAAAGATTAAATGTACAGGGGTAACATCAAACAAGTCTTTGGAGTCCTAGGACCTAGCCTTCCTAGACTCAGAGAGGGATCTCTCTATACTTGTGTAAAAGATGTAACTTGATAGATTTTAGGGTTTCGATTTTAGGCTAGTTATAAGGATTATGGTTTGTTTGTTTGTTTGGTTGGTTGGGTAGGTTGTCAAGAAAAATAGATAGAGTGAGAGAGGTTTAAACCATTGGGATATGGAGTCTGTAAAAATTCTTGAGAAGTGCAACAATAGGTCAAGGGTATATCAGAGGGCAAGTCTAACAAAGCCAAATGGATCTAAAAGATTATGTGAGTGAGGTGAACATTAAATTGTGAACATAGTAGGTGAAAAATGGAAGTTAAGAATCCTTCAACAAATACTTTAACAAGAATGGCCTTTAATATTACTAAGCATAAATAAATAACCAAATACAGGGAATACCAATAACTTCTTTGACCAAACCCTAGCAAGTAAGCACTAAGACAACAATCCAGTGAATCATAGAAAGCAAGAAAATTGTAAGTATTCTAGCGATTTCACCATCAAGCAAAGAAAACATTTAAGATAAACATATAGTAGAGATCAAAGAGTAGGGAACTCCTAATTTCTTTAATCAAACCCCAAATACCTCCAAAGTAACCATTTAGGATAAACAAAGGGCATGGAAAATCGTAAAACACTTCAACAAAACCTAATCAGCAATACTTCAAAGAAAATACCTTAAAAAAAATGTTTAAGTTACATCAAAGAGCAGGGCTAACCATGAACTACTTTGACATTGACTTCATCAAATCATCTTTAAGATAAACAAGAATAAGTGGAACTAGAGAGCATTCAAGAATTCTCTAATCTGACCTAGTAGAGGAAAACATACAAGCAGTAGAGAGCAAACAGAGCTAAGGTGCCTCTAAACAACATTTCTTAGCCTAAAATTTCTATCCTATTGCATGAGAAAGATGAAACAAAATGATAACATAAGAAAACAAACACTAGATAGGAAAGACATCACTATTAACTATGCTCAGGAATCTTGCAAGTGAGCTTGCTCCATCATCATGCAAATCAAGACATTCACAAAGTCCAAAACCAAATTTCTCCTCAATATTTAAGTCTATGATATTTCTCTCAATAATAAGCCAACGTGTACAATGAGGCCTCAATGCTATATTTAACTAGGAAGGAGGACCAAAACCCTAACTATGGTTTCCAAAATATCATAATTACATCATAAATTCCATTTTTGCCCAAAAAGACCATGCAAGGCCCAAGGCACAAAGTATCTAAGGTAATAAATGAAAACTAACTCCAAACATAAATTATGAGCTAAATAGGAGTGATTTTCCTCAAAAGTCCTCGAAAATATCTTTTTCAATAAATTTGTGTCTTTTTTTGACTTTGCAGGCAAGGGTGCAGTGCCAAGGTCAAGTGTGAACTGCCTGCACCACAAAAATATGTCATCTTGCAGCTGAGTTTTGGAGGCCCTACCGGTGTCCAAATGAGCTCCATGATAGCTCATTGGAAAGCTTTTCAAGTATAATTTCCAAAAATGTATTAATTTTTCTGATTGGACCTCATTTACCAGCTCAAAAAATAAATCTCCCAAGACTTCTCAAGGCGCAGCGCCAGCTCTGAAAATAGGGCCGAAAGGTGGGTTTTTGGGTGCTTTTGGCACTTTTGGAGGACCAAATATGCTCCAAATGATCTGAAAATTTTTGTGCATGATGCCCTTGGCATAATTAATCTGAAAATGTAAGACACTACTCAAAAAATTTCCCCAAAAAAAATCGCAGTGCCAGTGGCACTGCGCCTTCGGCCCTCTAAATCAGTCAAAAAACCAAAAATTTCAAAAAGTTGTCAGAATCTGAATTTTCCTTGCTCATGGTGTTTAGGATGCTTGTAGGGATGAATCAACAAGGATTTCAAATTTTTCTTGGCCTTTTTCCTCCTTGAGGGCTTGAATTTTAGCAAGGGCTCTTTTGAGCTTAGCCCTTGCAATTTTGTTTCTTAAGGCATAGTGCCTTGCCATCTTATTTTGGAGGTCTAGGTCCCTCTTGGTCTTCTCCAATAAACCTTATAAGTGCATATTAGCCATCTCAATCCAAGGTTCCTAGTCATATTCAATCTCCATGGAAATCAGCTCACTTGGAGTGAGATGCTTTTTTTCCTTATTTTCATCATCTTCATTTTCCTCATCTTCACTGATATCTGCCTCCTCTGTGCTATCTTCTTTAATGTCATAAGCCTCACTGTTGTGAGATTCACTATGCTCTTTACTTATCTCATCATCCTCACTACCCTCACTGTTTGATTCTTCATTATCATCTCCTTCATTAGCGTCTTCTTCACTGACATCCTCTTCTTTTCTTTCTTCTTCATTGCTCTTTCCCTCACTGCCACTTACCTCCTCATTTCCTTCTTCTTCCTTGCTTGATTCATTATTTCCCTCTCCCTCATTGAAATTTGATTGATCATTGTCATTTCCCTCATTATCTACTACATTGTGAGAGGGTGATGAAGGAGGGTTGTCCTGAGGTGAAATAATATGTGTGGATGGTGAGGTGGAAGAGTCATCATGTGGTGATGGAGTGTGAGTGGATGGAGGAATGGGACGATGAGAAGATGAAGGGGAATATTGCTACTATTGGCCTTGTAGATTGGTGAAAACCTCATGGGAAATGAAAGCCTCCCATGGAACACCCTTCGGCTGCAATTGATGCATCACAACCATCTTGATTAGTGAGTGGTGAAAGAGGCTCTGCATCTGCTGGGGATAGTCTCTCTTTTGTACAATATAAGACATTTTTTCAATGCTTATGTAGAGGTAATAGGGTAGGTGCAGCATCCTAACCCTGGTAAAGTGCATGAGAAGCCTAATGTGATAGGGGTAAAGCCTAGAGAAACTTCCCTCACATGTAAAATATTTCATAATGATCCTCATTAGAGGTGCATATCTCTCCAACAAATGAGGGAAAGGAAAAATTGATTTATTGTAATCTTTGTACTTGGGTTTTAAGTATGGATCATAGTATCTTATGTTAAGACTGGCTTGCTTGAACCATTTATCCCCTACACTAGGTATGCCTGTGGCATTGGCAATAAAATCTGAGGACAGCTCAAAGTCTACCCCTACAAGGTTAACTTGTTTCTCATGCAAGTTAAGATGAAAATCCCTAACAGCTCAGGGTGGTTTTCCACCTGTTGTACCTTCTCACAAAATTCATAGCAACCTATATTTTGGAAGTAGGAGACAGTTAAGGGAGATATATTTAGATCCATTGTGCTTATTGGTTCAAACATGTTGATCCTCCCACCTTTGTGTTGATGTCTCCTGGGCATTTGGCTTTCTCCTTCACTACCACTGCCCTCTTTGTCTGATATCTTGACCACTCTACCTTTGAAACCATAGAACTGATATGAAACTGATATGGAAGAGGGAAATGGAATTCCATTCTGCTTGTGAATGAGATGAATGAGAAAGGGTGTAAATTAGGTAGAATGAGAGGCTATATAACTTGAAGGAAACCAAAATGATATGTCAAACTCTGTTGTGAAACACCTTGTAGTGATGACAATTTGAGATAAAGGAGGGCATGTAATATCAATGTTTTTGCAATGTAAGGGAATGAGTATTATGTTAAGCTTTGATGGATGAACAATTTAAAACCAATGCAACCACCTTAATTTACCCCTGTTATGACTGATATTTCCTTATAGGTATATGAGGGAATGACAAACAGTGTTTTCAAGCATAAAATCTAGGGTTTTCTCTTTAGGGTTTCCTTCCTTTAATTAAATCATCAAAATTAGTTGAGGATGAGTGTATGACATTCACTTACCTCTTTATATGCTAGGAGGACACCTAACAGAGACTTGGAGATTTTTTAAAATGGTTTGAGTGCTTGCAGGGTGTAGGAGGCCCTCCTGGCCAAGCGCGCAATGCCCAAGCAAACGATGGGTCGGTTTGGGAAAAGGTGCACCACCTTGTTTGAGGCGCACAATGCCAAGGTCCTTTTGTTGGGTCTGTCAGGAAAAATTAGGCAAGCACGTAGCACCTTAATAAAATGCACAGGAGAAAAATCCAAGGGCGCAACGCCCAACTCCAGGAGGGCAACACCAACCTAAACACGCAATGCCTCAACACTTAAGAAAAATGTGACTTGAAAAACTTATAGTTTCTTCTCCTGAATGCTCTGATGACTTTGCAAGTGAACAATAACCTGTTTGAAGTGTTTATATGTTCTTATATAGGCTGAATGATTTATGTTTAGTTTTACAACCCACTTTCGAAGGTTTTAAACCTTTTTATCTTTCCACTGATATTCCTGGAACTTTTTTCTTGCAGGTGCCTTAGATCATGAAGCCCCTTCTTCCCTTTGCTCATTTTCACTGATGTTCATTACACCTTTCTCTACATGTTTTCTTGGATTATTAAATCTTCTCTCTTTTTATCTTGGAGGCTTGATATGTTTATTTTGACACAATAGCAGCCCCAAAATCCTCTTTTGTCTGCACTATGAAATTCCATTCATCATTTGATCATTTAGGCATGACAACTTATTTTTAACAAGTTTGGGATCTTTACACAGTAGCAGCTTCAACATATTCTCTCACTTCTATCATGAGGTCTAACTCAACTTCTTACCTTCTTTGACTAACCCTTTTATATTGTCTGTATGAAGGCTTGCTAAAATTATGATTTTGACCTTTCCCATTGCTCCTTGAGGTATAAAGTTTAATTTGACAATTTTGTGATGAGTGCATAGTGACATATTCAAAACCTATTGCTTTCATCATGGAGTTTAGCTTACCATTTTACATTTTTTGACACTTCTAATATGCAGGTGATTGAAAATATTGAGTTCACCTTTCTTACTAATACTCTTTACATATTTGTTCTGTAGGTTTTTCTTGAGTCATAAAGTTGACACTCTCTGGCTTATTGATGTCCTTTAACACCTTCACTTAGCATGTGTCATGAAAACATTGAGGTGGCTCTTCCCTTTGGTCTTTGAAGCATGCTAGATTCACGTTTGACAACCTTAGGAACTCAAACACAAGGCAGCACCTTCAACACCTCTTTTGTTGTCACCTTGAAACTCAAATCATCTTTGTTTGGCAAGTGAGTGAAAAACCTTGAATTTACCTTTTCCTATTGATATTCTTTATACCTTTTCCCTTTGAGGCAATGAGATATCCACCTTGGCAAAATTTGGGATGTTTGCACATAGTAGCACTTTCACAATCCTTTCTTTGCTGGCATCATAGAGTTTTAACCATGCTTTTCACCTTCTTTGGACACTTTCCCAAAACCTGAGATGTTTAGAGTTCTTGAAAACAATTATTAGTGTTGTCTTCTAAGTTCTCTATAGCCCTTTCAAGTTCATTCATTTATGTCTAGTTCATCTCACCTTTTTCCCTTTTTCATCAATAATCTCTGAAAGACTTTTCTTCATGTTCATTTTTTGGTGTACCTCCAAGTTATTTTCTGCAAGTGGTTAGTGTTTTAACATTTAAGTGTGCCATTCAGCTCAAAATCTCAGTTCTCCTTTCAAGGCCCACTTGTTTCCCTTTCTTTACTTGCAGTTTATGATTTGATCAGACAAACTTCTTTGGAAACTTTCTAGAAAAGGAAAAGTAGTGCCTTAAACACCTAATGATGACCTTAAACCTTGTAAAACCCTAATTTACCTAGTGGGAGGATTCTTTGACCTGGTCTTTGACTTAAATTTTGTTAGGTCCCTATATTACTAGTATAGTCCCTTATTTTTGTTAGTGTAACCCTTATTGTTATTATTGTACCCTTGTAATGCCCATATTGTTATTATTGTGCCCTTAAATTATTATTGTTAGCTCGGCTAGGATTAAATTATGGCCTCACTAGGATTATACTGTGGCCCCATGGACTCCTATATATAGAAAGGAGGTTTTTTAATTTGTATCATCCAAGAATTGTTCATTCATGTAATGTATTGGAGGTTTCCCCCTCGAAGTGGCTTATTTATAAGGTGTTGATATCTCTTTTCTTCTATTTTTGGAGCTAGTTTCACAACATTTGGTATTAGAGCTTTGGATTCTAGGGTTTTGCTGCTCCAAATAGGTCATTGTGGAATTTTCTCTATAACCTTTTTCCTACGAAGTTTCAAAAGCTAAAATTTTTAGAGTGCGAATTAGAAATCTTGAGGAATAGTGTCACATAATTTCAGAGCTTTTTTCAAAATATTTTCAGAGATATGACCAATGGAAGTTAGGGATTTTTGCAGGCTCCCGAATTTCACTTAAAAATGTCATCGCGGAATTTTCTCTATAACATTTTTCTATGAAGGTTCAGAAGCTGAAATTTGTAGAGAGCAAAGCTGCAATCCTAAGGAACATCGTCGCAAAATTTCAGAGCTTGGTTCACAATAGTTTCGGAGATATGATCTGTGGAAGTTGGGTCTTTTTTAGGCTCCAGAATTTCATCTCAAAGAGGTGATATTGGGAAAATATTCATAATTCTCTCTCTGAGTCTTGGATTGGAATTATGTAAAAAGTTAATAGAATTACATATACCGTAGTTTCCTGTCTATAACTTTTAGAGCCAAACAAGAAAACAGGGACACATAGTAAGTCGTACAAGTTCTCTCTACTGAACCAGTCCATAATTAGGTCATTGTGGGAGATTGGACATAACTTTTCCTTGAAGAATCCAAATCAAGTTAGACCTATCACAATTGAAAGAAGCTTCAGAGTACTACTATAGGGATGAATTTCAGATATTGAGGATCTGCAAGTATAGAGATAAGTCAATTTCAATATCGAGCTCCTCAAACGCTAGTAAAAGGTGTGTATTTTTCTTTACCAATTGCATAAGTCTTATTTTAAGAATCAAGTTGAATTGATTCCAAGGGCATATTGTAGAATAGATATTAGCATTGGATTCTCAAATGGCCCCTAAAAAGAATTCAACACCCATTAAGCCTTTAGAAGGCTCTACTATGACTCATGAAGACGAAGAATGGCAACATGACATATCAAAATTAGAAGAGCAAGTGCAACAAATTTTACTCTCGCAAAGAGCAACAAAAAATGACATGGAATTTTTGAACAAAGGCGTGGAATCTAAGATGGATGGTTTGAAAAATGGCATGGAAGCTAAGATGGATGGCATATATGCTGGCATGGAATATAATATGGAAGACATGTAAGCTAAGATGGAAAACATGAAGAATGATCTAAAAGCATACATGGAAGGTTTGACAAAGTTGATACAAGAAATGTTTCCTAATAGTCAAAAGATAGTAGAGGAAACTCATGATGAGAAAAAAATAAATGTTAATCGTGATTTCATAAACTCTAACGTTGGAGGGAGAACCACCATATTCAAAAAATGGATATGAGGAAGTTTGATGGAAAGGATCCTGTAACATGGATACTACAGATGGAGCAATATTTTTATCTCAATAATGTGAAAAACACAAAAAAGGTACACATTGCAACTTTATATTTAGAGCAAAATAAATTTGTATGGTATCGATGGTTTTTCTACCGTAAAAAAATGTCACTTGGTCAATTTTTACGGAGGAAATGATAGCACATTATGAGGATACAAAGAGCGACACTTTAGCCAATTGATAAATCTCAAACAAAAGTTTTCAATGGGGGAGCACATTCAAGACTTCCAAAAATTGAATATAAGGGTAACTGATATTCCAGAGGAACATAGGATTGATCTCTTCATATGTATTTTAAAGGATAACATCCAACATGAATTTCGCATTTTGGAACCTGATTCATTGGAGAATGCATTCAGGTTGGCAAGAAAAATTGAATGTAAAATTATTTCGACAAGGAAACCTACCACTCACTACTATAAAGAGGGAAGTGTTACTACTCTTAGATTTCCACAACCTACAAGGTTGACACCACAACAATTGGAAGAAAAAAGAGCAAAAGGGATTTTCTACAGTTGTGATAGAAAATACACTAAAGGTCATAAGTGTGCTAAGAAGAAATTATTTTACATAGATTGTGAAGAGGAAGAAGAAAATGAATTAGAATCTTCAAAAGAAGAGGATGTACACCAGGAACCAGCCCTAGAAGAGGAAGGAATAAGTCCGACCATATCGTGTAATGCATTGGCAGGAATTACCACTCCTCAAACTCTCAATATAAAAGGACATAATATCAAGAAGAAAAAGGTAATATTGTTTACTGATTCAGGTAGCACCAATAATTTTATTCATTGTAAGGTAGCCAAGGAATTGAATTGTTTCTTATATCCAACACCAGAATGTCAAGTGATAGTTGCAAATGGAGGAACTATAAATTTCTCTGGAAAATGCCATAATAACAAGCTAACCATGGGGGAATATGTATTGAATAGTCCAATGCTTTCCATTCCTATGGGAGGTGTTGATGTTGTACTAGGAGTACAATGGTTACAATCTTTGGGGACAGTAGCTTTTAATTTTCAAGAAAATTTCTTGAAATATTTTTGAAAAGGAAAGGAAGTCGAATTATGGGGTATCGTAGGGAAGTCGGGAAAGACAATAAGCTCTAATTTCATGGCAAAGATTCTAAAGAAAGAAAAACAAGGCGTAATTTCACAATTATGCTCACTAGAAGTTCCAACATCAAAATCATCTATTTCTACAGATCTCCAAAAAGTCTTGGAAAATCATTCCAAGGTGTTTGAAACTCCCAAAGGACTCCCACCTATTCGTGATCATGATCATTCTATTCATTTGATTCCAAGAAGTGTTTCTGCAAATATCAGGCCTTATAGATATCCTTATGTCCAAAAGAACGAAATTGAACGTATAATTGCAGAAATGTTAGAGGCAGGTATAATTCAACCTAGTCAAAGTTCTTTCTCTACTCCTATATTATTGGTACACAAGAAGGATGGATCATGGCGCATGTGTCCGGATTATAAGGAGCTCAATAATGTCACCATTAAAGATAAATTTCCCATTCCTATGATTGATGAATTATTGGATGAATTACATGGAGCAATTTATTTTACCAAGTTGGATCTTCGTTCAGGATATCATCAAATTAGAATGAAGACTGAAGATATTGCGAAAACAACATTTCAAACTTATGAGGGTCATTATGACTTCTGGGTCATGCCTTTTGGCCTTACCAATGCACCTTCTACATTTCAAGGGTTGATGAATTCCATTTTCAAACCCTTCCTTCGAAAATTTGTGCTAGTATTTTTTGATGATATACTAATATACAACAGGTCTTGGAAGGATCATGTTCAACATGTTGATAGGGTGTTCAAACTATTGCAAGACAAACAATTATATGCAAAAACATCCAAATTTTTCTTTGGAGTACAAGAGGTGGAATATCTGGGTCATATTGTATCTCACGAGGGTGTTAAGGTAGACCCTAACAAAATTAAAGCCATTAAGGAATGGAAAGTCTCCACAACCATAAAGCAGTTGCGAGGGTTTCTCAGGTTAAGCGGGTAATATCACAAGTTTGTTAAGAATTATGGGAGAATAGCAACACCTCTAACAACATTATTGAAGAAAGATGCATTTTCATGGACTCCCAAACCAACTAAGGCCTTTGAACATCTTAAAGAGGCAATGTTCCTAGCACCGGTCTTCGCTACGCCAGAATTCACAAAAACCTTTATTGTGGAATGTGATGCCTCAGGAAATGGAATTGGTGCTGTTTTAATGCAAGAAGGAAGACCCATTTCTTTTGAAAGTCATCCAATCAAAGGAAATTATTTACATAAACCTATTTATGAGAAGGAAATTTTAGCAATACTGCATGCACTAAAGAAATGATGAACTTACCTAATGGGAAGGCACTTCAAGGTAAACACTGATCATGATAGTCTTAAACGCTTTTTGGAACAAATAATATCTTCAGAAGAGTAGCAAAAATGGATCACAAATATGTTGGGTGATGACTTTGAAATAATATACAAAAAAGGGAAGCTAAATGTTGTTGCAGATGCACTCTCAAGAAAGAATGAAAAGGTGGAAGCATTGCTTTGTGCCATTTCTATTATCCAACCAGATTGGATAACCAAAGAAGAAGATGAAAAGAAGAAGGATGAAGAAGTGTGGACACTCATTCAAAATTTGAAGCAAGATCCTAGTAAATCTGATACATTTAGTTGGAAAAATGATTCCTTATGGTACAAAGATCACTTATATCTTTGTAGGAATTCCCAACTAAAACAAAAGATTCTTTTGGAATTGCACACTTCTCCTTTAGGAGGACACTTAGGATTTTTAAAAACTTACCACAGGGTGAAGAAATTTTTTTTTGGGATGGCCTTAAATATGATTTTCAAAATTTTGTGGTGGAATGCTTGGTTTTCTAGCAGAATAAAGTTGAGACAATTAAGACCCCAGGTCTTCTAAAACCTTTATCCATTCCAAGTCAACATTGGGAGGAGATTTCAATGGATTTTATCATAGGTTTACCTAAGTGCGCAGGAAAGAGTGTCATCATGGTGGTAGTTGATAGACTTACCAAGTATGCACACTTTTGTGCATTGTCTCATCCATTTAAAGCAAGTACAGTTGCTACTACATTTATGGACACAATTCAAAAGCTGCATGGAAACCCAAGGGTTATTGTGAGTGACAGAGATCCTATTTTTACTGGAAATTTTTGGACGGAGTTATTTTCTTGTTTGGGTATTCAATTAGCTCATAGCTCATCTTATCATCCTCAATCTGATGGTCAAACTGAGATAGTAAATAAATGTTTGGAATGATATTTTAATTGTTTTGTATCTGATAAACAAACACAATGGGTCAAGTGGTTACCTCTTGCTGAATGGTGGTATAAGACTTCATTCCATACTGCAGCAAAAATTACCCCATTTATAGCACTTTATGGATATCATCCACCATCCATCACATCATATTTAAGAGAAAATTTGAAGGTTCAAGTAGTGGAAGATCACATTGAGCATCAACAATAAGTTCTCCAACTCTTAAAGGATAACTTGAATTTGGCACAAAAGTGAATGAAACAACAGGCAAATCAAAAGCACAGTGAGAGAAGTTTTGATGTAGGAGACTGGGTATTTTTATAGCTACAACCATACAAACAAATGTCCCTCAAACTAGCTAAGAATGATAATAAATTATCACCAAAGTATTATGGTCCTTACAAGGTGTTGCAAAAGATTAGTACTATGGCATACAAATTAGAGCTTCCTTCTTCTTCACAAGTGCATCTAGTTTTCCATGTTTCATGCTTAAAGAATGTTATAGATGAAAATATTCCAGTTCAAACAATATTTATAGAATTTTATGAGGAAGGAAAAATCATATTGGAACCTGAAGTGGTCACGGAAACAAGACCTCGACAACTATGGAATTGATCAATTTCAAAGTATCTCATCAAGTGGAAGAACTTACCCACTAAAGATTCTACATGGAAGGATGAGAATTTTATACAAAATCACCCAGAGCTACTCAAGCGTTGAGGACAACACCTTTTTTAAGGAAAGGGGCATGTTAGGTCCCTATATTACTAGTATAGTCCCTTATTATTGTTAGTGTAACCCCCTTATTGTTATTATTGTACCCCTGCAACCCCCATATTGTTATTATTGTGCCCTTAAATTATTATTGTTAGGTCAGCTAGGATTACATTGTGGCCCCACTAGGATTACATTGTGGCCCCATGGACTCCTATATATAGAAAGGAGGTTTTGTAATTTGTATCATCCAAGAATTGTTCATTCATGTAATGTATTGGAGGTTGCCCCCTCGAACTGGCTTATTTCTAAGGCGTTGATATCTCTTTTCTTCTATTTTTGGAGTTGGTTTCACAAAAACATTATGGGGTCTTCAAGTGTAAAAATAGAGTATTGAAAAAGTGGTGTATTGAAGATCCAAAATCCAAAGTACTTGACTTATCTAAAGAGCCTACAGAGATAGTTTTGAGACCATCAATGCTTGAGGAACCTGGTTAATCATGGAAATGAGTTAGGCCATAGGTAACCCTAGATGCAAAGTAGATTTATGGGCAAGGGAAAAACAAAGTAATGAGGTCATAAGTGGGAAAAAAGGATGGAGATGAGTGGCAGAAGTCCATAAGGAGTCCTTTAGGAGTGGTAGGGTGACCATGGAATGGAAAAATGGTAGAATAGTGAAAAAATTTCTGTAAGGATAATGAAGGCAATGAGATTTCTAAAACTCACAACATTCAGGGAATTTTTTTTTTAGAAATCTAAGCCAATATTTAGTCATCTACAAATAGTAAAAATTTCTGATGACTAACAAATTCTTATTATTTAAGAGGCTTTTCGGACCAATCTCTCTGGATATGACAAAGGTAAAACAATATTAGAATCAGAGTGAGACCTGGTATGTCTTAAAAGAGCCAGTTTTGGGTTTTGTGAAGTCGCCAGGTGAAATATTTTAACCTTAATAGTCCTTTATTCACCCTTAAAGGAATAGGTATATTGTTGTTCCACGGAAAATGGATCAAATTTTGTATCCCCGGAAACTGCACCAATATGATGTTTTCCTCTGAGATAATTCCAAGTTAATTGATTATTCCAGAGCATCTAAAATATTTTTTTGTTTTACAAGGGGTTTTTGGATGACCAATGTATTGAGCAAATAACAATAAATTTTTTTAAACTTTTATAGTATTAAGTATTAAGAAAATGGTTGTTTCTTTACTTCAAAACAATGATTTGATTTTCCATATGTGAAGGCAGAAACTGTAATAAAATATGATCAGCTAAATATCCAAATTGAATGTTTAGTTTATCATAAGTATGAAAGGCTGACAAAAAATGTTTACATCTTAACAAAATATGTTTAAAATTATGAAGATTGCTAACAATTAATTGATTTTGAGGGATTTATACAGACATATAGTCTAATAAATAATTCTCTAAAATGGATTATAGATTTAGAGGATTTAAGATAGACTGAGATATAGTTTTCTCTTACCTACTTATATTCATAAAACTTAAATATATGTGGAAAATAGAATGAAATGAATATTGGAAAAACTTACAACGAGACAAAATTTTTGAAACAAATCTAGAATCATTTTATTAATCATCAGTGATCAAAATCTCATACAATTCTGCTTTAAAAGTGCTCATCCATGGGTGAAACCCTTAATAACTCTAAAAGAGAGTTATTTATACTATTTTCTATCTATTAGAAGCATCTAAACAGATTAGAAAAATAGTATCAAAATATAGGAATATAAAAATTGTTGAGTTGAGTTGAGTTGAGTTGTTGGAGATGAAAATTAATCGATAGTTTCAAACAAGTGATCCCATCTTTCTTGACTTGGTATATACATATTAATTAATATTATGAAAACTTCATCTATTTAAGTATATCTCTCTAAAGTAGGTTTATTGATAAGGAGATGTTTGATTTCATGTCTAGTTATTAAATCAAACTCTAAAGCCTCCAGAAAAGCCTTTCCTGTCATATGAACTTTAATCCCTACAAATTGGGCTTTGTCAATTGAAATCGTGTAAATATTCTTGTAGAAATCCTCCAAGTTGATTAACCTATCATTTGGTGCTACTAATCCTCACAATCCTCTCTAATTTAGCATTTTACCTTTATGTGAAATATTTGGACAGTAGTGTCCAAAGCTTGACATTTGGTTTCCAATTGATTCAACAAATTTTTTTCTACAAAAAATTCTTGATTTGAAAAATGGTTTCTCTTCTATCTGTGATATTAATCTCTTCTAATTCTTCAATTCTCTTTGAATTTAGCACCTTAATCATATATGAGGCTTCAACTGGTTTTTTCTTAAGCGTTTCCTTTTCCTACTCAATTACTACTTTGCACTTAGTGATTAGTTCTTCCTGTTCAAAAATAATCTATATGGAGGGACATACTTCAGTCATAACATGAATCATTTTAGTCCAAATGCTTTCCTTGGCTTGGGCCAAGGTGTCTTCCATCAATTCCTCACTCTCTAACTTCTGAAATTTCTATGCTAACTTGTGAGATTTCTGCATTTCTTCCATGTACAAAGTATCATTCCTTATCTTCTGAGCTTCTAGATTCCTGAATTTCTCAAGAGTATTTTCATTCTCCTGCTTTTGTAGAGTCAAATCCTACACTAGTTTTCTTGGGTCACCTTTTTCT
The DNA here is from genome assembly GCA_034641835.2 of Pinus albicaulis. Taxonomy (NCBI): domain Eukaryota; kingdom Viridiplantae; phylum Streptophyta; class Pinopsida; order Pinales; family Pinaceae; genus Pinus; species Pinus albicaulis. The sequence continues at coordinate 584,469,652 of CM076570.1, forward strand.
GATGGATATTCTACTATTGTTCATGAAGAACTCAGTCCTATACCTACAATTGTAATAGGTACAACCGAAATTGGAATCATGGCCAATTGAGTTGATTGTTCTGTATCCTTAAGTAGACCTTAAATTTGTCTTTCCATCTTCTTGATTTGAATGTTCTGTTCAATGATGAGTTTCAGCATTTCCTCTCTATTCTGTTCACTTCCCTTATCTCATTGGTTTGGGGATCTTCTGTAGAATGCAATTTGAGTTTCTTTCTGAGAGCTGCAATGTCTGCATTCTTCTTCTTAAGAATTTCCTCTACAGCTTTGACATCCTTAGTGTCATACCCAATATTTATTACTATGTCTTCTAATGATTTAAGCTTATTATCTTTAGCTAAAGAGGAAATTTTCTCAATATTTAACTGTGACTGTACATTTGACACAGTTGTTCTCAATTTGGACAATGCCATGGCAGTGTTAGTCATGGTAGAGAAAAGAAATTCTCCTGAATTTTTGTGCATGTAAATTTGATCAATGGGATGAATGTTATTTGCATCAAAAGAGAATATGGTTTTCTTGTAATCAGAAGGACCTTTGGGAAAAGGGACTTGGGTCTATATAAAATCCATCTCCATCCTTCTCTTTTCACTGTCAAAATTCATCAAAAACCTATGATGTGATGTAGATTTCTTCTTCCAGAACTAACTGTAGACATTGGCCTTTAGAGCTTCATTCTTTTGTTTAATCTCTAAAAAATTAGAGAAAATATTTTGATCAGCCTGTTCATTGGTTCCAACTGATTGAATAATATCCATTGGCTCTTGTGAAGCTAAAGAGGATGATGGAATATTACGAACACTTCCCTTTGCTATTGTAGAAACTTCTGCATCACCCAAATCAATGATCTCTAGTTATTTTTTACTTTTCTTAGTAGAAATGGTGAAATTTTTCCTCCTCTTCTTCTGTCAAATAATGAATTATTTGGAAATATTTGAAGAATTTGATGGTTCCTCTATAGGCCCTTTCTGCTACTTGTCTTTAGAAATAGGAGACTGTAGAGTGAAGGTAGAAAGAATATAATCCTCTGCTTCTTGTAATGTGTTTTCTTCCCAATGATCTTGGTTCATGAATTTCTCAATCTTTGGCCTAAGAGTGTGGTTGTAAGGCATTGCCTTCGGCTCCACCTTCATGTTTGAAATAATGCTAAATGGATCATATGACTAAGTGAAACTTGGATGAAAGTTCATCCTCTTAAGGATTGCATTTGCTTCTATTCCTGCAGTCCTGGTGTTGCATATCAAAGAGCCTACTTTAGTCTTGATCTTAAACTGAGATTTTCTTTTACCTAAAAAAAATGTAGTTCATCCATGTTAATAATCTGTCTAATATATTCCAGAGATAAAAATCTCATTGGAACATATTTTGGTAGCTTTTAATGTGCCAATTCAAAGTCATATACTCTGATCTATATATAATTTTGGTAAAGATACCAATCTCATGTTTTAACTTGATCACTTAGAAGGAGTATTATTTTAATGTTTGCCCCAATCTTAGGCTCATTCTGACTGCTTAAAAGCTGGGAAACTCGATGAATGAAGGAAACAATGAAATATGAAAATGAAAACTCAGTTGAAATGGATGTAACCAATTCAGCCCAATGGATGACTAATTGGTTAATTCCTTGATCATCCTGTTTATGAAATGTAATTGGTAGTGAATCCCCCTGCTGAAAAAGAAACATGTGAACTAATACAAAAGTGTACTTGAACATGCCTTGAGTTGTCAAATTCATCATATTTTCATGCATATTATCAGCCAAGAACTAGTTGTAATTATACATGGATGCTAGCTGAGTGTCTTTGGAGAAAATGGAAAAATAACCCAAAATTGACTCATCTACTATTCTGTCATTTGATAGCCTAACAAACAAGAAATTAAGGAAATAATATGTCTTTTTGATTTAGGGAACATGGGGGATGGGTAAGGAGGGTTCTTTTTTGAAAGCTCAGCATCATCTGGAAGAAAGTTTTTGAAAATATGAGCCCTCTGAGAAAAGGTCATTTTGTGTTATAACTCCATGAGAGAAGCTTGGGAAAAATGGTTGAGGGAATCATTGTGTGGGATAAGAGGCATCAGGTTTATGGTATCAAGAGTAATACAAATTAGAATGTGTTCATTCTGAGCCACTACAATCCTTTTAAGGGGTTCATACCTAGCTTGACACCAAGTGACTAGGTTAGGGAACTCATGGGTTTGAGGAAAGGTGAACAGAGGCAATAAAGTCTCCCAAAGCTTGACTTAATCTTGTTTTTATAAATATTTATTTTTTAACCATAGATCAAGATCAATAGGGGCATAGATGTTTGGAGTTTCTTCAGTGGATGGTTTTTTACCCTTTCCTTTGGGAGACATTTCTTTCTACAGAGTAAAAGAGAAGAAGTATTTCTAAAATGAACTGATATCGAAAAAGGTCGTCTCTGCAAGTAACAACTCTGTTGATAAGGGCAACATATGGCAAAGCTGTAAACTGAAACTATGTTTCTGCAAACCTGCAATTTGAAAAAATGACAAATGAATCAAAGTGTGGTTCAAGGAAATGGATATGTTTATTTATAGCATGATTGGATTACCATTATACGAGATGGTTGTTGGAGAACTAGCCATGGAAGCTTAATGGATAACAGTAATGGAGCACGTGACAATGAAAGCAGGGAATAATAGTAAAGGAACGGGTGTAAAAGGATGGTAGGTTGCAATGGTAAGGGATCAGGCATAATGGGATATTTACAAGTGGCAGGAAGTGATTGGGCATCGGAGTATGGACATTGGTGGGAATTCAAAGTAGACATTAGCAGGAGTTTAAAACAACCATTGGGAGGAAAGCAGATTTCAGAGGGGGTAGGTGATGGTAAACAGTATTGAGTATGAGGGTGATAAATGACGAGGGAGTGACACGTATGCAAAGGGCCCACCGAAAGGAAACCACTTTTCAGACCCCCCCCCCCCTTGTCGTTAACGAGAAATGGAGAAAGGAGGTGTGAAATTCCTTCCACCATTGATATGGGCAGGGAAGAGATCCACCGTTGAAATTTTCTCCAATGATAATGCAAAATTACAAAATCACTTTTTTGCATTGCGATTTTAGAATAAAATCATTTCGTGCTTATTATTTCATGAATATTTAACCACTTAATGAAGCAATTAACACTAATAAGACTTAATTTAAATCCTAATCTTATTTTTCGCACATTTGATAAAGCTGCCATTAATTTCCTAAGTCTAATCTTCAACCAAGTTTAAAAATTTTGGTGAAATTTTATTTCATAATCTAAAATGTATAAATTTAAATATTTTTTATCATGTTTAAGTAGAATGATCAAAAACAAATTATTTTGGGTTGTGGCATCGTAAAAAACTGCACACAACTTATTTCTTTTTTTTATTTGAAACTAAGCAATTTTATTTCTTTTATTGCTTCTATCTATGCCTATCATTTTAAAATATTTTTGCCTTCACTTTTTAAAGCATCTAATCCTATCATTATTTTATATGATTATTTTATTTTGGCATGATTCCTAACATTTTTTTAATTTTCATCTATTCATATTGAAACCTAACATTTTTTAATTTTTCCATTTTCTTCTACAATGTCTAACTTATCAAAAACAAGAAATGTTACAACACTAATGGATTTATTAGTGTGTCTGAGCTTAGCATTAGATGGATTGGAGTGTTTGAGTTGATATGGATAGCTTGCTTCGTATGTTTGTGTTGATAATATTCTTGGTGTGTCCAAGCTAAAATCGATAGCTTTCTTTGTGCATTCGAGTTGATATCGTATATGATGTGTTTGAGCTAAGTGAAGGATGTCTTGGTATTTCCAATACAATGAGCAATGGGCCCTAGTTTTGATGCATCCAAGTGAATAGGTTTGGTTTCTATGATCAATAGGTGAGTGTAACTTAAACATTTGGATGTGTGTCCTCATGCTTAAACACATAATTTAAAATGGTCATTAAACCTTGCTTGAGCATGAAGGCCACTAATGCACATCCATATAACATAGTTGAGTTAATAAACCCTTGAAATGAAAACCTATTTCATTTCTCTAATGTGGGAGTTTTTGTGTCATTTGAATGCACTTTCAATGCACCATATGCTGGTTTTTAACTCATGGTGATGGTATGAGACCAAAAAAATTTATACAAGTTGTTCCATTTGTTTGAACGAGGTAAGGGACAAGAATAATTCAGGAGACCAGGCATTTGTTGTGTTGGATTTCTCTAAGAGTTTAGATAGAATTCATTGCATAACTAGAGGGGAGTTCACCAAGAATTTGAATGAGCCATGTACTTGAAGGTATCCCTATTAGTGTAGTGGTTGCATTATCATTAGGTACCTATGTTTTCAAATATATGGTTATTCCTTTATATGAAATTCTACAATTTAGTGATTTATAGAAGAATAAAATCCCTAATTACACCAAGCAATAAACTTTTTTTTTTTAATATCATGGTTAATTGGTAATTTGTTCGATTAATATGGGAAAATCCTAGATTCAAACCTTTTCTCTACCACTATAACACTAAGAGTACATCAATTAACCTACAAGCTAGCTACATCCATAACTAATGAATTAGAAAGATTTAATATGTCCTAACCCCATCGGAATGGAATCTATCAAAGAGTTGCTTACTATTTGAGGATTATGAAAATGGGCGAACATGTCCTTTGGAGTTGAACCTAAGTGAAACCCCACTCTTAACCACTCGAGCTACTAATGCGAGACTAGAAAATAAACTCCTTTTTTATTTTACCATGATGAATGGAAACTGATTAGAATAATCTAGGCAAGGTTTAGGATAAAAACTTCCAGCACTATACCACCAAGAGTACATCCAATATCTTGAAATATAGATATACCAATAACATGACTAGTTAGGAAAAACATCTCCTAATATACCAATAACATTACTAGTTGGGAAAATATAAAATGTCTTGACTCCATCGAAGTGGATTTTATCATAGGGGTCACCTGTTGAGATTTTGGGTAGTACAGGGTGTGCTATAGCTCCGAAACTTTGTGTAGGGGCTAGAACAAATGAGATCTCCAAGTCCCAGAAAGTGTTTGGAGAAATTCCATTTGGTGTAAAAGTTATTCCAATAATTGTTTTTTTTAATGGGGACCCTAAGTCTGACTTAGGGAAATTGAAAAATTAAAGTGAATTAATTTACACATGTGATGAGAACATTATAAGTGACATGGATAAAGCTACTTCTAATATTAGTCATTGATTAGAGATTAGATCACAGTTGTTGATTTTTCAACGAAAAAAGTATAAAGGAACGGCTTGGGATCAATTGGAGAACACACACACAAAATCTAAGAGATCGAATTATTTTGATGGAGCAATGCTCAGACGAAGATTAGATCTGAATGATTCAGAGAAATACTAAGGGGCAGATGCAGTGATTGGTCAAAGGACCAAGAGTACAACACAGATCAAGGGTAGAAAATATGCAGTGGAGGTAGTGCAACCATCATATGAGGTGACGCAGTCCCTAGGAAGGGTGGTGTAGCCCCACACAAGAGTCACGCAGGGGCAACATAGAGCCTCCAAGGAAAATTCCAAAATTCACTGGATACTAGGGTTTCTAAGTCGGTAGGGCTCAAAACATACTTCGGGAGAAGCTGATCAAGTGTAGATCAAGAGTGACACAATCCCTCTACCAGATCCACGCAGCCTTACACAGTGGCAGCGTAGATATTTCACATAGCTAGCTAGGGTTTCATCAGTGTCTCATTCGGATCAGTCGGGACTTGTTGGAGTGAGGTAAAACTCACAATTTTCTCTGTAACCAAGGTTTTCTCTATCGAGTGAGCTAGATTATGGCACCTTATATGTACTCAGAATACTGTTGCTTAATAATAATAAACCCTCAAATCTACTGCACCAGTTTTCCCACATTGGGTTTTTCAAGGGACATTTGTCCGAAAAATATGTGTCCTTTGTAATATGTGTGTGATGTTTAGTAAATTATCTCTATTTTTGTAGGTTGCTAGTTATGTTTACTTGGATTTTTTTCTAAATACTTTCAGTTAAATAACTTGTGCATAATAAAACAAGTAGGAAAATTAAATCAATATTCAGTAGTAGGATTTCTGTGCTCAGAAATTTTCACATAGTATCAGAGCATTGCAGATCAAGATGAACCATTAGAAAAGGCACTAAATATTTTTGTTGCAGGAAGGGCTGAAGTAGCACAAATATGGGAGAAGGAAACACAGCACCAGGAGGGATGCAGACCCTGCAAGGGTGACACAAAGTCAGTCTGATCACGGAGAGGCTAACACAACTCTAGAAAGGTGAAGCAGAGCCAGTCTGCTCACGCAAAGTATGATACAGCTCTAGAAAGGTGAATTAGATCTTGTATTCCCATGCAAAGGTTGACGTAGCACTAGGAGAGTGATGCAGAGCCAGTATTCTCGCACAAAGGCTGACATAGCACATGTGAGGGTGACACAGTCCAAGAAGGAGTAACGTTGTGCTGGTTCCTAGGGCTGAAAGTGTAGTTTCTAATATTCAAACATTTTTGGTGAGGCATCGGTTCTGTCGGTGCATAATAGTACTAAGAAAAGGTTACAAAGTGAGGGGAAACAGTCCCTCAGCAAACGTTTCCCAAGAATTCTTAGATTCGATCAGAAGGGTGATCGTATAGAGCTGATTCGACAGAATTGGCGGAGGATTTCCAGGAGGGAAATCAATTGTTAGAGGAAGTATTATCTCTAGAGTGTTTCTAGCACCAAGAAACCCAGATTGGGTCTTCTGTTGAGTGCAGCAGCATTAGAAGGGAGAAGAGTACTTGTTTTGACTATTCGATCATAGATGGCCCCGTACAGACTAAGAGATCAGGATAGCTTGGATGGTGTGTCCAACTTTGCAATATGGAAATCCAGAATCCTGATAGTCCTAGAGTAATATGACATCAGAGACCTCGCAGAAAATGTCCAATATGTGCTAACTAATGCGGATGCTCTGAAGAAGTTCAAAAAAAATTAGGCATGGGAAAAGCACTTGATCATGGAACCTTCAGTGGGTAAGTTCTTCCACTTTATCATATACTCTGAAATTTACCGATTTCGTAGCTTTCAAGTTCTTGTTTTTGTGACTGCTTCAGGTTCCAATATGATTTTTCATTCCTCGTCAAGTTCTAGAAATATTGTTTGAGCTGGAAGTTTGTCAGCTATAGCCTTCTTTAAGCATGAAATAAGGAAAAATGGATGCACTCATCAAGAAGCAGGAGGCTCCAATTTGTATGCCATAGTACCAATATTTTGCAACACCTTGTAAGGACCATATTAATTTGGCTATAATTTATTATCCTTCTTAGCTTGCTTAAGGGGAATTTGTTTGTATGGTTGTAGCCGTAAAAATTCCCAGTCTCCTACATCAAAACTTCTCTCTCTGCGATGTTGATTTTCCTGTTGTTTCATTCAATTTTGTGCCGAATTTAGGTTATCCTTTAAGAGTTGGAGAACTTGTTGTTGATGCTTGATGTCATCTTGCACTACTTGAACCTTATAATTTTCTCTTAAATATGATGTGATGGATGGTGGATGATATCGATAAAGTACCATATGTGGGGTCATTTCTGCTGTAGTATGGAAGGAAGTGTTATACCACCATTCCACCATAGGTAACCACTTGACCCATTGTGTTTGTTTATTATATAAAAAAAAAATAAGATATCCTTCCAAACATTTGTTCACTATCTCAATTTGACCATCGGATTGAGGATGATAAGATGAGCTACGAGCTAGTTGACTACCCAAACAAGAAAATAATTCCATCCAAAAATTTCCAATAAAAATAGGATCTCTGTCGCTTACAATAATCTTTGGGTTTCCATGTAGCTTTTGAATTGTTTCCATAAATACAGTAGCAACTATACTTGCTTTAAATGGATGAGATAATGCACAAAAGTGTGCATACTTGATAAGTCTATCAACTACCACCACGATGACACTCTTTCCTTTGGACTTAGGTAAACCTATGAGAAAATCCATTGAAATCTCCTCCCAACGTTGACTTGGAATGGGTAAAGGCTGCAGAATACCTGAGGTCTTAATTGTCTCAACTTTATTTTACTGGAAAAACAAACATTCCGCCAAAAAATTTTGAATATCACATTTAAGGCCATCCCAAAACAATTATTTCTTCACCCTGTGGTAAGTTTTTAAAAATCCTGAGTGTCCTCCTAGATTAGAAGTGTGCAATTCCAAAAGAATCTTTTGTTTAGTTGGGAATTTTTACAAAGATATAAGAGATATTTGTTCCATAAGGAATCATTTTCTAACTAAATGTATTAGATGTACTAGGATATTGATGCAAATTTTGAATGAGTGTCCACACTTCTTCATCCTTCTTCCATTCTTCCCTTGCTCCGATTATCCAATCAGGTTGTACAATAGAAATGGCACAAAGCAATGCTTCCACCTCTTCATCCTTTCTTGAGAGTGCATCAGCAACAAAATTTAGCATCCCTTTTTTGTAGATTATTTCAAAGTCATAACCCAACATATTTGTGACCCATTTTTGCTGCTCTTCTGAAGATATTCTTTGTTCCAAAAAGTGTTTAAGACTATCATGATCAGTTTTTACCTTGAAGTGTCTTCCCATTAGGTAAGGTCACCATTTATTTAGTGCATGTAGTATTTCAAAAATTTCCTTCTCATAAATAGATTTCTGTAAGTACTTTCCTTTGATTGGCCGACTTTCAAAAGTAATGGGTCTTCTTTCTTGCATCAAAATAGCACCAATTCCATTTTCTGAGGCATCACATTCCACACTAAAGGTTTTTGTGAATTTTGGTGTAGCTAAGACCGGTGCCAGGCACATTTCCTCTTTAAGATGTGAAAAGGCCTTAGTTGCTTCAGGAGTCCATGAAAATGCATCTTTCTTCAATAGTTTTGTTAGAGGTGCTGCTATTCTCCCATAATTCTTAACAAACTTGCGATAATACATTGTTAACATGATAAATACTCGTAATTTCTTTATGGTTGTGGGGACTGTTAGGTCTCTGTTGTTTGCAAGAATAGCAAGAACAAACACTGTAGATCCTACATCAAAACCACTTTGGAATTCTAGGATCTAGCCCTCTTGGATTTAGAGAGGGATCTCTCTCTATGAGTGTTTTCAAAGATATTTCTTTAAGGCTTATGATATGATATTAGGATAGTTATGAAGTACAAGGGTTTTGGTTGTTTTGGTTGGGATGAATATCATCAAAATGAAGGAAGTATTTTTGAGGAGTAAAGTTTTTGAGTAGGTTGAAATAATGGTTTAGCTGATAGGATAGGTAAGAAACAGTATCAATCCATTGGGCTATGGAGTCACAAAAGGATTTAATTGCACAACAAGTTTCAAGTGTGGTCTATGGGGCAAATCATCTATATCAAAGGATCTCTTTAAGTTGATTTATGGTGTGGAACATTAAGAAATGTGATGAAAGAAGTAAACACATAAGAAAACAAAGGGCAACTTAAGATCAAGTAAGGACTTTTAACCTAGCCTGCTTTCAGCATACTCAAAGGAAAATAAAGAATAGCTTAAGATCAAGTAAGGACTTTTGACCGGGCCTGATTTCAACATATTCTCAAAGAAAACATTTAAAACAAAACAAAGAATAGCCTAAGATCAAGTAATGACTTTTAACCTAGCCTGCTTTCAACATATTCAAAGGAAAACATTCAAGATGAACATAAAAAGTAGCCTAAGATCAGGTAAGGACTTTTAACCTAGCCTGCTTTTGGCATACTCTTAAGGGAAACTTTCAAAAACAATATCTCAAGCTGTACTCAGTAAACATGGGCTCACCAACACTTCACTAGTTATACTCTATTGAATTATCCTCAAAACAAAATTAGAAGAAAACATAAAGATAAATATTTATCAGTGAGAAATAGGGTAATTTACAGTAAATCCTAATCTATATTTGTTGCTCTTTATCAGAGAAAGTGGAAAATATGGAAAACATGAGAAAAATAACAAATACAGTAAGAAAAACATCACCATTGACATAGACCAAGATCCCATAAATCAGCTTGTATATTTGATGTTAAAACCAGTTACAATCTTCAAGTCCAGTAGGTCTTTACAGCTTCAAACTTCTCATCTCAGCCTATATTTCTTCAATTACAAAATAGAGCTTCAGCAGCCTCAACGGCTATTTACATTCAATGAGTATTCAACCAACATTTTCAATGGACTCCTCTTATTGTATTTTATAGATGAATTGAGGAGGTGGAGTGAAAGAAAGGGTTATTTTTTCAATTAATACATAGTAAATGCTTCTTGGCCTTTGGGAAGCCTTATGGAGAAGTGTTCAGATGTTTTAACTCTGTTAATTGATTTTTACATTAATTTTCATCAACTTTAGTCACTTTTGTTGACGTTTGAGGCTTTTGGTAGGCTGGCAATTACTTCCGAGCTATATTTGGAAAATATCTCTGACTGTGCATTAACTTTTTATTATTTTGAGGAAAATAAAACTGTAGGTGGAATTTCTGATCTTTGGAGGAGTAATTGCTTCGGTGATTTGGAATTTGAAGCATTCTTTTGGGTGATCTATCTGCTTGGTGGCTTTAAACACTGATTTAAGCCTTGATCTTGTTTTAAGTCCTTTATAATCAACTTTGGGCTTTTTGTCTTTTCTGCTGATTGTTTTATCCTCTAAACATTTTTCTGCTTTATTCACTGTGTCTTTATCCTTGTAAATAATTGGTTAAGTCTTTTAATCTTTGGTCTTTTGAATTTAAACTTTGACTTTAAGCTCCACTATCTTTTCCCTTTTGCTGTGGAGAGGTGGTTTTCATCCATGTGGGAAGGTTTGATTATATGACCAATGCTCATAAAGCATTGATTAAAACCCAGATTTAAACCCCCAAAAGATTCTTTTCTGGATTGATTAGGCTTTGAGGATTGTGATCCTCAGCCCAGTGCCACTGTTTCCTTGGCTATGAGACTATTTTTATTGAATAATCTACCTTTTAAAACTTGCAACCAAACACACAATTTGTTATGTAAAACCTGCGATTTTTGGGGCTAAACTGCTAGAAGAGGCTTAAAGGAGGCAGAAGGAGCAGTGAGGCAAAAGGAGAAATTCTTGAAGGGAGGCGTAAATACGAAGAAAATGGGTTCAAAATTGTATTTCGGCACAAAATGGAAAAGTGGTTTTGCGAAAACCAACGTTGGTTTTCGCATGACATCCAAGCGGTAAGTGGTTTTGCACGTTTTGAAAGCGATACCACATAGGGTGCAACACCTGTCCACCCCAATACTACCTATTTCACGTAGATTGTAGGTTTTGACCCTGAATAGAAATTATCTACACATGAATCTTATAACAGAAAATAAACAATAGCGAGAGCATAAAACATAAAACAGATAAACACAGAGATTTTCCCCTAGATCCCAAATCGGGACGAACAGCTTGATTTTTCATTATATTCCTTTTAATGTTACAACACATATATATACATGCCAAAGCATACATAAACCCCAATCCATTAACCCTGGATTAGAATACAACTGTAGTTCCCTTGACTGGATCTACAAAATACCAGGGGCCGAAAACCATCATACCCCAAAACCATGTGCAAACTCATGCACAAAACATGGGTGGGTCTGCCTATGAGTGGGTCCACACACCAAAAAAAATTCACCGGGGCGCTGCCCCGAACCATGACAGGGGGGGCTGCCGCCCCCCCTGTGACCCCCCTACTATGCCCAGCGCAACGTACAGTGCGTGGGGCTAGTCATGGAAAGAATATAACACATACCCAACATTCTCCCACTTGTTGTTTTCTTTCCACAGGGGGCCACAGGAAAGCTTAGTCATTGGGCCAATTCTTCAACACCCATTGTTTCTCTACACCAAGAGAACTTTTGAGTGCTCACAGACTTTGTCAATGCATCTACAACATTCTTCAAAGTGTCCACCTTTACCAGCAACACCCTTTTAGCCTCAACCATATCTCTAACAAAGTGATATTGAACATCAATGTGCATTGTCCTTGAATGATAAGTAGGGTTCTTAGCCAAGAAAATTGCACTTTGGCTATCACAGTCTATCCTTATAGCTTGTTGTACCAACCCCATACTTGAACACAATCTATGCAACCAAACTTCTTCCTTTCTTGCATGAGTGGCTACTATGTATTCTGCCTCTATAGTTGAAAGTGCCACTACAGACTGTCTTTTACTCATCCAACTGACTGTGCCTCCAAATAGGCTAAACACATACCCACTTGTAGATCTTCTTTGGTCCAGATCTCTAGCACAGTCTACATCAACAAAACCACGAATGTCCAACATTATTTCCAATCCTGGTCTTCCTTGGTAGTACAAGCCATAATCACTAGTGCCACGTAAATATCTGAAAACCCGCTTCACTGTTGTCCAATGCTCTTTCCCTAGGTTTTACATAAACCTGTTCAATACTCCCACTGCATGTGTATTGTCTGGTCTAGTACAGACCATTGCATACATCAGGCTACCCATTGCACTTGCATATGGAACACGAGACATTTCCTCCTCTTCTTCTTGTGTCTTGGGACACTGTTCAGCAGACAGCTTTACACCTACAGGAATAGGAACATTCACCGATTTAATATCCTGCATATTGAACCTCTACAATATAGTCTTGACATACTTCCTCTATTTTAACCAGAGCTTCCTCTTTTCCCGATCTCTCTTAATTTCCATGCCCAAAATATAGTTTGCAGCACCAATATCCTTCATGTCGAATTTGGAGAACAGTTGGGTCTTCAAATCTTGGACAATTTCTTTGTCATTTCCAATCAACAACATATCATCCACATACAAGACCAAATAAATAACACAGTCACCAATTAATTTAAAATAAACACAGTGATCCTCCTTGCTTCTGGTGAAGCCAAGTCCCCGTATATAGGTGTCAAATTTCTGATACCACATCCTTGGTGACTGTTTTAACCCATACAGAGACTTCTTCAACCTGCATACCAGTTCTTTCTTACCCTTCACCATAAAGCCTTCAGGTTGCTTCATGAAGATCTCCTCTTCTAGATCCCCGTGAAGAAATGTTGTCTTCACATCCATATGTTCTATCTCAAAATCAAATGCAGCAGCAACAGATAAAAGTAATCTAATAGAAGTAACTTTGGCAACAGGAGAAAAAATATCACCAAAATCAATTCCCGGCACTTGGGAATAACCTTTTGCTACCAACCGAGCTTTGTATTTCTCCACCTTGCCTTCTACATTCATCTTCTTCTTAAACAACCATTTTCTCCCAATGGGCTTCCTTCCAGCCGGCAACTCCACCAGATCCCATGCCTCATTTTTGTGCAAGGATGCCATTTCATCAACCATAGCCTCCTTCTAGAGTTTTCCATCCTCGGAATCTACTGCCTCCCTGACAGTTCTGGGATCATCACCAGTTATAGTTAAGGCAAAACCTGAACAAAAAGTAGATGGACTATACCTTTATGGTTGCCTTCTTTCCCAAACTGATCTTCTCAAAGCTGGAGTTTGTGGCTCTTCCTCTTCTGAATCTTCTTCTGCTGTAGAGTCTGATTCATCCTCTTTTAGCTCAAAATCTATCTTCTCAGGTTCCTTTGGTATGATTTCATGTTTAACAACATCTTTCACCTCTCTAAACACCACATCTCGGCTGTACACAACCTTCCTTGTTTCCGGGTTCCAAAGCTTGTAACCTTTTAAACCATCCTTATACCTAATAAAGATGCACCTTTCAGATTTATTATCCAACTTGGTCCTTTTCTCCTTTGGAACATGTACATATGCATCACATCCAAACACCCTTAGATGTGAAAGAGAGGGTTTCTTACCAGTCCATACCTCATGTGGAGTCTTATCCTCCAACGCTGATGAAGGTGATCTGTTAACTAAGTAACATGCAGTCTCCACTGCCTCTGCCCAGAATTCTTGTCCTAAACCGGTACCACTTAGCATGCTTCTTGCCTTTTCCATCAGTGTTCTGTTCATTCTTTCTGCAACTCCATTTTTTTGAGGTGTGTATGGAGTAGTCTTCTGCCGTGCTATGCCACACTTCTTACAGAACTCTTCAAATTCCTTCTTGCAGAACTCCCCACCATTATCTGTCCTCAGTGCCTTTATCTTCTTCTCTGTCTGGTTTTCCACCAGAGCCTTAAATTCTTTAAATTTGTCAAAGACTTCAGATTTATTCCTCGAGAAATATATCCATGTATTCCTTGAGAAGTCATCTATGAATGAAACATAATACACAGACTTTCCCAGTGATGGAACTGACATAGGTCCAAACACATCACTGTGCACAAGTTCTAATATCTTGTTCGCCCTCTTAGCACCAGAAGGAAAACTCACCCGATTCTGCTTCCCATATACACAATGTTCACAGAAATTGAAATCCAGAGAGCAATTAGACATACCTTCTACCATACCATTTCTATGCAGTATCCGAAGCCCCTTCTCTCCAATATGTCCAAGCCTTTGATGCCATAGCATGGTCTTTTCTCCAGACACAGCTAGGCTTTCCGTCCCACTTTCAGGAACCACAGAACTGTTACACCCATCAATAACAGTGTTACCTTGTAGCTTGTATAGAGTTCCAATCCGAACTCCCCGCATTAATACCAGTGCTCCCCGAACCATCTTGCAGGCATCTTTCTCGAACATTGTTTTTACACCTGCATCATCCATCTTGCTTACAGAAATCAGATTTCTGGCCAATGTAGGAATATGCAGAACACCAGGAAGTGTTCTAATCCTTCCACCTTGCAGCTTCAGCTTGACCTTTCCACGTCCGATGATTCTGGCCTTCCTATCATCCCCTAGGAAGACATCACTACCATCATATTTCTCATACTCGCAGAACCACTCCCTATGGGGAGTGAAGTGAAAGGATGCACCTGAGTCAATCAACCATGACTCATGATCTACATGTGTATTTGAAGAATAAGCCAAATACACATCCCCACCTTCATCCGAGGTGGTTTTTGCCTCTGCAAAAGGAGCATCATCAGATCCCTTTCCTTTCTCAGGAGCTTTAGATCTGCAGTCCTTTTTGTAGTGCCCTTCCTTTCCGCATTTCCAGCATACCTTTACAAACTTTCCAGGAGATTTAGATCTCCCTCTAGATTTGGATCTCCCACTCGAAACCTTATTCTTGTTTTTGTTTTGGGACCTTCCTCGTACATATAAGGCATCTCCATTCTGGCCCTCCATATTTCTCCGTCTCATTTCCTCCGACAACAAGGCTGAGACAATGTCATCAAAATTCAAGGTAGTTGTATTGCTACCTATTGCAATAACTAGAATATCCCACGAATCTGGTAGAGAACACAAAAAAATGATGCACTTATCTTCATCTAAGATTTTAATATCAACAGATGACAGCTGACTTACCATAGTATTGAAGGCGTTCAGATTCTTTGTCACCGAGTCTCCATCCTTCATCCTCAAGTTATACAGGTTTTTCCGCAGGACCAACTTATTCACCAGAGACTTAGATTGGTACAAAGTCCCAATTTTTTCCCACAAATTCTTCACCGTAGCTTCCCCAGATACATTCAACAATACTGAATCTGATACACACAACCGTATTGTGCTCTTAGCCTTCCAATCCAGTTTTTTCCAGTCTTCATCTGACATTGCCGTTGGTTTAGTGCCTGGATCTACCGTGATCCACTGATCTTTATCCACCAGCAGATCCTCCATATTGAGCTTCCACAACTCAAAACTTTGACCATTAAATTTCTCAATCTCTATCTTTCCACTGCTCGCCATCTTCTTTCACCGCAAGAATCCATCTCGCAGATCTCCCACTGAACAGGGTCTACCTCAGGCCCGAGCAAAAAACCCTCAGTAGCAAAGGCGTACCCTTGAAGCCAAAACAGCTCTGATACCAAATGTAGGTTTTAACCCTAAACAGAAATTATCTACACACGAATCTTATAATAGAAAATAAATAATAGCGAGAGCATAAAACATAAAACAGATAAACACAGATATTTTCCCATAGATCCCAAATCAGGACGACCAGCTTGATTTTGCATTATATTTCTTTTAGTGTTACAACACATATATATACATGCCGAAGCATACATAAACCCCAATCCATTAACCCTGGATTAGAACATAACCATAGTTCCCTTGACCAGATCTACAAAATACCAGGGGCCAAAAACCATCATACCCTAAAACCATGTGCAAAGTCATGCACAAAACATGGGTGGGTCCGCCTATGAGTGGGTCCGCACACCAAAAAAAAATTCGCTGGGGCACTGCCTTGGACCTCGACAGGGGGGGTTGCCGCCCCCCCTGTGACCCCCCTGCTGCTCCCGGTGCAATGTACAGTGTGTGGGGCTAGTCGTGGAAATAATATAACACATACCCAACATAGATCTGTGTTGTTGAACCCTAACACGAAAATCTACCGCGAAATCTAATGTGGGTCGTTGGATTTGGGGGTGTAGATCTGACGGCCACAAGGGAGCACGACAGATGGAAGGTGCTCGAGTGAGGATGTAGTGGAAGCCAAGTGTCGAGAGGGGATTGGAGAATAGTTTCATGGTGAAAGGTGGGGCTGGTAGGTGACATCACCTATTTTGTCTCGGGGTGAAATATCATCGGGTGGGGTTAGAGGTGCGGGTTTTAACGAGGGTTGTTGGATGAGATGAATCAACGGTGGAGATGCGTTTGTGTAGATGCATGAGAAGGGATGTTCGGGCGATCGGAGGATGGGAGGGGAAGTGCGATGACCATCAGATCGATGAGATCGACGGTCAAGATCGCTTAAGGGGAATGCATAGCATGGAAGAAAAAAGAATGAAGGAATGTGGCTAAGGGGAAAAGGGAAGGTTTTATGGGAGAAAAAGACCATGAGCGGAGTATGAAGAGAAAGGGGAAAAGGACTAGAAGGAGGGGTGAAGGAAAGGTAGGATGAGCATGAACCGTTGATCTTGGTAGATCAACAGTGGAGATGTGTCGGTGCAGACGTACGAGGAGGGATGGTTGGATGGTTTGCGGGAGCATGGTGGCCATTGGATCAGTAATAGATCAACGGTCGAGATCTATTTCTGGGAGAGTGAGGGTACAGAAGAAAATTATTGGGGTGTGCCCCTACAAAAAACCTCGGCCATTAGATCTGAAATCTCCATATTCAAAAGGGTCAACTACGGGGGCACTGGGGAGTATGGGTGAAAATCTTGGGGGGTGCCCCTGCAGAAGACCCCAGCCATCGGATTATGGTCAATCGAACGGTTGTGATGAAATCATAGGTTGATTCATTAGTGGAGGAACAGGTAAGGGTAATGAAGAAAAAAGTGAATTTCCAATGCGATGGGGGCTTAGAGAACGGGGAGGGAAAGGATCTGATGGAGGATTAGGGGATCGAGAGCTAAAGTAACAAGGTCTAGGGATTTAAGCCCTCGGAAGATCGATCCATCGAAAGATAAGAGGTAAGGAGAAAGAAATGTTTGCAAACATTGAAGCACAATGGCGATGGGGCTAAGGCCTTGGTCGCAGGTGCAGGGTTATGTGGCGAGGAAAAAGGAAGGGGGCTTAATCCAAGGGGGCTTAAAACCCAATGTTTGTTTATGAGCGGAAAATGCCTAAATGAGGCTTTTTTGGGGGGTTTTAAAGGCTTCCGATAGGTAAAATAGGGATTTTTTAAACCAGAGAAAGGGGTTTTCATGGTTTAAAAAGGGTTTTTAGAAGTTTTTTTAGAAAAATGGAGGGTAAATGAGAAGGAAAAATGGGATTTTTAGAGGGAAATAGATGATAAATAAAAGGGAAAAATGAGCCATATGAGGGGATTTTGGAGGAATTTATGAAGGTGAAAAGATGGAGAAAATGGCTGAAAATAGTCTCCTTTATACAACAAGGTTTCTTGAGGATTTTTTGAAGGAAACAGTAGTGAAGATTACTCTTCAGTTAGAACACCAAAAGGGTTCAAGAATGAGTAGTTTTCTAAGAAAATAATCTCTTGAAGGCTTAAGATCTGTTTTTAGCCATCATTTTCTATGACAAAAATTTACTGATGCCTAACAGGGACTTTCCATTCCTTAATGGCTTTAATTTTGTTAGGGTCTACCTTAACACCCTCGTGAGATATAATATGACCCAGATATTCCACCTCTTGTACTACAAAGAAACATTTGGAGGTTTTTGCATATAATTGTTTCTCCTCTAATAGTTTGAGCACCCTATCAACATGTTGAACATGATCCTTCCAAGACCTGTTGTAGACTAATATATCATCAAAAAATACTAACACAAATTTTCTAAGGAAGGGTTTGAAAATGGAATTCATCAACCCTTGAAATGCAGAAGGTGCACTGGTAAGGCCAAAATGCATGACCAAAAATTCATAATGACCCTCATGAGTTCGAAATGTTGTTTTCAGAATATCTTCTCTCTTCATTCTAATTTGACGATATCCTGAACAAAGATCTAACTTGGTAAAATAAATTTCTCCATGTAATTCATCCAATAATTCATCAATCATAGGAATGGGAAATTTATCTTTAATATTGAGCCTATTGAGCTCCCTATAATCCAGACACATGCGCCATGATCCATCCTTCTTGTGCACCAATATTATTAGAGTAGAGAAAGAAATTTGACTAGGTTGAATTATACCAACCTCTAACATTTCTATAATCATGCATTCAATTTCGCTCTTTTGGACATAAGGATATCTGTAAGGCCTAATTTTTGGAGGAACACTTCTTGGGATCAAATGAATAGCATGAACATGATCACAAATAGGTGGGATTCCTTTGGGAGTTTCAAACACCTTGGAATGATTATCCAAGACTTCTTGGAGATCTAGAGAAATAGATGAATTTGATGTTGGAACTTCTAGTGAGCATAATTGTGCAATTACACCTCACTGTTATTTCTTCAAAATCTTTGTCATGACATTAGAGCTTATTGTCTTTCCCGAATTCCCTGCAATACCTCATAATTCGACTTCCTTTCCTTTCAAAAAGAATTTCAAGAAAATTTCTTGAAAATTAAAAGCTACCGTCCCCAAAGATTGTAACCATTGTACTCCTAGTACAACATTAGCACCTCCCATTGGAATGGAAAGCATTGGACTATTCAATACATCTTCCCCCATGGTTAGCTTGATATTATGGCATTTTTTATAGCAATTTATAGTTCCTCCATTTCCATCCATCACTTAATTTTCTAGTGTTGGGTATAGGAATAAATTCAATTCCTTGGCTACCTTACAATGAATAAAATTATGGGTACTACCCAAATCAATCAACACTATTACCTTATTCTTTTTTATATGTCCTTCTATCTTGATAGTTTGAGGAGTGGTAATTCCTGCCAATGCATTGCACGATATGGTCATACTCATTTCTTCTTTCTCTAGGGTTGGTTCTTGGTGGATATCCTCTTCTTGAAGTTTCTTGTTCATTTTCTTCCTCCTCTTCACAATCTATGTAAAATAATTTCTTCTCATCACACTTATGACCTTTATTGTATTTTCTATCACAACTATATCAAAGCCCTTTTGTTCTTTCTTCCTCCAATTTTTGTGGTGTCAACCTTGTAGTTTGTGTAAGTCTATGAGTAGCAACACTTCCATAATTATAGATGTGAGTGTTAGGCTTCCTTGTCACCATAATTTTAAATTAACTTTTTCTTGCTAACCTAAATGCCTTCTCCAATGAATCATGTTCCCAAACATGAACCTCATGTTGTACGTTATCCTTTAAAGTCCTAATCAAGGCATCAATCCTGTGTTCCTCATGAATATTAGTTACCCTTATATTCAATATTTGGAAGTCCTCAATGTGCTCTACCACTGAACCCTTTTGTTTGAGATTTATCAATTGGCTAAAGAAGGTGTTTCTCTTTGTATCCTCATAATGTGCTATCATTTCCTCTATAAAAATTAACCAAGTGACAATTTTTTTATGAGAGAAAAGCCATTGATAATGTAAAAATGTATTTTATTCTAAATATAAAGTTTCAATGCATAACTTTTGTGTGTTTTGCACATTATTGAGATCAAAATATTTCTCCATCTATAGTATCCATGTTACGGGATCCTTTCCATCAACCTTCCCTATATCGATCTTTGGAATATGGTGGGTCTTCCATAAAACATTCAAGTTTATGAAATCACGATTGAAATTTATTTTTTTCTCATCATGAGTTTCCTCTACTATCTTTTCACCATTAGGAATCATTTCTTGTATCAACTTTGTCAAGCCTTCCTTCAAACCTTCCATTTTTTCTTCCATGTATTCCATGCCATTATTCAAACCATTCAAACCATCCATGTTAGCTTCCACACATTTCTTCAAACCATCCATATTAGATTCCATGCCCTTCTTCAAACCATCCATCTTAGCTTCCACATATTTCTTCAAAAATTCCATTTTAGTTTTTTTTCTTCTTTGCAAGAGCGAAATTTGGTGCATTTGCTCTTGTAATTTTGATATGTCATGTTTCACTTCTTCATATTCATGAGTCATATTAGAGCCTTTTGAAGGCTTAATGGGTGTTGAATTATTTTTAGGTGGAATTTAATAACCCAATACTGATATATATTCTTGAATATGCCCTTAGAATCACTTCAAACTGATTTTTCAAACAAACTTTATGCAATTTGAAAAAAAAATACACACCTTTTTCTTTCTTTTAAGGCGTTGGACATTGAAACTGAATTATCTCTGTGATTTCGGATCTTCAATATCTGAAATTAAGTCCTGTAGTATCCCTCTTAATCTTCTTTTGAATGCCATAGGTCTGACCTGATTTGGATTCTTCAAGACAAAGTGATGCCTAATCTCCCACAATGACCTAATTATGGACTTTTTCAATAGAGAAAACTTGTACGGCGTGCCATGTGTCACTTTTTACACCTTCATTACTGAAATTGATACACATGAAACTATAGTTCGTGTAATTTTGGCCACTTTTTACCAAATTCCAATTTGATGCTCAGAGAGAGAGTTATGAAAATTTTCCTAGGTTCACCTCTTTGAGATGAAATTCAGGAGCTTGAAAAAACCGTAACTTCCACAAATCATATCTCCGAAAATATTGCGAACCAAGATTGTAAATTTTTACAAAAGGTTCCTCAAGATTTCAGCTTCGTGTGATAAAAAATTCAGCTAATGAACCTTAGTAGAAAAATGTTATAGTAAAAATGGCACAATGACCTATTCGGAGTAGCGAAACCCTAGAATCCAAAGCTCTAATACCAAATGTTATGAAACCAACTCCAAAAATAGAAGAAAAGAGAGATCAACACCTTATAAATAAGCCACTTCGAGGGGGAAAGCTCCTTTACATTACATAAATGAAAAATTATTGGATGATACAAATGACAAAACCTCCTTCTATATACAGGAGTCCATGGGGTCACAAAATAATCCTAGCTGACCTAGAAATAATAATGTAAGGGCACAATAACAACAATATGGGGGTTACAGGGGTACAAAAATAACAATAATGGGGCTAAACTAACAACAATAAGGGACTACACTAGTAATATAGGGACCTAACACTGATGGGATTTCAACAACACAGAGGTAGTGCTTATGCAGTGCACTACAATAGACAATGCGGAGCTTCAGAGAGATAACGCAGTGTAGCAGCAGAGGGTGATTCAGTGATGACATGTAGCCCAACTGAATTTTCTGTAAGTGATTGGGTGATGTTCCTTTAGTTTATTACCTCTCAACAACTGAGTTGCAGTGCAGCAGTTAGAAGTGGTAGTGCTATAGGTGGCATGATTGAGCAATTTGAGAGGGAGTTGCAATACATATGTAGCAGTGTCAGCGGCAGTGACATGGGCAACAATACATAGAGTGGCAGCGCATTGGATGGAGGGTAGTAGGCCAAGCATCAGCAGTGCAAAGATTGATGCTAGAGATCAGGGTGATGCTTCAATTGGAAAGCATTGTTAGAGCACACTCCTTGCTAAGAGGGAGTGTCGAGATTTAGGGTAGCATCGAGTGTCCTCTAGCTCCAAAACTTTGTGGAAGGGCTAGAACACATGAGATCTTAAAGACTGAGAAAGTGTTTGGATAAATTCCATCTAGTGAAAAATTTATTCAAATAATTAAATTTTTTAATGGGGACCCTAACTCTAACATAGGGAAATTGAAAAATTGAAGTATATTTTTTACACATGTGATGGTAACATTCTAAGTGACATGGATAAAACTACTTCTAATAGTAGTCGTTTACTAGAGATTACATCACGGACGTTGATTTGTCAAGAAGAAAAGTATAAAGGAAGGGCTTGGTGTCATTCGTAGAACACGCACATACAGAATCTAAGAGATCAAATTCTTCTGATGAAGTAGTGCTCAGACGAAGATCATATCTAAGTGATTCATACAAGCAGTGAGTGGTGGATGCAGTGATTGGTCAGAGGACCAAGAGTACAATGCAGAGGAAGGGTAGAAGAGACATAGTGGTGGTAGCGTATCCATCAAAGGGTTTGACACAGTCCCTAGAGAGGGTGACACAAACCCACCCAAGGCTCACGTAGGGGCAGTGCAAAGCCTCCAAGGAAAAGTCTGAAATTTACAAGAAACCGTGGTTTCTAAACCGGCAGGGCTGAAACCAGACTTTGGGAGAAGTTGATCAAGCACATAGAAAGGGTGACGTAGTCCCTCATCTAGGGCCACACAACTTTACATAGTGGCAACATATAGACTGCGCAAAGCTAGCTAGAGTTTCACCAGTGGCTCATCCGAATCAGTCGGGACTTGCGGGAGTGATGTAAAACTCACAATTTTTCTATGTAGTTAAGGTTTTCTATGTTGGGTGAGCTGGATTATGGCACCCTATATGTACTCAAAATATTTTTTCTTAATAATAATAAACCTTCATATATGTTGCACTGGTTTTCTCGCATTGGGTTTTTCTAGGGACATTTGTCGAAAAAATATATGTTTCCTTTGTTATATGTGTGTGATGTTCAGTAAATCATCTATATTTTTGTAGGCTCCTATTTGTGTTTACTTCGATGTTTTTCTAAATAATTTCAGTTAAACAACTTGTGCATAGTAAAACAATTAGAATAAGTAAAACCATATTTAGCAATAGGATTTTTGTGCTCAGAAATTTTCACATCACCTACTTTTTCAACCTTATCATAATGGGCTAAACATATCCCTTGGAATTGAATTGGGGAGGATGGGAGCACAACCATGCTCTCAACCACTCGAGCTACTAATCCAAAAAAAGATCTAAAATTTGTTAATAATGAATGTTTCCCCTCCCACAATGGTATGTTAATTTGGACATTGCAACATCTTCAACAATTAAGGCTTATGGGAAGATTGGGCCCCTTGCAGGATGACCAACATTGTCTTTCCCACCATGGAGGCAGATCTCATGGCTATTGTCACCCAGGAAGTAAAGATACAACATAAGATTAAATTTTTCAATGGCTTTACTCACACTCACGAAAGACTCATCTGCGTGGGGGAGCGAGGTCTCGTCATCAACATCAAATACTATGCAACCACCCCAGCTTTTAATTGAACTTCCAAGATGAACATAGTGGAGGCAGCCATTATCATGCAATATTTTTTGAATGAGTCCGCTAAGGTGAGTTTGACATTTCCTGCCTCCACCTTGGAAGCATAGTCGGTAGTTGGGTCTATGAGCACCAGCGCCCATTTCAATGACCTTGTAGGTAAGGGTTCTTTCATAAATGAGTACATGGTGGCCACATGATTGGTCATCATTGTGCCTTAGTTAAAAGGGTACACAATTTTCATTTAATTAACAGAAAAGGATGAAGATCTCAAGGCCACCAAATTCACTATTGCAACTCAGAGGTCATCTCCAATATTACCTTTGCTCTGCAGCCTATGTTCATGTGCTTTATTTCCTTTACCTTAGAGGCTGGAAACTAGGTTAGAGGATCATTTTGAGAGGTTTGTCAAGAAATAAGAGTTTGCAAATATTTACTAGTATGTCTCCCATGGGAAGGCTTTCATGGGAAATATTTTTAGATTCCTCATGGATATGCTTGGCGACAGGATCAACCAGACCTCTGGCCAGCCCACCACGATCTTCAAATGTGCTACCAAATTTGAGTAGTGAAAATTTGTTACATCTTTTGATTAAATATTGTAAATGTGTAGAATTATTAAGTTGATTTTTTGGGAATTCAACTAAATCCATTCAAGATACGTTGTGTAAAAATTCAGTAATATCCATGATCAACTATGTGAATGAGACATTTATGAAATGGGGTATCTTTTTGTAATGTCCCGTTTTCAGAAAAATCACAAGTTTGTGCCAGAGATGGACTGTTAAGGCATTTACTAGCTATGTCTCCTTCCAAATAAGGGAGAGAACCAGAGGCTACCTGACCTTTTGCAGTCTATGTCTACAAATATGTAATTATTCTTATTCAGGAATTGTTGCAGCAACTTCTTGGGGACGATGTATAAGGAAGAAAATGTCAAAATAAGGCCACCCACTACTGGAATTCCTTAGAGCATATATACTTAGACCTCCTTTCAGAATTTAATCTCAAAGAAATAACCTTGGACCGGTTATTCATATCTCCCACAGTGAACTAGCTGAAAATGGCAGCAACATGTAAGGACCAAATAGTTGTCTCTAGAAAATAGCATTGTATAAGTGAGAAATGGGACTGAGGTCCCTTATATGACTCAATATATGACTCACTCACATAACCAGAGGTAAAACAAATGAATCTAGCTCATATAAACAGATCTCCCAAAACAATATGCCTCAATCTACCTCAAAACCCCATAGTCTAGTTCATGCAGAAAAGACTGAAACATGAACAACGTTATTCATACTAGGGTTTCTGCAGTAAATAAGTGACATATCAGATATGAAATTAACAAGCATACAATGGCTAAGAAAATGTGATTCCTTTCCTCTTTATACACAATAAAGATCACCCACAAGGGGGTTCATGGAAATACAAAGTGTACAAGTGCAGATCTGCAAATACATGTAGCTGGAAAACACAGTCACTACAACACTGAATATAAATATGACTGGAAATAATAAAATACGGAAGAGGAATGGAATATAGAGATTTCCAGGAGAAGGGTTGGCCCTTTCTCCAAATAATAAGACCTCAAGCAAGGGATCAAACCCCGCAGCTGCTGCTCTCTCAAAAATAACACAGTTTACCCAGTGAACTACGTTTTCATGGATGGAACAAAATTTGGCCACATGCCAAGATCTTAAATAAGCTCTGAAATCTCCTATGTAGCTCCCTCAATGCAAGAGAGAC
Organism: Pinus albicaulis; assembly: GCA_034641835.2. Classification (NCBI taxonomy): domain Eukaryota; kingdom Viridiplantae; phylum Streptophyta; class Pinopsida; order Pinales; family Pinaceae; genus Pinus; species Pinus albicaulis. Next base: position 584,494,956 of record CM076570.1, read on the forward strand.
TCCCTCCACTGAATATAAATGCACAAGAGAAGATGTAACAACCCTCCCACTACACTACCCAGCAACACTGCATCCTCTGCTACAGAAATAATGTTGTGGGTGTGGGAAATTCTTGGCCTACAATCTATATGTGGGAGAAATGAGGCACAACCCCTTCAATAGATCACTCAATTAAAGAGAGGAATTCCTAAACAGGAATTCCTCCAAACTCTGCTAAGCAGCAGGAGTTTTCAGAAAATGTCTAAGCAGACATGAAATTGAAATATACAAGCTTAGCTCACAATGCTTCCCTTCTCCTCCTTATGAAGTTGTGAGCTCCTTCAGCTTCGGTCCCACCTCTTAGGGTTTCCATCTTCATTTGAATCTCTTCCCTCTAAAACTGCGATGTCTTCTTAGGCAAGCTACTCCTCCTTAGGTTGTGCTGGTTGACATGGTCAACCTGACCTTGCCCTCATACACTTGGCCCTTTTCACACTAGGAGGTGTGAATTAAGCTGCTAAAAAGGCCCCTTTTACATTAGGAAGGGTTTTATTCGTATTAAAAGGGCTTCCTCTTCCTTTTTATTCACCTACTTTACAATATGAGCAAAAATTAATGTCCCAATTTATTCATGAAGAATTTGGGACATTACACTTTTCATCATATTCAACCATTGAATGGTTTCCTAAAGTGGATGTGAAGACTACCAATCAGGTGAATTTCCTTCCCTCCTTAGAACTAGATCATATGCATTTTGCAATAATCGCATCGATCCTCCTAATGATATTTTTAGGAAGCTTGTACAAGGGCATCCAATATATCGATATATTCTACAGAACTAATTAGACAAGTATAAGATGTCTACCAAGCGTAAGCAAGTGTTCAATGTGATATTTGTTTCATTTTATATGAAAACCTAAATACAAGAATGACTTCTCCATTGGGGAGTAAGAGACACCTAATATTTCTGATACCTTCTTGACCAAATCCATCGTAGGAGAAGCATATATAAGAAGATACTTGGAAGAATTCTTAAATAATATGGAGGCTTTCCCAAAGGTCAGAATTATGTGCTAAAGGTGAGTCTAATGATCAACAAAAACATGTCCAAAAAGTAAAACTTCATAAAAAAACGTAAGTTGTGTGATGGATACTTTCCTTGTAAGATGTAAACTAGGGAAAAAACCTTATTCTTTGACCACCAAAATTCACCTTTTGAGTCCTTTAATGACCAATAAAAACAACAAAGGTGATAGCGAGAAACCCTTTCTAAGCCAATGGGATGCATGAAACACCATTAATTAGAACTGCATAGCTCACTGACGCAATGCATGCCATTATCCATTTGAACACCCCCACTGAGAGACCAATCTTATGCAAGATAAACCTAAAATATTTCAATTATACGCAATATCCTCTATGTAGATCCAAATTTAAAATAATGGCCTCTTTACTTCTTGTTTTCACCGTATGTAATGTTTCCTGTTTGATGGTGACCACGTCCTTTATATGTTTTTTTTGTCAAGAATCCAAATTGTTCAGATGAAATATGAGAAAAAAGGCATACCTTCAACATGTTCATAATCATCTTTGATATCAGTCTCTAAACAACGTTACATAGGGATGCTAGGCCTAAACTCCCAAAAGGTCTTAGGGTTAATTTTCTTAGGAATCAATGTAATGACAGTTGTGTTTATTGCACCTAGTATATGCTTAAAATATCAATACTCCTCAACCATATTTAACAGCTCATAACTCATTATCTCATAGAAATGTAAAAATATCTTAATGGTCCATTTTTTAAGACCTAGGAATTTTTTCATCGAGAAATATTTGAGAAAATTTTGTATCGCCTTCTTTGAAATCCCCCCTCCCCCTCGTGACCTTCTAGACATTCGCATCAAAGAAAATCTGAGTACAATATCTAGTGTAATCTAGTTTGTTATCAATCATGACATTTTCCCTTTCCTTAAAGAAATTCCCAAAGAATTCTACCGCCTTCTTGTGTATGCCCCCTATTTTTGTAGCCTTGTATCCCATACCATCATCAATGTCCCAAAAAGTATTGGAATTCCTCCCGTTTATAGAAAATTTCTAAAAAAATCTCTTATTTGTATCCCTGAAATTGACCCAAATTGTGTGACTCTTCAGTTACCATTCTTTTTCTTGAATTCAAAGTATATCCATTTTGTGGGATTCAAGATCCATGATTATTATGGATTGTCAATGATAAATATACTGATGTTTATTGGTCACTAATATGGTCCATTTCATCATCGATCCTTTGAAGTTCCTATCTGTGTGTATCATTTTTCTGATTTGTCCATCTATAGACCACACTTTTTAATACCTTCAATTTTGAAACCACCACTTCCATAACAAATTGACCAGGATGCACAAAATGTTCAGTCGAAATCACATGAATTAGATTGCATATTCATGGGTCTTCCAACCATGTTTGGTTGAACTTGAAAGGGGTAAATTTCCAAACCCTATTCCCCTACCAATGCAAGATGATTGGGGTGTGATCCAGCAAATCGACAGAGAGACCAATGATCTAACAACATCCAAAAGATCCATCTAATTCTCATGAATAATAAAATGGTCCAATATATTTGCGATGTTGTGTGGATATTCCCTATCATTTTTCCATTTTGGTGCTATAGGACTTGGGAAAACGTCCACCAAGTTGTTTTCTGTGAATATTTCCAAGAAATATTCACCCATGGGATCGTTTTTTCTAACTGACCCCAAAAATTCTACCCCTGACATAGTGAGATTCATGTTTCCATCCATGATAAATGATCCCATATTAAATATGTCACATGCACCCATACATGTCCAAAATTCATTCCTACGACTGCATGGAGAATATATGTTTAGGAATTTAATATGATGAACATGTTCCTAGATGAACCTTGATAATAAGGTACCTGCAATTAATTTATAATCATATAGATTAACCATAGAAGGATCCAATATATACACCATGCCACTCGATAAACCATTCAGGTCAATCAAGATAATCATCCACCCTCAAAAAACAAATAATAAAAATTTCCTGGCCTTTTCCCCCAAAAATATGGTTTCCTGAAAAAGAATGACAGTAGGACCCATCAACATGATAAGTGATTTAAGGGAATTTTTTTGAGGTATCCCCCATACCTCAAAGATTTAGAGATAAAATCTTCATCAAGAAACCATTAAATTAGGCATATTCCTTCCAAGGGCACAAGAACAAGTACCATCAGAAATCACAACATCATGGAGGACATAGAGCCAAATCTACATAAAAATATCTAAGGCTTATTTCAACATAGATCCAAAAACATGCTTGGATTTTCCCTTTCCATTCTAGTACTTCCTAATTGTTATTTTCGTAGCAGAGCCCAGGCTAATATATAATCCAATAGATGGACCCTCATATTTGTGTATGGTTAGAGGAATCAAATCCATATTAGGGTTCCAAGCTAGGAATTCTAGATTAGTGCCAATTGAGTTGATAGGGTAATAGGTCCCGATAATAGGGACATCGCCAAGAGGTAGGTTTGACACCATGACAGAATAATTAGGTCCATTAGGGGGGATAGCACTCATAACCCCATTTGAATTAGGGAGGGAATTTATCAAGGAAAAGGGCCAATCACTCATTTCATAAAGATATTTAAAAAACAAAGCATGTACCTCCTGACTAATTTGAAGTCTTCAGTTATGTCGATGGTGGGATATGCCCCACATTTAAGGCATAATCAGATCCCTCTAGACATCCATTATATCATCCTCACGTGAAACTAGAGAATAATTATGAGGGTAATCAAGAAGAATCACATGTTTACCTAGAGATTTAGAAGAAGTTTCCCCCCCTGATGAAATCCCTGAAAGAAAAGGAGAGTGCCCTAGATTTCTATTTTGCTATGTGTCATCACCCAGAGTTTTATGCTTTGCAACCTCCTGAAACCGTCGAGGGAATTTCAAAAACATGAAGATTTATATGGAACATCAGGCACCTAAATGGTATGCCCTAATATTTAATTCCTTATTTGTAAGTAGTAGGACCCCATACCAGGTCCAACTCCGTTGGAAATACAACCATGAATTTTAGCTCCATCAATACCCAAGCCACTCATTTATCCATCACCACTAAACATATATTGTCCAAGAACACAAAACGTCTGATTGTGTCTCTATTTTCCTCCAATTACTTCCTCCTATAAATATTGAGGGGAAAAATAATAATTTTATCCCAAGTCAGTCGCATGCATGGAGTCATCGACAACAGATTAAACCATATGAACCAGTGGCTCAAATTTAGAAAAATAAGGCCAACCACCCATGGGGACTTAAGGATGTGTATCACATCCTCCTGATACATAAAATTTATTCCAAACCAACCATTCAAAAATACACTAACTTTTAGCTTGTAAGTCAAGATCGACACCCATACTCTCTCCACCCAGATCTGCAAAAAAATTTCCCATCCATCTTAGCAAACTCCCATCACTTGATGATAGTTATATTTTTCATTCCTGAAATGTGGTCTTAAAACATGTCCTCATAAAAAAACATATTTTTAATATCCAAGAAGGCTTTCAAAACTTTTTTATGTGCTTGAAGTCAGGTTTCTCTCCTCATCCTGGCGCCACCTCCCTCGTATTCTGAAAAAAAAAAAAAATATATATATATATATATATATATATATATATATATATATATATATATATATATATATATATATATCCAATGGTTGAGGAGAAATCAGGAGATATCGAGATTCCAATTGCTTCACCCCTTGAGGTAAGTCCTCCTCAGAGGATAGAGGTGTATAGTAGGAATTTAACCCCCATAAAATACTCTAGAATATTTTTATTAGTATACATAAATCAAAAGTTGGGATATTTTTTTCAAAAGTAGTTTTTTTCCCCTTTCAATTAAATTAATTAATTAAAAAACATGTCATATGAATCAGTGACATGTGAAATGATTTATGGGTATGCATTATTAATAAGCCATGTTATTGCAACAAAAAATATTTAGAGATTAAGAATCTCCATGATAAAGTCGAGGTGAATCTCCATGGCTAAGAATCTTATTATATGGTTTTTTAAAATGTATATATTATTAACTTATATATTAATTTTTTTTATCATTAATAATAATAAAGATAGTTTTAAATAAGGTTATAATTTAGGTATTTTTTATATATTTTTTAATTTCAGCAACTTGAAATGTATGATGAATTAAGTGTTTTGATGTTTATTATGAATTGATTCCTATTCAAAATTGTGAGACATTTAATTTATATGGTTGCTCTAGTAATAATAATAATAATAGTAATAATAATTTATTTTTAAATATATCATGGAAAAACTATACAGCAAATTGGTGTATGAGACCCATTTCTTTGTGGGACAAGAGACCCACCTCCACCCAATGATTTGATAGTTGAAGTATACAGAGGATAAAATCATATAACCTTTTAGAAGAAAACACTTGCTCTTAATACAAGGGAAATATATGTATTTAACATGAAGTTTTTATATTATCTCTCTCTCTCTCTCTCTCTCTCACACACACACACACAACTCTTAATATAAGGGAAATGTATGTATTTAACATGAATTTTTTTATATGTTCTCCCCTCTCTCTCTCTCTCTCTCTCTCTCTCTCTCTCTCTCACCATGATTATGATTAAAGTTTACTAAAATGGTTTATAAAACCTTAAGAATGTAAAAAATTGTTTCTAATTCATTATAAATTTATTTCTATACTCCAAATTCATTAAGAGAAGCATTCCAAGATCAAAAGGTTTTTTCCTTAAAAGGTAAAGAAGGTTGGTAGTGTGATAAATATTTTGAAATTTAGATATAATGTGAATATAAGATATACAACTGAAGAAAAAACAAGTTTTATCTTCAGCGTTCTTAGTGTGACAAATATGACAGACTCTTTCATCTTGTTATGGGCAATGTTACCCTAAGGCCTTGGGTTGATAAACCTCACAAAGCAGGGGCATGTCATCACAAGAAGGACTCAAATTACCAACTATTCTTTAAATTAGAAAGTGAGGAGTGTATATCTTACTTGTTTATCCTTGTTTTGTAGTAGATCATGTAGGGTTCAAACCCCCCTACAACTCCTCGTGCTCCAGAACCTACAAATCGGCGAAGAACAGGCACAAAAACCTAGTTTTACAGCATATATGTCCTAGATGTTAGCATCATAGCATACATAATCTCATAAAGATATTAATAAATAAATTATTCAAGATTATTAAGCATGTATAAGAGATATATGACACATGAACATAAGGAACAAGATGGCACTTCTTTTATTGATAACATGTACAAAAAATAATAATGGAGAAATCACCTGAGATCTATCACTGCCTTGAGTAAAAACGTCTTCTAGATTCGTCCAACCCTAGACTCACAAAGCTTCTTCCATGAATGGGGCACAAAGGATGTCACATAGAATGAGGATGATCATCACAAGGAAACAAGGGTTTCCTCAAAAATCTGGGAAGTGCAGGAGGCACAGGGGAAATATCAGATTTGATCAGGGCTATAACAGGCTATAATATCTATAATTATCTCTCTTCCTCCCTTAGGCCATTCCCTTAAGGTGTATTTATACTTCCTAAAATTATTTTTTTTAGTTGGGGAACATTTAGGCCATGGGCTAGGGTAGTTAAGTTATAGGAAAAACCATAAACCCCACCTCAATAATAGGGAAACTATATATTTTTTAATATTTTGAATAGCATATGCGGGTTCTCTATATATGGACCTGATTGTATACGCGAAAAAAGTTGGGCAGAGTCGCATATGGATTTTAAAATACTGGTTTTTGAGAAATGTTACCAAGTCTGAATGGAAGGGTTTCCCAAGGCCAATGCATAATTCATCAAGTATATAGTGGTGATAAATGATGCTATAATATATGTCCCCTAATATATGAGTTCAGAAGGGGTACATGATGGCCAAAATGTATTATGTGCATAGAAAGAATCTTGCGAGGACTAGAGAGGATTTTATCAGATTTCAGCCTGCCAAAAACAAGTGATATAAATCAGAAAGATAGCTCATGTCTCAGGAGGGCATACCCATTCTCAGTGAAAGAAAAGCATGTCCACATATGAATTATGGAGAAGATCCAATATGTATACAAATATAACTAAAATTTAGAGTACATAATGAATCATCTTATCACTGCCCGAAAGTATAAGTCAAAGTCAAGTCCAAGAATCACATATAGAAGATGGATCAATGATGTTGCATAGATATCTGAGCACTGAAGTCACAACTGAATCTCCAAGTACGAAATCATAAGTGGTGGAACAAATGGTTCAACACGCAACTCGAGCGCCAACATATAAGATGCTATTGTGATAAAACAACAACATATAAGGGTGGATGGTGCCACTGGAAAAAAATTGAAGGAGCTGTCAAAGTGAACCAAAACATGTTGATGCAATCTCGAGGTCTTCGCTAATCACCATGGCACAATTTTACACAATGGGAATAAATGAGCTGAGGTGATCGACCATGTGAGAAATATTTTGATTACCGTTCATTGATGTATACCATTAACAAACCCGAGACAACCCACCGATAATGATAATGAGTGTCACGATGCCCCAGTACAATCCAACAAGTGTGAATGAATGAGTTGAAGTCGAACACTTGATAGAATCTATCAATCAGCAGACAATAATGTATTCTCATTGTCGATAGCGAAGAGTCTTCCACTGATGACTGCAAACCATAGGGTACTGACAAAAGGACTCTAAACCTTATTCCTAGAGTAATGATTCGGCATCGATGGGAAAATATCTACTGGAAGGAAGGCATTAAGGCATCCCACATCAGTCCAGCATGAGTGTAACCCAGAGGCCAAGAATTGGAAGGAATCAGATGAAGCAAAGTGAAGTAACCAACCTGAAATACATTTTTGGCATGCACAAAATGGAGCTAGCGCACAACAAAAACCCTCTGAACTAACCAATAACGAAAGTTGATAAAGAGGCGAGATATCCACCAATAGGGTCAAATGGAAATCAAGGTACTGCACGAATCCCAGGTGTAATAATGTAATTTGAATTCTAACACAAGGGAAACCACTCAGTCAAAGACCCATGACGTTGATCAAATGCTGAGCATAAGGTTACATATCAATGATGGAAATAGGGCTAGGTTGTGGCTCTAGGTTTACTCTCAGAGAAATATGTCGTAGTCGATAAGAAGCAAACCCACCGGTAAGAAGTTAATGGAGACCTTCTCAAACCAGCATGAGCAAAGGAACAAATATTTGATGTGATAGAACAAAATACTGACAAAATCGAGATAACCGACTGAAAAATGAGTCAAGAGACACCGCAGAAAGGCCGACTTAGGTTAGATTCCCTTTAACAAAAGCACAACTCATGTTGACTATGGTAGTAAATGATAAATTTGTATAATTTTTTCATGTAGGAGGCATAAATAAACCCTCCATATGATTGGAAGAGATAAACAACCGAGGGAGTATTGACTGAATAACAAGGTTATGGCTTCTCCTAAATCAAAAACTAAAACCATACCAAAATGGAGAAAAGACTTATATTTTTTGTGCTTTGTTCAAGGGCTACACAACTGACACTATAGCTACCATCAAGTATGGAAATATTGCCCGTTCCCTCTCTTTTTCCAAATATTTAATTTTTTTGTCTTTTTCATATTTCAAAGCCTAAACAGGAATAAAATAATGCTTATAGTACAATGGATATAACGAGTGTCGGTAAATAGATGCACTAGTTCCTGGGATAGGAACAATCCTATGCTCAATGCAAGGTGGCAAAAACTGGTAAGTGACACTCAAAGGGATGTTCCATCCATGGGTAAAGGTGTCAATTCGCAAAGGCTAAGTGATTGCAAGGTTAACTTGTATATAAATACATGGTCAAAAGAGGGCTTAAACATGAGTCCAAAATCAAGTTGGCTAAAGGCCAAGATAAACAAGTAGTCAATATGCAATGCAGTAATACAACTTGACAATGCATGGGAGCCTCAAAGGTAAATGGCCAGAATAAAGATAACGAAGAAGAAGAAGAATGAAGCTTCAACGCATAAGTCATGGTAGGACTAAAGAGGACTCCCGAGGCTACATAAATTGCATAATGGGCAGCAAATACTAGTGAGGAACTAACTATGAATCCCATGTAAAGGATGGTTATACCACCAAGTCATGATTAAAAAATCGACGAGTGAAATGGGTCAAATAATCATGACATGATGGGATCGACCCTATGGAAAGTGATCAAAATGGAGGCTAGTATCTAAAAATGCAACGGATTAAAGTGAATTCCCTAACCTATTTTCTAGTTCAGAATCAAGTACCTGCCATGACAGGTCATCGGTCATGGATCCGAAGGAAAACTAGAAATATCTCAAATTCACCAGAATGTACCTGAAATAACTTTTCCCAACGCTTAGTAGACAAAAGGCTAAACAACCTTAATCAAATTCAAAAAATAGACACAAATTAAATTTGTAAAAAAATTTCAAAGTATGGGCATAAATAAGCATTTTGACTCACATTTTGATCATTTGTGCAGTGCAGAAGTGGAAAAAGAGCTCTGGAGAAAAAAATCCTCTTCTTGAATATGGAGCAACTGGCCACCGAATCACCTCAAATTAGTCAGGTAAACCTTGTACTCATCTCACTTATCAATTTCATTCCTATTTCAAACAAATTTTTTGATTTTTGATCATAGGAAATATATTTTCTTTGAAACCCTCTGCGTATACGCAGGTTCGATATGAGGAACTCGCGTATAGACGCAATTCTGTACAAATGAGATGGCATATGTGCAGAGTGGAATTCAAAAAAGTGTATCTAATTGGTCAATGGATGAAATTTCCTATGATGACTATCAGTTGAAGAGAACGAAAGAACATTGCAATTGATAATGAAGTGATGGAGGACCAACAATCCTTAGATATACTTCGGAATTTTGGTTTACTCAATTTTTCAAAATGCCAAATATAAAAAGAAATGCTCTATTGCTTGAGATGTTGGTTGATCATTGGGAACAAGATGAATATTGCCTTATAATCGAACAGATGCCATTAAGAATAGAGTTGGAAGACATATATTTTATCACTGGACTTTCCCGAAGTGGAGACCAAGTTGATTTGCATGGTAAGCCCACTGAAGGGCTTAACGTAGATGACTATGTCTAGGTCTATTGTGTAGATGATGCAAAGAAGGTGGGGACTCAGATCCAAATCAAATATGTACAGGATTTTACATGAAAGTCCTTCTCTTTACTATTGGCAGAGTGGCAGGATCAGCTTTTCTACACCAGGCTTCACGCACTCATATGAGTATAGCAGTTGATTGTTTGGTCCATATCTATGATTGGTGTATAGCCTTATTGGCTAATCTGAAAAAAACAACTGACTTCTATCCAGCAGACAAAGACAAAACACTTTGGATACGACACTATTCTGTTGACATTCTTCTTTGAGGGAGTCCCAGGATTTTGGCCCAAGTTCATCTCTACTATCAGTAGCCCAAGGGATCCGAGGATAGCCTGATGGGACTATTTAATGAAGAGACTAGGGGTAATTGAAGTTCCCCGAACCACATGGGACGATGAGTTCTCACAGTGGTGGGCAGAACAAGTCATCCCAGTAGAGGAATATCCCTATGCTGGGATGGATTTTCGAGCAGATCCTAATTTGGTTCTTCCACCCGAAGTAGCATGGGGTGAAATTGGTAAGCTTTCACATTTGATTTTTTATTATATGATTTTTTGTGATTTTTTCAAATTATATGTAAAAATGAAAAAAAGTTTTTCATAGGAAAATATGACTTACAAAATTTTAATGATCATGATGTAGACATGGGACCAGTTAGGCTAGAGGGATACCCAAGGCACAAGCACCATATAGGCGAGGTGGATGCTGAAGACCCAAGAAGGACCTTCCATTCCATCCAGAGAACATGGATATTTTGACTCGCCAAGTACCCATGGCAGCTATAGAGGACCTTGGAGAGGCTATCCAGAAGCGGGTGGTTGGAGTACCATGAGACTGGGTGCGGTTATTCTGTCATGTAGCTACTATTATTGTGTTCTATCGAAACACAAATGTTGGGCAGGGACCTCAGGAGTAGATTTATATTTGATCGAATGGCTGTAATATTTTTTGATGACAAACATGATCGGGCATACAAATACAATTTTTGTGAGACATGATCGTCCAAATTTTGTATATTTTGAACACTCTAATCTATATATATATATATACATGAAATTTATATGATGTGATTGTCCCAAGTGTACAATGATGAATGATGTATTGATATGTTTAAAGTATTGAATCATTAATATGCCAATCAAGTGATTGATTAGCTAATGAGTCTACTAAACAATTATTAGATCGAGGAATATGAATGAATGTAATAAATTGAAATGAACGTTGTAACAAATGTACCCTCAGAAATAATTGATGCAAAAAGGGGTCTCTAACACAATAGGTGTTGTTTAATTGTGAAACCACTAGTTTTGAATCCAAGTAAAATACCAGCGAATCAACACCAATAGATATTGCCTCTGAGAGTAGGTTGACCATTGCAATGTATTCTGCTACATTTTTAGAAGTAGGACCAATGAAGACACCTCTTGAAACTAAAAATTGATCGTATGGATAGTGGATTACCCAAGCCACGGAAGCCAGGTTCCAGGTATGTCTACTAGCACCATCAGAAAAGCCAAAATGACTCATCTCATCCAATAATACCTACCAAAGTAGATCAAAATAATAAAAGTCACACAAAAAATAAAAAAAATACATGTACAAAAAATACAATATATACAAAAAAGCAGATGTTAGGCTGAAGCCTAAGCATAATACTTCTTCAAATAGAGCCCATTTCTAGGCTCTTCCAACTCGTTCCCATCAAATTCAACCAAGGCATAAGCTCCCTTTTTCAGGAACTTTTTGACGATAAAGGGGAAATACCACATAGATTTGAACTTGCCTGCGCCCAAGGCATCCTTCTCTTGTGCATAAACCAAGACAAGATCACCTTCAGAGAAAACCCTAGGTTTGACCACCTTATCATACTAAACCTTCACCTATTTCTTATGCACCTCATTCATCATAGCTGCATCTCAATGCTGCTCATCGAGATGTTCTAGATGGATAAGGCGTTCTTTGAGACTGGAAGTGTCGAGAAGAAGCTCAACTACCCGCTTAAGGGAAGGAATTTCGTATTCAATTGGAAATATAGATTCCAACCCATAAGCTAGTTGAAATGGAGTGAAACTAGTTACAGTCTTTAAAGACATTCGGTATGCCCAAAGTGCAGGGTACAACATGACATGTTAATTGGATATGGCTTTATCAAATTTCCATTGAAGAATTTTCTTCAAGGATTTGTTAATGGCTTCAACTTGCCTATTGGCTTGAGGATAATAAGGAGATGAATGCTCCTACTGAAAACCCAATTTCAGAGCCAATTCAACCATCATACAGTTCTGAAAATGACTGCCATGGTCAGTGACAATATCTTTGGGGATACCAAAGCGAGAAATGACTTGATTGAATAGGGCAGGATGTTTTCCTTAATCATTCCCAAAGGAAACAAGTAGTCTACAATAAATAATATGCTTATGACCCCCAGGGTAAAGGCATGTTACAGAAATGAGTCAATCAATACCCCACTTTTGAAATGACCGACATTGATGGCAGGAAATAGCACAGGATGAGTGCGCATCTTCGGTATAAACTTGACGAGAGATGACACTTGCAGCCACCTCAAGACAATCTTTGAAAATCGAGGACAAAAGTATCATGCCTTGTAAAGACCTTTTGGGGCGCTAGCAAACCCAAATAAATGACCTACAAGCTCCACTCATGGAAATCATTCAGCCTACTGCCAAGCTTCTGAGAGTTCAGCAACGTCTAAGGATCGAATCGATCATACAGATGATATAGAGTGTCACCAATAAAATAATGTTTAAAGAAAGCTAAGTGACACAACTTTTGACTCTCATCTTTCGAAAAAGATAAGGGAAACTTCATAGTCTGGAGATAAACTATGAGATCTTCATACCAATGATCCTATGAAGAAATGAGAAAAATATGTTCATCGGGAAATGATTATTCATAAACAATCTCTTCTCCATAGGGCAACTCAGAAATCAACTCCACAAATACCAATGAATTCTTGGATTTGGTAGACATAAATTCAACAACTAATTCTTGCAAAATAACAATCCATCGATTTTGTTTTCCCCCAATCACTCGCCTACATAAAAAAAATTGAAATGGATTAACTACCTCGAAAACATAAGTTTTGTGGAGGATATAATGTCTGAGCCGCTGCATAGCATGGACAGCTTCCAAAGCAAGTTTCTCAATAGGAAAATACCAGAGTTCAGGACCTACCAAGCCTCGACTAAGGTAGTAAAACATGATTGCAAAGCGCATCATCTTCCTGAACCAGAACCATACCTATGGTAGATTCTGTTGTGGTGATATACAAGAGGAAATCTCTGTTATAATCAGGTGGACTCAATAATGGAGCAGAGGTCAATGCTTTTTTCAAAGCATCAAATGAATGTTTAGCAAATTCATCCCGAAGAAATGGACTCCCTTCTTTAACAACGTCATAAATCCCTTTGTAATATCAGCATAATTCACGATGAATCTCCATAAGAAATTGGCTTGCCTTGTAGAATTTGAAGTTGATGGATCGAAGATGGGGGAGGCAACTAAAGTATTGCCTCAACCTTGAAGGGATCTACCTGAATCCCTTCCGTAGAAATGATGAATCCCAACAACCAACCGGATGTGACAGCGAAAACACACTTATTAGGGTTAAACCAAATTTTATAATACCGACATCATTCAAAAAATTGATGAAGGTGTGAAGGATGATCAGTTCTCTTGCGAGAATGAGCAACTAAATCATCCAAATACACTTCGATAATATGTTTGATGTCGTGGCAGGCGTAGGATATAGCCCATTGAAAGGTAGCTCCAGCATTTTTAAGGTCAAAAGGTATCTTCTTGTAAGAAAAGGTACCCAGGGGCAAATAAAAGCAGTCTTATATTGATCTTCAAGACAGATAGTGATCTGATTGTATCCCGAGAAACCATCCATGAAGGAAAAAATCTCATTTCCCGCACATTCATCAATGATTTTATCTATAAATGGTGTGGGGTAGTTATCTTTAGGACATGCCTTATTCAAATACCTGAAATCGATGCAGACTTGGATCGTTCCTTGTTTCTTGTCCACGGGAACTCGATTCAAAACCCACTTAGTTAATGGAACGGGGTATATGAAACCCACCTTAAGCATCTTCTCCACCTCGGCTTTGATAGCTATTGCCTCCTAGGGTTGACCGAATGAAGATTCTACCAAATAGGCTTAGCATTTTTGTATGTCTTGATCTCATGTTGTACCATAGATGGATATGTACCAAGAATTTCTCATAAGACCAAGAAAACACATCTTGAAATTCTCAAAAGAGATCGGTGTAAGTCTGAATTTCTTCAGGGGAACATTCAGCTCCAATGAAGACATTCTAAATAATGTTGGGATCTCTGGTGATGTTCACCAGGGTAGTAGCAGAAATTTATTTTCCACGGGAACTCGATTTGAAACCCACTTTGTTAATGGAACGGGACATATGAAACCCACCTTAAGCAGCTTCTCCACCTCGACTTTGATAGTTATTGCCTCCTAGGGTTGACCGGATGAAGCTTTTGCCAAATAGGCTTAGCATTTTCATATGTCTTGATCTCATGTTGTACCATAGATGGATATGTACCAAGCATTTCTCATAAGACCAAGAAAACACATCCCAAAATTCTCAAAAGAGATCGGTGCAAGTATGAATTTCTTCAGGGGAACATTCAGCTCCAACGAAGACATTCTAAATAACGTTGGGATCTCTGGTGATGTTCACCGGGGTAGTAGCAGAAATGACAACCATGTTCCCTTCAGAAAATACATGTGTTGGTGCTAAGGGGTTCAAAACTGGGTGAATAGACCAGAAGACTGAAGGCTAGAGAAACTTGATTCAACTTCTCGCAAGTCTGGTAAAAAATAGGTCCGATGATGCAAATCATCCCACAGTCTCTCTACACCATTCATTGCTTCAAGAATGGCCTCTTCAAATGGAAGAGTGGTATCAAGGAAATCCTGAGGAGAAGATGAACTAAGAGTCCAAGCCAGAGCCACATCTCCATCAAATTCCTCCAGTGAAAGAGAAATTGGTATGGAATCTACAAATTAAACAATAGATCTATAAGAAATCTCAACTGCAGACATAGGACATTCTATTCCACCCACTTGGCCTTCTTCTAATGTTGAGGTAGGAGAAGGTAAGGTCCAAGGGTCCGAGAAATAATGAGTTTGAAATAACTCTCTCCGAGTAGGAACCCTGGAGGAAGAAATAACATTGATATGAATCGAAGGAGGTGGAAAATCAAAATTACCCATCAAGAATGTATCCATTCCAACCCCAAAATTCTCAACTGGCTGCTTGGTATCATTCACCAAGGGAACAATTAATTTAGAAGATTCATTCGGATCTATAGGAGAAAATTCCATCTGATCAATAGTAACAATCCTCCCTTTGTGAGGGAAACATAAAATGTGAAACAATGAGGAAGTAATAGCATCCATCTCATAGATCCAGTTTCACCACAACATAAGGTTATAGTCTAGATTCGCATCAACTATCTCGACCTCGATATTGACAATTTTACCCCCAACACAGATGGGTAAAGCTGGAACAATGCCATGCAGCCAATGAGAATGACTATCAAATGCAGTCAGAAGAGTAGCAGAAGGGACAGTTGAAGGAGATCTAATAGCCTTCCAACATGTGAGAGACACCACACATGTCGAAGCACCCTCATCAATAACTGTTTGAAATATATTAAAATTTTGATGTGTAGACTTAATCTAGAAATCCATATGATGGGGAAGTCTCCTTTTGAAAGTCGACATGTCAAATGTGATCATCAAAGAATTCTTTGGATCAATAGCCCCAATTGTAGTGAGAAATGCACTCCTTTGTGCAAGACACGACTGGAGTACCTCTAACACAGGCATGGCACAAGGACTTTGAGCTAGATCTTCTACAATTGAGTCGTTCTAGGAAGCCTTGGCATTAGGATTGATCATCGTACATGCTTTGTAGACCCTTTCGGAATCCGAGGTATAGGCTCAACAACAGGCCTCTCTATATGGAGTGGCTCATCACTATTAGGTGCAACCTTAGCTTCTGAAGACTCAACTTCACCATAATCATGAGATCTTGTAGAGATATCTACGTGAGCACTCATCATGTATATGTTTGATGGATTTTCTCCTTCATGGTTGCCCCCAAAGGGAGCTCTAGCATTCGCATTCGTGCTAGCAAGAAATTTTTTCCCTTGGGGAAAAGGGTTTGTTAGTACAACCTGGGAGCTAGAAGAACCCTACTAAGCTAACAAGCGCTAAGCATCCTGAATTTTAGGGCAAAGGTGCGTAATATGGTCTCCAGTGCACAACTTGCAAGGACACTTAACCTTATTTTTATTATCCCTCTTACCCTCTCCAACATTATCGTTGGATCTGTTCGCATTCCCATTCCCATCCTTACTAATGAAAGTGATGAAATATCTATCTCAAGTACCATAGGTATTTCTCCCCGCAGTCACGTGTGTGATCCCAAAGAGAGGCAACTAAAGGCACCAATCCATATCGGCAGCCGGGCAGAACGGTCTTAGGTCAAGATTCAGCAAATAGGAGAGGGGGTATCTCTCTTCTCTGCCTTCACTCTCCCTCGCGCTTAACTCTCTGGAGGTACAACTTTCCCTGTCCACTTAACGGAGTTGGATTTCTATCATTAATAAAATTTCTATGTATAGTTTGAGCGCCTTGGAGATTTATCTCTCCACTCACCTATTTCAAGGCCCTACAACCTAGCTAGTTGGTGTACGAATAATGACAATAATACAAAAAATTCTAGTTGATTTTAATTATAGCGCTTGATTTTAAATTGGTTGTTACATAAGTCAAAGGTATACGGAAGTGAAATTGATGGTGTTTATCAACGCAAAAGAAATCAATGAAAAACTACTACATGCAAATGCAATATTTTTGTTTCGATAAAAAGAGATTTCTAAATGGATTCTACAAAACTAAATAAGAAAAAAAAAATTTATTTTTATTTACTCACTCTTCACACACTTCAGAAAACTATGAAAAAGACTAAAATGATTCAGTGCACTTAATGCAAAACTACCAATGATGTGAAAATTCTAGGATTGCTAACTAAAAGAAGCAAGAAGAGTCTCTAGAGAGAAATGGTTCAATCACTTTTGACAGAAAAGCAAGGCTAGTCCCAACAAGAACTCCTATGCATAGAAAATGCCAAAATTTACTTGATGTAAAAGAGAGAAATCTAGAAAAAGACTCTTTTCAAAACCAAACAAACGAACCAAAAACAAGAAACTAACCAAACTGCTTCAAAACGTATAAAAACCATAAAAATGAAATCAATGCAAAAGAAACGGAAAACAAGAATTTTTTTTTGGCTTTTCACCTATAAAGGAAAGGAAAAGATTTCAAAAACACAGGAACAAAACTACTCAAGAACCGAAATCAAGAAAACGAATCACAAAAATGGCTTCAAAATGCAGAAGCCAAATATGCTACTTTCGTAACAGGACTCAAACAAGAAAGAAGAAGGGTCATACCCAAGAAATTGATTTAGAATAGTAGCACACTCTTCTAGCGAACAAAAACTCAAAAAACCAAGAAAGGTCACTTCAAGATTCGCTAAAAAGATAGTCCCAAGAAGTCAAGAAAACCAAAGAAGTCAAAAGAAGAAAAAACCAAAAGCGAGGCGATGAATAAGGCCAAGATGAGCAAACAAGCAGAGGCTCACTATTCTGAATGGTCAGAACAGCCAAGAACTCCATGAAGAGATCTTGGTACTACAGCCGCAATTGCAATTTCAAAAACATGCAAATTACCAAATGACTAGGTTTTCACAAGAACAAGAGAGAAATGGACATAGAACCACAACAAACACAGTCTAGACATCTAAAAGGTACCACAGGAGTGGCCAACCACAGACAGGAAAGAGAGACAGGGCTTCAAAACTCAAATTTTGAAAATTTCCCAAGCATACGCAGGTTCGTTGTATGCAACATGCATGTATACACAACTGTAACCAAAGAAACTTGTGTATACGTGGGTCCTTTTGGAGAATACAGAAGGCATACGCGACTGTGTATAGTCGAAGTAGCGTATATAAACAATAATAAAGAAAAAAAAGAAAAATTTAAGCCTGATCAAGAGACCAGGACTTATGTATGGTTGGGAAAAAGACTTACTAGACTATAAATGTGATTAACCTATCAGGGAACCTACAAGACAGATAAAAACAACCCAAACTATGAATTACACGGATGTAATCCCCAGCGGAGTCGCCAATTCTGTTACAGGAAATGTTACCCTAAGGTCCTGGGTTAATAAACCTCACAAAGCAGGTTCATGTCATCACAAGAAGGACTCAAATTACCAACTTTTATGCTTTAAACTAGAAAGTGAGAATTGCAGATCTTATTCGTTTATCCTTCATTTGTAGTAGATCCCCTAGGGTTCAAACCCCCTGCAACTCCTCGTGCTCCAAAACCTGCAAATCGGCAAAGAACAAGCACAAAAACCTAGTTGTACAGCATATATGTCTTAGATGTTAGAAGCATAGCATATATAATCTCATAAAGGTAACAAGAAATAAAACATTTAAGATTATTAAGCATGTATAAGAGATATATGAGAATGAACATCAAGAATAAGATGGCACTTCTTTTGTTGATAACATGTACAAAAAATAATAGTGGAGAAATCACCTGAGATTTGCCACGGCCTTGAGCAAAACCATCCTCTGATTCGTCCAGCTCTAGCCTCACAAAGCTTATTCCATGAATGGTGCACAAAGGATGTCACATAGAATGAGGGTGATCATCACAAGGAAATAAGGGTTTCCTGAAAAATGTGGGAAGTGTAGGAGGCATAGGGAAAATATCAGACTTGATCAGGGCTATAAAGTCTATAATATCTATAAATATCTCTCTTCCTCCCTTAGGCCATTCCCTTGAGGCGTATTTATACTTCAAATTAGCGCTTTTTTTTTTATTTTTATTTTTATTTTTTTTCAGTTGGGGAATAGTTAGGCCACAGGCTGGGGTAGTTAAGTTACAAGAAAAACTATAAACCCTGCCTCAATAATAGGGAAATTTTATATTTTTTAATATTTTAAATTGCATACGCGGGTTCGCTATATATGGCCCCGAGTGTATACGCAGAAAAAACTGGGCAGAGTCGCATATGGATTTTAAAATATATTTTTTTAAGAAATGTGACCAAGTCTGAATGGAAGGGCTGCCCAAGGCTAATGCATAAGTCATCAAGTATATAGTGGTGATAAATGATGCTATAACACATCCCAAGGGGATTTTCGAAATTGACCAATGTTTAGTTTCATAATAAAGTTGATGATAATTTATTCTTATTTTAGCAATGCTTATTTTCTTTTTCATAGTTAGTTAGGAGAATGAGAATTTTTTTTTTTTTTTTTTTTTTTGTGATTTGGGTTTATTACCTCCTTATAATATATTAGTTTTCTTTTTTCCCTCTAGTTCTTTATGACCTCAAAATTTCTTTTTAAATTTTGATGTAGTAATATTTGTAATATTATCATTCTTCTATAAAATTATCTCCTCCTTTACCCCCCAATGATCTAGCCAATAATGAGAATCTTTATATCATCCTTACTTGAGCTGAAGGTGGTGGTTTCAACTAGAGTTAGAAGCAAATTTAGAAAAACTCTTGTCTCTTATACATAAGATAACTAGTCATAGTGATGTTTTCAATAGGGGAAAGGCTAGCTTCAATGAGTGATAGGATAAGGTGTGTTTCCTTTGATCTTGATATTCTAGCTTATAAATTGCTTTTGGATCTATTCTATCTTCCTCTACAAATATTTGGATATACTGTAGCCCCAAACCAAACATCCATATAAAATAAAAAAAGGCGATGAGAGTCTAAAAAATGAGGTTATTTATTTATTTGTTATTATCATTATTATCTTATATCCAAAGATGTGTTGTCTTGCAATTATTCTGGAGCCCATAATAAGTTTCCATCCTACATTTATTATCTTCTCAATGTTATAATTATTCTTCAGCTTGTGATGGATATTTATTCCAAGATGTTTTTTATATATTTATTGCATATATGAAAGTATTATATGTGAAATCTTTATAGACTTAACTATCATTAATTTTTTTTGTCGATATTGGTCATCATACCCATCCAGGAACAAAAATATTAGTGGATTCTTAATTGTTTTCAAAGGTTGCAGTGACTCCTCGTCAAAATAATGATATTGTTAGCATAAAGGAGAATATTTATGACTATATCAATGAGCATGGGGCCAATAAAACATGTAGCTTCCGAATACTCTTCTAATTTATCAATGTATATGCCCAAAATCGTAAGGCAAAATGCAAATCCTTACTTGAATTTGATATTGAGGTTAGTTTCTTCTAATCAGCCCTCAGTTTTACTGAACTTGGAAATAACATTGAATACAACCTTTTTAGAAAAACCCTCAACTTGAAAGGAATCATTATCTCTTCGAGCCTCTTCCATATGTTTGTCGTGAGAAAGGTGTCAATTTTTTTTCTAAAGTTAATGAAACAAGAAAAGAGATCAATTTTATTATTATGATACTCCTTTAAAATGATCTTGAGAGTAGCAAGGTGATCCATAATTGAATGATATATCTCATTCCCAAATTGGCCTTTAGCTCTTTTATCATGGATTTCTAGCCATAAGCTATGTTTCTTTTCTAAAATAATTCCATATAGTTGGGCTAAAATATGGCTAATCATAATGGTCTTATAATTTGGGGGAATGATTTTATCCCCACTTTTAAAGATATGAACAATGGGGATCTACATCCAATACTTAGGAAACCTTGCATTACTACCAAATTTAATAACTTGTGTATGTGATAGATAAATACGATAGGCCTGCATATTTTAAAATTTTCATATTAGTAGCCTTCAAAGTCCTTACCTTTCCAAATTGTGAGCTTCTCAACCCTAGACTCAATGTATTCTACAGAACATATTGCATCTTCTATAATTCTTATAACAACCTTTCCAATAATTTAAGAAGGAACTTTTCAATATCTCAGAGATTTTGAGGGGTTGCTCCCTCATCTCTTTCTACATTATCGGTTAATAGTTCAGGTTTCTATAGTTTTCATGAGATTTTCTTCCTTTATTGTTTGTTAGGCAAGTCTCTCCTCAGACATGCCTCTCCATCATTCCAACATGGAAATGAATTTCTTTTCTCTCCAATCTTACAAGGTTTCTTCCTAGTCTTATCAACATGAAATTCTTCTATATCTCCATAACTTGATGCATGTTGCAATGAAACTTTCATGCTTGACAGGTTCTATAGCAACATTGTGTTGAACCTTGCTTGTTATGCTTGTTTTGTGATGAGCCTTTCAATCTCTGCTTTGCAACTCTTCAACTCAACTTTCAAGCTCCTGAATGTTTCTGTTCTATTAGAGGAAATTTCCCCTTCTTGCTCATGGTGAACTGGGTCCATGCTGTATTGTACCATAGTATTATCCATCCTTTTATTCCTTGTTGCAACTCGGTCCTCTCATATGTTGTCACACACACCTAGTTGTTAGTTATATTAAGCACAAATATATTGATTTTTTACCTTGTCATGCCAACATTAACCATACTGATTTGAAGCATGTTGATGTGATGTTGTTCACACATCTAGAATCCATGTTTGTCACTTATTCCCAAAATTAAAAATTTCATATCATCATGTGTATAACCATATCATCACTAGTTTTGGAATGAACATTTTACCAAGATTAGTAGCCATGATATCCAAGCTTAAAGGTTAGAATATACATATGTATATATAGTAGACAACTTATTAAAATATAAATTTTTACTCATTTATGTGTGAGCCTCTTCAGGTTTGATGTTGAACATTAGTTTATTATGGTGTATTCCTAGCCCTCTAGGTCTATCGTTTGAACCAATGCTCTGATACCACTATGTAATGCTCCCTCCCATCCCCTCATAGCTTCTCAAGTTGTGGGAGGTGTTACTTTATAATTAACTCCACCTGCATGCTTTGTAATGAAGACGGGGTTACAAAAATCATCCTTCTCCATAGTTTTTGGAATTAGTCTTTGAGATCAACATTGAGTTCAACTTGTCCAAAGCTTTCTAGTGATATAAATTTTATGTCCATTTGACTCTAAGACTGAATGTTATGCCCATTTTAAGTTTTCCCAATTAAATGATGTCATCTAACCAAGGCAGTGCCACATGGCATACCAAGTGTGGCCCACGTGGACCTACCATGTCAACTCTCATAGTATCACCTTTCTCCACTAGCACCTACATGGCACCCGCATAGATTATTAGCTGAGGGTCCCACTAGCCCAAACCCCATATGGTTTTGGAGGTAATTAGATCTCTGAGCCCAAGAGGCATCCACATAGCTATGCCACTCTTCGAGGCATCCACCACCTTACCTCTTTTCGTGTGGCCCATAGTTCTTCATTAATTTTCTTTGTTAAATCTTGATGAGAGGAAATCCAGAGGGCATACAATTATACACCCTTGACAAACCCATCGATCCCCTAGATTAATCACCCACCAATATAGCCATTTGGCTTCATGGACATCATGTACCACAACATATGTGCCAAGTGTCAACACATAGATCACCCAAATCCCATCCTGGATTACTTGCGAAATTAAATAAATGTTTGGCTCTGCCCATGTATGCCCCTCACTAGATATCACTCATACCTTGATTTACTATGGAATACTAGACCAATCAAATTCTAATGCACTTAGAATGTGCACATGTGTTGATTAGCACGATACCTAGATCACTAGATGCATCTGTTAGTCCCAAATGCATCTTCCCCTAGTCCCATATTTGAATGCATCTATCATCAAAGTTTTAAAAAAGGTATTCATCTTGGATACGTGGTCCATCAAAGATCCATCAGATGTGAGATACAAGTGTCATCTTTGTTAAGGAGTTAAATGGGAAGAATTAATTGAAGTGGCATGGGCTTGGGGTTTAAACACAACACAAGCTAGCTCCCCCTTAACCCTTTGAATCAGTGTCCACTCTTCCAACTAAGCCATATTTTACATTTTTACATAATTTCTCATAAACAAAAATACAAAATGACACTTACATTCTTTACCATTCTTACCCCTTCATAGCCAATTAATTTTTCCACTTAATATAAGAGGGTCTTTAATGCCACCTTTTGAAAAAATTTCCAATTTATTTTTCCAATCTAATTTGTCTAAAACCAGACAAGAATTCATTCAAATCTCAAGTTTGATGGGTAAACTTTACACAATTGAAGTGCCCTATATGAAGTCAAAAAAACCACTTTAAATAACACAAATCAAGATTTCACCTCGGATTTTTCCACTGGATTCCAACCAGAAAATCCACTAGAAACTCCATAAAATCGCATTAAAGAGATCTCCCTTCATATATCAATTTGCAATTTTAAAAAAAACATAATTTACAATTTGACTAATAGGACTAATTTACCTTATAACGGTGATTTTAATATTGTAAATAAATATTTATTTCAAAATCAATATTTATGTAAAAATATAATTAAAATCTTAAGAAAATTATTAAATTTAATTGGATATTAAAGATTACGTTCAACTAAAAAATTCTTATTTTAGCATGTTGCAAAGTTGTTAAGATATTACATCTATCTTTCATCGGAATATTTATTGGATACAAACATAACTTTATTACAATTTATTTCCATAGTTATCACAATACACAATACTTTGTGTGTGGTGTTAAAGTGTATTTTGTGATGGTGTGATGAAAGTTTGACCATATCAACTTTGCCACCCTGGCCTTTCATGATGGCGCCTCTCGTTTAGTTTTAACTTTGCCGTTGAT